>CALSCE010009297.1:308001-352486 GCA_943593645.1 Bovichtus variegatus
CTCACTAATGTGTCTCACTAATGCCCCGGTGTGGTGCTCCTGATGCCCCAGCGTGTCTCACTAATGCCCCAGTGTGTCTCACTAATGTGTCTCACTAATGCCCCGGTGTGTCTCACTAATGCCCCGGTGTGGCTCACTAATGTGTCTCACTAATGCCCCGGTGTGGTGCTCCTAATGTCCCAGTGTGTCTCACTAATGTCCCGGTGTGTCTCACTAATGCCCCAGTGTGTCTCACTAATGCCCCGGTGTGTCTCACTAATGTGTCTCACTAATGCCCCGGTGTGTCTCACTAATGCCCCGGTGTGTCTCACTAATGCCCCGGTGTGGCTCACTAATGTGTCTCACTAATGCCCCAGTGTGTCTCGCTAATGTCCCGCCTACTCCTCTCTGTTGTCCAGGGGAGACTGGACTGTTATACATGGTGGAAGAAGTACTCAGAGCTATTAAAAAATTTTTTTTAAAAAGTAGCAAGTTCCAAGTTATTTATTGTCAAATGCACAACAAATACAGAGAAGAAGTCGTTTGGCAAGACATGCAACGGTGCAAGTTCAAATATAGGGATACAATATATGTAAATGATAAAATAATATATGTACATAATATATATGCAGAGATGTAAACAGGTTGTAGGAACGGTATAAAGGTAAAGTGAGCAATACTACGGTGTAGACATGAGTTCATATTTGTACTGACCATAAGTAAAAGTACAACTGTAGGCTATCAAATTACAGGATACTTAAAGTACCAAAAGTAAAAGCACTCATTAGACACAATAGTGTATCACTTTGATGTTGCAGCTTGTAAAGGCTCAGCTAATTGTAACTTCTTTATATACTTTATTTGCTGGGTAGCTTGTGAATTCCCCCCCATGGGGATCAATAAAGTTTTATTTTATTTGTTGATTATATTTTGTATAATTAATCTGAACATGCAAAGTGACTAAAGTCATCAAATAAATATAGTGGAGTAAAAAGTAAAATATTGGCTTCTAAAATGTAGTTTAGAAGAAGAAAGTAGCAGTATATGAAAATACTCAAGTAAAGTACTTCACCATTGTAAATAAGGACAGTAATTGTACTACTAAATGTACTCTACTAATATTAAATGAGTTGAATAATATCATGAACTCACTGTTGAGTATATATAACACAATGTGTATAGATTATGAAGCCGATGAATGTGGATAGACACATCCCATGCCACTTTCATGACAGACAAATATAATAGTCAATAACACACTTTCAGGATAATTGTTATTTTGATATTAGCTCTTGACATCAGTAGCTGAGATGCTGGTAGAGCGACAACACACAGAGCAAATTTATTTTTAATTCTGCCTGCAGGTTTTCAGTCTCTTCACTGGCTGCTTTGCACACATCATATCTGGTATTTTCCACATCTCACACCTCCATAGAGATGTGTGTCTTTACAGCAGATGAGTCTTCCCTATGTAATGTCAGGGAAGGCAATATGCTGTGATAACAATAGTTACAACCAGCAGATGTTGAATTTGGAAATAGCATATGTTAAGTTAGTGTTTTCATTCTTTCTGATTGAAGCTCGTTTGTGTTTCTTTGTGTAGTTTATTGTTTTATTTGATCGAATCAGCAATGTTCTCGGCTGTGAATATCTGCGTTTTCTGTTGTTGTTTTTTTTTGCAAGGTTGTTGTACACCGCAGCGTCAGTGGAGGGCTGAAGTAAAAATGAAAGGAAGCTATTAACATCTTAGTCCAAGGAGCATCGTTGAACCGAGACACTGACAGCTTGTTATCAAGTTTCACACTCACTGTAGACCAGTCAGGGGGGGGGGGAGTTTTATTGTGGAGTTTTATTGATTTTATTTTTTTTTTTGCCTTTTTCTGCATCAATTTATGGTGGAAATATCTTTGTTTGTGTAAGAGGAAACACAAAATTCAGGCACCAGGTGACAATTTAGAATATATTGGAATATGATGCAGTAAGGCTCTCAGGCATTCTGTACCACTTTCAAATATTTATTCTCCTGTAGGTCAACTTTTCTCATTTATTGTTATCCCTGCTGAGTCAACACACACATAGGCCTGATTTAATCTTTGCATTGCTGTGTCTACGAGTCACGTTATAGCGGTTTGTCAAAATAGCATTTATATTGTTATGGGGGGGGGCACATGCTCTTTCTATTGATATGGATGTGTCCCCTGCTTCGCTCCCAAAACCAACGCCTATGTAACCATGTCTTTATTTCTGACTGCTGATTCAACTTTCATAAAAATATTTCACTACAAAAATGTGCAGTTGCAGCACACAACAATGAACAAATACACAGGAAATAGAGAAGGAAAGATAGACAGGTCAATGTATATGTAATATTAGGGCAGACTGGGTATATTGGTGAACACAAGGTGTTACCTTTACCGTGTTATTAGACACAGAGGCTTTTCTCCTCATGATACATTTATGAAATGCAGTGAGTAAAACACATATCGGTCAGTATTCAGTACGTTCGCCGTGGTGCCATCTTACATTTTGCAGGAGCCACCTTGTGTGTTAATTCCTGCTGTTGTTTTTTTCTTCGTTTTCTAAGAAACTGCGTTGTGACCGCTCTTGGCAGAGACTTTCGTGAGAGACATAAAAAGCATTCAGATTTTATAATCATATGGTGTTGATGTTCAGATGGGTTTTTACAGCCGACTGAACATCTGACTCTTGAGTTCAACATCTGCTCTGGGTTCAACCTGACAGGTCAGCTCATGTTGGCAGGTATTTACAGTGTAAACTAAAACACCTGTAAACACATTAACGCAGTGCTTTATATCGATCTTTAACTTATCCATTAATATCTACTTCGCTTTTGAGTGGACTAACATTTCGTTGGTGTAACGCCCTGTGGGAAACCTCTTGTCAGTTTCAGTTTGATTTTTACAGATTTAGATTATTATTTCCGATGTTGAATTGCAAGGTTATTTTGTAGTAGTATGTAGACTACTTTCATCCCGACACCTTTAATTATGACAACATATTCTCACGGGTCAAGGGTTTTTTATTTTAATGAACACATAACATGCTCAATAAACAGCGTTGGATATGAAATAGAAAATGCTTTCACTGCTTCCAGTATCGCCAAATGCCCAGATGCAAGACCTGCTATTTGAATTTTTTTTTTTTTGTGATTGGGGAGACTTTTCAAATGCACTCAAATGGATTTTCAAAACATTTTTCACACCAAATAGCCACTAATCCTTCTTTTCATACGCTTGAAAACGTACTTTTAAATAGAAAAATCTGGCTGATTCAGACCTCATCGTAAACCTTGGCCCTGCTTTGAGAAGAGAGGGGGAAGCATAAGTACCGGCAAAAAAAAAATAACAGAAGATGAAAAACATTTTTAAAAAGGGAAACACACAAGCACCACTCACATTCACAGACAAACACATCCAAGCATTTATTTTTTTTTAAGGTGGAGATAGCGGCTGTTTGCAGTGTAGTAAAATATTTCCGCTGCAGCTGTGTCAGAAGTTTTTCTCATAATCTCCTGTGTTGGGCTTCTTTGAGTGGGAAACTAAATATCTGTGTCTGAGACCTGTCACACAGTGCCGCATCACAGGAAGATCAAAATCCCCTTTGGCAAGCTTTCGCATTGTCTGAAAGATGGGGCTCTTTTGAGAAACGAGGGACGGGGAGAGAAGAGGTTGGCTGGCGGCTGCTGTGGAGGGAGGGCTTGGAGGAAGAGGAGTAAAGAGAGTTGGAAGCAGGGTTAATCCCATATTGTCATTATCCTCACTTCTTAGCCACAGTCTACGAGCTTCCCCCGTAATGAAGGCCATTTTCAAGGATTTGCACCTGGCGCAGACGCCAAATTCTGCACTAATTACCGATACGGAGAGATTCCTCTTACCTTTAGCCTTTACTGCGGGTTATAAATAGTAATCCCTCGTCGTTTTGCAGAACTGTAAACCTGCAGAAAAAGCAGCATCTTCAGCACTTCAGCTCCTGACTGATAATGATGTTTACTCTGTTACAGAACACCCGCTTCCTCTCCGCCGCTGTGCATAGATGTCGACAAACATACGCGTTATTTGTTTCAACTCATTTCATGATTTGTTTGTTTAATTGGTAATGATTTGCCTGAGGAGATCAAATAATAATGCAGACACTGTGTTATCCAATACATAAAGTAAACCTGAGTGAAGACACTCTTCTCTTCTTAGACCTTTGTATTAAAGCTTTTATGCCAGCCCCTAATTTATTTAAAAGCAAAGCGCAGTGACAGGAGGAGGGAAGGGGAAAAAAGTGCTTGTCAAAGACAAACTAAATGTATAGTTTGTTGGACAACATTTACGTTGATCAAGCCTCCCCTGTCGACAGCAACACTTTTCCTGAAAAGGTGTAAAAAGCGTTCACTGCATGTTAGCCGTTCCCTGCAGTCGCCTGTTTGTGTCCTTATGGAAGCCCAGATGAGTCATTATGAAACACTCCCCTGTAGCACCACTGTTGCTTTCCCATGACTTTGCGTCACTGTGCATGCCCGAGCATGATGGTCGAGCCCAAACATCCTCCCCCTTCTCCCTTCGTCTTCATCTTACAAAAGCTGTGTTTTTACACATTGTGATACACATTGCATCACATTACTGTACATTACAATCAGCTAACTGACTGTAAGTGACTTAGAATAAGTGCAACCAATCATGAGAATACCAATTTAAGTGCTACATGCAGAAATAAGATCTTTTTAATCTTTTCTTTTTTTTTTTTATATATATATTATTGGCCAAGGTGCTGTCAAAACAGATGGGTTTTCAGTCTGCAACGGAAGGTGTGAAGACTTTCTGCTGACTTGATCCTTCCACCATTTTGGAGCCAGGATAGCAAACAGACGGGTTTTATTTGAGGGGGATCTGGGACAGACTGATACATTAATAAGCAGGTAAATTAATTCATTAAACGTCACACAGAGCGGTGAGAATACGTTTTTTTGTTTTTCTTGTTACTTTCGTCCGTCGAAACATTATTTCAGAAACATGGAAATATTTTTATTATAGTTCGTGCGTGTCCTTCAGTTTGCATGCAACTCGTTTGACCCTAAATACTTTTTTCTGATTATATGCTACTACAAAAATACATTTTAGAGGGAAATGTAATTACACAACAATTATACTAAACATACCAGCAATATATTTATTGCCAAAGTATTTTGAAGATATGTCCAAGTTGAACGAAATCCCCAAAATGTTCATCTTGAACTTTTCGCTGCACTTTATAAACATCAGACTTCTTCCAGCACTTGGGATATTGCAAATTGGTACATCATTCATAGGGTACAGAGGCGCTGGGTGGCATGGCGTGCACAGGTGTCCTTGACTAAGAAACAAAGTCCTGAGCAGCTGTGGGGTCGCAACGCCCTTGTTTCCTACGGGGTTTGAAGAATTAAAAGACACAAAGTTAATTGCTCAAAAACTCCGAGAACATATTGAAAGATCTGTTATCGCTACAAGATTCAAGTCTGGGAACAGGCACTTGAGAGCTGAATCCATCTGGTCACATACAAATGTATTGATGATAACAATATCAATCAAGCTTTTCAAAATCCTGAATCTCATTATCGACTTCTAAAAACTGACTTTCTTGGTATAAAATGAAACACAATGTGTTTACAGCGGCGGCCATGTTTATCATTCTGGATCACTGTACTATCTATAGGTGATGGTTTCCATGTGATAATTCTTTGAAGGGTTAATATATTCCTGCTACACAGCAGCCAATTTAAATACATATACAGTCAATCAATCAATCAATACAAACTTTATTTAACTTATGACAAAACCATCCAGACGCAAAGTCCACTTACTGGCTTTTTTTTTGGAGCTGTGTGCAAGTTCAGTAGCTGTACCTTGAGACAAGTTGTTTGACTAAAACAATCTCAACAAGAGGGTTTTTTTTCAGGAGCTTTCAGGTATCACATGACCTTTATCAGTTGATGGGCTCAGTTGTCATGGAGATACAAGCGTTGTGTTGTTAAACTAAAGATTGCAAATAAACCTAAATCTTGATTTAGTGTTTTCCTTTTGGCAAATGGCAAAAACACATTTTCAGTTTTACTGACACTAATGCTTTTGACAGTTTGCAGTGTTCAGCTGCCATTATGCTCTGGGCTCTGATACTGGCTTCACCTGCCAACTTTTGCTGTAGAAAACAAAGAAAAACGCTCTTTTTAACCATGTTTCTGTCACAATTGAAAAACAAGTCAAATAAATCTATTTGAGAAACTTTCTTCGACAAAGACAATCATTTAATTCGAAGATGTTTTTTTCCTGTATTTTGGTACGTAGCTTTCTCTGTTTCGACCTGACAGCTAGCGACGTGCCATCAGCTACATTTTGTGATATTATCATCATGTGCGTCATATGCCGTCTTCTTTTATAACCACCAAAAAAAATTGCATTTATGAACCGTACAGTAAACCCACATGAACAAAGTACAGTGTTTGATTTAACAGCTGAAGCTATAGAATGAGCTTGTTGCCCTGCAGAGTGACACGGGTGGGTGTGTGGCGGGCAATGATTCACAGTGCTTATAATTAAAACGTGGATATAGGCGATAGAAAATAATAGCCATTGAGTGGAGAAATAACTGTTGTTCCTCCACGGGTGTCTAGAATGACAAAGAAGCATAATGTATTAAATATATTTTCCCCTTCGTGAATGAAATAAAAAAATAACCGAATGAGCATTTCAGGAAATTCAAATGTGCGACTCAAGAATAATAATATGGAGAATAAAAGCCAAACAACATTACCATTTGTAGCCTGAGGGTGTAGCTACGTGTTGTATGGAAAACTAATAATAAGAAAGTAGATGGAAAACAATAATATGAAGCGGGAAAAAAGCCTAATGTTACACCAGTTACAGAGCCTGCAGGATTGTCAGAGCTCAACCTCTGTGTCCATAAAAAAGATAATCAGTGATACTTTCCTAAATAGAAATGTTTGATGTGCAAAGTCCTCTGAGCATGGCTCTGTTTCTGTACAGTGATGTGTTAGACAGCAATACATTTAGCCTTAATAAGGGTGTGCATGGGATGAACAGCTCTTTAGAGTGGCATTAAACATATTGTTGTGTGAGTACGTAAAACACACATTTTGCAGATTTCACAAGACAGATTGTTCTCAGAGCCATGACACACACAGAGCATCATTTATTTACCCATAACAATCTATTTACCCATTTGGAATTTGAAATGTTAAGCCTGCCGCAGCCAGATAAAACCTGTTTTTAATACCGTACACACTTTGGCACAAGCGCTGAAGAAAATGTTTTCAAGCGTGCTGATCATGTAGCAACACTGCAAGATTTTTTCTGACTTACATCAGAAGTAAAAGTCACTTGTTTGGGTGAAACACTTAGTTTGTCTGTAACTTCTTTAAACCTGCTTTTAAGTATTTAATAAGGAGTTTTGAAGGTGAAATGTGCAGTAGATGTGACACCCATAAAAGCACAGAGACGCTATTGTTGTTATTTCATCCTGTTTAGAGCTGAGGGGGATGGAAGTCGCTGAGGTGGCACTGAGGGTATTTATGATCTGTGAATATGTACTATTGTCATGTTAATGTGGTCGGACGCTTCTGATGATCCTCAAAGCGGGGTATATTATACGAGCCGGCTCCACGACTCCGCTGAATTCACATTTTTTCCAGGAGAAACGAGGGCAGAATGTGAGGATTACCAAACTGCATCAAAAAATCAATGTGTGTGGGGGGGGGGGGACTGTTGGCCGTATCAGCATTTATACTTTGTGCACTGACTAAGTAAAGCACATGCGTTTGCATTCTCTCTACAGGAAAGGATGTATTTAGGAAGTGGGGTTGACCTTTTGCTGTGGCACCAAAACCTCCTGCGTGCACACGTAGAGCGCATTGCTTTAATGTGTGTAATGGCCTTCACTTAAATTAACTACACAGCAGATTTTTTTTTTTGCAAACATGGGTAAAATCAGATACATCCATATTCAATTGCGAAGCCCTTAAGCCTTCCATGCTTAAGGCTTAATATCAGCATGGGAGGCAAGCAATACTTTACACCCAATTACAGCTAACAAAAAATTAAAAATTCAAATATTATTCACTTGAACGCATCGAGACATTGGCACACCATGAAAACAAACCTATGTCGGGCGTCACAGGCAGCTGCTGTGACACACTAACTGGTATTTGACATTTGTGATGTGCCACTTACTCACCGGTTCTGTGAACTCACTCCAACTTTCTCACGCTGACTGTACTTTCGAAATATGACTCAGAGGAAATTGAGAAACACGTGCATTTGTATTCAAATGATCAGTAAAGTTGCATTGGAGCAATATTTGGGACCCGCTGTTACTGGAAGGATTTGAATATCTCCCCCAAAAAAATGTAAAAAATGCAGCTCAACAGGTGGTGAGATTGTACAACTTGGACTGGGCAACTACCCACAGATGCATTAGCACTGTGGACAAAGGAGGAGAAGAATGCCAGGGATGAATAACTGGTCTGTCTCCTTCATTGATTTCCCCTGAAAGCAAAGAGGGAAGGGAGGACTCCTGGAGGCTCCCCTGAAAAGCCCTTTTCAATCCAAATCCTGAGAAAGCGCAAGCTCTCTATGGGCTACACATTTCTGTAAAAAAGTCAGACTGCTTGATTTGAATATGTTGTGCTTCTTGGTAAATACTCTTTAATCTAAGCTATTGCCACAAACATTTTTATTTATTTTTTTTAAATCCTTGAAAGATTGGAGCTATTTTCTCCAGCATAACTCATAATGAAATCCCATTGTTGGTTTATTCTCCACTGTCTTTCTGTCTTTGGCGACACGTCTACCCATGTGTGTCCATGAAGTGTCACACCTGGATCACACCTGCTCTCCCCTCATATCACCCATGCCAGCAGCGTTATCTCCGTCAAATACCACAACATTACAACACCGTGAGTCACGAGTGGGGGTGGGGGGGGGGGGAGTGGTCCCGTAATGTAGGCGTAGGCTTCAACAGCTGACAGTCAAAAACCGGGAGGACAGTCTGGCTCGGACGCACATCACAGAGGAGGCGCTCCGGTGAAGTTGTGTCCCCGCGTCGGAGGCGAGTTTTGTGCGCTCGGGAGAGACCAGAGAGACGGTGCACAGCTGGATCATAACCCCGCTGTTTTGGAAGTATCGGTGCTGTGAACGGAGAGTTTAAAGCTCGAAATGAAATCTTTGTCGAGTCCAGAGGATTACAGTTGAAAAGGTAAGAGATCGGCGGCACTTGGTGGATTCCTTGTTCAATGCGAGAGCAAGGTTGAGAAGTAGACAAACCGAGACATAGCCAAGTCATATTAATACATATACAATACAAACACATGACAGCAGGCGTAACATAAGCGGGTATTCTCTGCGCACACACATCATTTCTAGTGTCTGTCTGTTTTAGCTGTTCAGCCTTTTAATGTACAACATTCACCACACCTGCTTCTTCCTGCCTGTAAATATGTCCGAGCTCAGGTTCACTCTTGAACACGGTCAATAAGGTCAATATTTACAGAATTGCATCACTTTTAAATAAAAAATGCTTTACGGATTATAGCCAGTATAATGAAGCTTCCATGAACTCAGTTTATCTACATTTTTATTTAATATAGACCGTATAAAATACACCGTTTTTCTGCCATGAATGCGTTGAATATATTGTATTGCTATAGTTGAAAAAAGGACATAAAATAAAGACTAAAAATACTGTAACGATAGGACATTTTTCCTTCTTAAAACGTTGATTATTTATGGTTTGTTTTGACTTCAAGTTTAATCACCTCAATAGTCATAAACTATGTCATGCAAATGTTGCTCCCTTCGAGTCCTAAAACTGACAGACATGGTGTTCATATGTGGGATGGATTGTGTTCTAGCAGGTATTTTATTTCCAGAGGTGTGTTGTCCCTCTGCCAGATGTTCACCAGGTCTCTTCTAATTACAGCTGTTTTCTTCTCTTGCAGTTACTGCTGCTGGCAGAGAAGAGGCAGTTTTTTTTGCTTTTCAATTGGACCATTGTGCTCAGGCAGCTGCTCTTTCAATGAGGGATACAGTTTTGGTGTTGTCGCCAGGCTGAAATCCTCCAGGGTCAGGACCTCCCTCATGGCAGCCGTGCTACTCGGGCTGCTGCTTTTTGCGATGCAGTCTCCCCCTGTCCCCTCCAGGCCCATGGCTGACGAGGGGCCACCTCCACCTTCCACCTCATCGCCCACCGACAACGGGACCACCAGCCACCCAAACGGGACCCTCCAGCAACTTCCTCAGATTATAATTATTGGCGTGAGGAAGGGGGGGACGCGGGCACTAATAGAGATGCTCAGTCTGCACAGTGCGGTGGCGGCGGCGCAGAACGAGGTGCACTTCTTCGACTGGGAGAGTCACTTTCAGAAGGGCTTGCCTTGGTATCTCAGCCAGATGCCCTACGCCTTCCCCGACCAGCTGACGGTAGAGAAGACGCCGGCCTACTTCACCTCCAGCAAAGTCCCCAAACGCATCCATCGCATGAACCGTGACATCAAGCTGCTGCTCATCCTCAGAGACCCCACGGAGCGGGTTCTGTCGGACTACACCCAGGTCTTTTACAACCGTCTCCAGAAGCACAAGCGCTATCAGCCCATCGAGTCGGTTCTGGTGAAGGACGGCGAGATCAACCTGGGATACAAGGCTCTCAACCGCAGCCTGTACTATGTTCACATGCAGAACTGGCTGCAATACTTCCCACTGGGGAGCATTCACGTGGTGGACGGGGATGAGTTGATCAGGGACCCCTTCCCCGAGATGAAAAAGGTGGAAAGATTCTTAAAGCTGGAACCCCAGATAAACGCCTCCAATTTTTACTTCAATAAAACTAAAGGATTTTACTGTTTGAGAGACCACGGGCGCGAGCGGTGTTTACACGATTCAAAAGGCCGAGCTCACCCTCACGTGGCGCCCGCCATCCTGCAGAAACTCTACCAGTTCTTTCACGAACCCAACAAGAAGTTCTTTGAGCTGGTGGGCCGAACATTCAACTGGAAATGAGCGTCTGAGTAGTTTGGCGTAGAGTTACTCGGGGTTAGTCTGTTTTCCTCACTAACAATGTAGATGAAGAGACAAAGCTAATGTAAATGAACTAAATCTATTTTTATACTAGTACGTTTGTTACAGTATGATCGAGAGCCAAATATCAGGGCAGACTGCAGTTCATGACATGCTCTGTTAGTGCATGTCTTATTTCTTATCATTGTCAAACACACATTTTACCTTTAGAAACGCTTACTACTGTACAGCTCAAAGCTGACGTCCTACAATGACATTGATAATGACTTTCAGACTTTAGACTTTGCCGGTTAATGTGTGACATAAAGATAATTACCAGGCAGTTTAATATTGTCATACCTTCATGTTTCGCTTCATATAATATGACATTATTAACGTCTCACTGCACTTAGAGCTCTAAAGGACCTTTACCTGCTGCTATGATTTTCTCAGTCACTTTCAGGCACGAGCCGCTCTTCTTTTCATTACTCAAATGTTTCTTTATGTAAGAGTCGGATATATAAAAGCTCTGCGCACATCATATATTTCCCGATCATTACGGTGTACTGTAAATAGTTTTTTTCAAAAAGTGAAGAATTAATACCATAATAAAGATGTATTTTATTTTTAGCATGTCTGATGTTTTTCTTCTTCTTCATCTTGGTTTATCTATTTTTATTCATCCATTATGTATCCGTCTGCTGATGCAGTTTTGACTTCAGATCTTAACAAGCAAAGAGGATGACTCAAGTCAAGATTTCCACTCAATCAGGCATGATCATGAGTCTGTGTACACAACGCACCCATCTCTGTGGGTTACAGGATCACACCGCTTTATGAATGCATCTACATTTACAGACAGGATGCTTTGAACATATGTGCTGTCAGTCAGGTGCACGTAAATCGATGGTGCAACTGTCTCGAATTTCCTGTTTGGTCACCCTCTGTCAGCTTGTTAAAGTGGTATGTTTAAAACAAATAGTTGTGCTGTTGGGAAGCTGGTTTAATTCTCATCCTCCAACCAGTAAAACTTGCTTTAATTGTCAAGGAGTTTTCCACATATTTAGAGTAACTTTTAATATGATGTATTAAGATATGACAATTGAGAGTGGGGAGATAGGTAAACTCTGATTCTAGCACAATCCTAACCATGAGAAATAAAAAGATGAAGTTGTTTATGCCCAAGGTGGCAATCTTCTTACTCAGTTCGTTAGAGAGGCAAGGGATTATTTATTCAAATCTTATTGCTACTTTGAAAACATCAGCAGCACCGTCTCAAAGACATTAAGCTCCATAAAACCTACAGAAGCTGTTTCATATTTGACTGTGGCCTAGCTTTACTCAGGGGCTTACTGGAAAGATGTTGACCTCATTGCCCCTTTAATGCAGACCAAAGCAAGATTTCTTTATTTCTATCTCTCTTCTTCTTTTTGCCCCTCAGAGAGCAGGAAGACTATTCCCTGATCTTCCTGCAGTTAACATATGTCAGTTAGTGTTGAGTAAGACTATCAACGGCTAGCAGCAGGACAGGTTTGGCTGCAACCGTAGAGGAAAGGAGGAGACAGACTAAAAAGAAGGAGTGTGTGAAGGCTGATCTGCTGTAAGATTATCAGACAGCTGCTTTCGGCATGTGCAGTAATAACGCACAACTTGCATGTTCTGCTTTTAGTGTTGATTTGAAGGTGTCATGTCTCCAGATAGCCCTTTTGAGCAGTCACATCTGGAGGGACTTGCAGGAGTAAGTAAGTAAGTAAGTAAGTACATTATTTAGATTTTAATTTATATTCCATTTCTGCCAATACTGTAGAGCCCCCTAAATACTAAACACTGGCCCTTTGAGCAGGTAGGATTTCTTATTTGTAATGAAGTATTTTTACATGAATGCATTTTACTTAAGTAAAGGACCTGAATACTTCTTCCAAGCTGAAAGGTGAAAGACGCTGAAACGCTCTGAGAGTCGGGTGGTGATTCTCTGTGTGTTCGGCACTACAACCTCTTTCACGTACACATGATGATTTGATCCATTGTTAATGTAGAACTATTGATTATAGCAGCTTGAAGAACAAGGGGGGATTAATACGTACTTAGAAATAATATAAAGCTTTAGCTCAAGCTTGTGTAGGTGCTCCGAGATGAAGCTTTCCAAATCCTTTTTTGCTGAAATTACTTTCAGCAAGGAAACAATGAGAGCAGAGAGAGGCATCTTCTCTGGCTGACTCTCTCTGCTCTATTAACACACCACTCAACATCAGAGTTGCATCTATTAAGAGTTCATGAACGCCCCATTAGTCTAGTCAGCTGTGCAGCCCTCTAAAGTTTTACAGTCACAGATTTCCCTTAACATCACCTAATTAATCTCAGCCACATAATTAATTTGCCTCCACGCCCCACATGCAGTAACAGCAGTAAACCGGGGCTACAACCACGATAAATGGCTTTGCCCTGCTCCCGCTGATAACACTTTGCTGTGGAACTTTCTGGACTAACTTGGAGCCAGCCGGCCACCCCCGCCTCTTTCCCTGCTGCCAGCCCACACTAGTTGTTCCTGAAGGGCCCTGTTTCCCTTCAAACCACAATCAGCCAATCTGGGTTTTTTTCAAAGGATGATGTGATCCGATGGAGCACAGCCCCTTCTGCAGTCACCAGGGCTGCAGCCCGCTTTAATTGGAATAGATTGTTTCGTCCACTCAATGTGTGAAGCCCAGCAGAAATAACACATGCACCATCTCTGTCTCTCTTTTTTTTTTTTGCATACAAACTCAGAAATAGGATTGCATGCACGCACACACACAGTGTTTACTTGTTAGCCCTACATTTGAGTCACAGAGCTAGGCATCCCAGTTTCCTAAAGATATATACCTGGTGATATTTTAATAACCCCCACAGTTACAGCTGTTCAGAAGGTATTTCCAAAATCCTCAAGGACTCTTCTAACCATCTGGATGAAAAAATATACGGCCCGCTGCACGATAAAGATGATTTCTAACTTGCTTTGTCAAGGTGTACCTTTATTTAGAAACAAAGCTGGTAGCTGGATATGACATATTTGCTTGCTCAATTTGTACGGTATCAGTAATATTTCTACATATGAATGTTCCTTTTCCAATGTTTTCCAAGCTAAAACAAGTTATTAATATTTTTGCAATATTTTACAAAAAGCGCAAGGATAATTTCCTGCTACCTGGAATAAGAAATGCCTTCTTTATCACGATCGTTTTAAACCGAAAATGTTTTCATCCAGATGATTAGAAGAGTTTAAGAGTATAAGTATGTCTGGTCAGCATCTGGTTTATTACATTACTGAATGCCATTCTAGATGTTACCCACAGCAACAATAGACAAAACATTGAAATTAGCAGGAAGCTTTTTATTTGGTGTCAACATGCACTCAAAGCTGAGATAACGCTGCTTCTTTATAAAGCAGGTAACCTTGAAACAAGGACATACCAGGTAAATAAAAAGATTCTCAGAAACCTGTAGGTAGCACATCTTATCTGCAAACCTTGACAAGCATCTTTGATTAAACGAGACAAAAGTGACTTGAAGAATCTATCATTTAATCAAAGTGCTGGCTTCTGCAAATTTGATTCAGCATTAAAAGGCAAACTGACCTTGTTTGAATTGCATGTGGTTGTGAGCAGCTTTGTTCCTGGCTGCTTTTCACCGTGAGGTATATTCGTGAAAACATCTGAAGGCTTTTGACTCTGACTAAAGGTTCATCTGATAATGGACATCATTCCCATTTCAGCACAAAACTGGAATGAAAGAGTCATCCAGGATGGCACCATACCATTTACTGTGGGCTAAACATATTTGAAATGGAAGACGTGCCTTCATCTTAACTGGTTTGCCGCCCTTTCTGTCGACTGTAGCAAGCTAGGTTAGCTAATTAAATTAACTTTAGCTCCATGGGTTGGTTGAAAATGCCCTCTGAAGCGCACTTTCAAGCGTACTTACAAGAGAAAAGGTGTTCAGGATAAGGAACTATGTGTTTTGGAAACGTTACTTTCTTGGGTAACGTTAGCTGTGTTTGTTGGAGCATAAACTTTCCCAAATACAATGTTGTTTTACATAATCTGTAACCTCACTGACTAATGTATTTAGGTAATGTTGTGCTCCTTGTCGTTGGCAGTAACACTGGTTCAGGTCTAGACTTCCGTACAGTAGGTGATGAGCTAGTTAGCCGAACATGCTAACGATTGGCAGCGTTTGATAGGATAAGCACACAAATCCCTTTCTTACACTTCTGTACTTGTTATTTCTGGAGTTGGGAAGGCTAAAAAGAAAAAGACACCACCCAACAAACTATATTACTTGAACTATTTAAAATTTTCCACACACATTTTAAATGACTTACTCGATAGATCCAAAGTCCTTGTTTCATCCAGCTGCTCTTTACAAACTTCTGGAGTAGCTCATGAGCATTTATTTAGAAAAAAGAAAACTGTCTACCCTTAAAAATCTTGGTCCTTCAGCTGTCAAGAAATGTGAAAGATTTCGACACTCTTCCTATTTTCTCTGCACAAACAGAAAGCGATTTTGGCAGTATAGATGACGACATTACACTGAGTAAATTGAATCTCCTAAATGAAGTACCACAGCATATGACTCAAAGTTATGATTCTCTCTTGGGCGATCACACAAATAATCAATTTCCCTCCATGCTTATTATATCTATTAGTGTTTTCATTTTGCAGCTTGACATTGCAACAAATAATGTTTAAGATATTAGATCAGATAAATGTGGTTTTACCCCTGAGTGAGCTGCTTCTTCAATCCTATTTACCCTTTCAGAGCTAATGGAACGTAATACATGTCATTAGTAAAAAGGCTAAAGGAGGAAGGGCCCTGTACTATATGACGTATGTGCACATATTTCCCATCATTCCTTCATCTCGGCCCGGGTCTACATGAGCTGCTGCTGTGAGAGCCAGTCATCGCTGTGCTCTGTTATCAGTCATTTCTTGGCATGGTCTCCCTGGCAGAGGAATAAGCCTCCATGGCCAATGATAACTCCCACTGCTAACAGACACCTCTGCATGGGTGAAGCATGACTGGGCCCACAGATAGCCCTCACCTCCTCTGTGAGGGTGTGTTTGACATGTACGCTGGGTTCATGACTTGATTTGTGTTTTTCTGTGCTAATGAGAATTTGCATGTTTGTGTGAGTGCACACACACACGTGGACATCTGCAAGTGTCAATGCAAGCACACGTCTGTGGGGATTATGCATGTGTCGGTCTTTCCATAGGCAGCAGTGAACCATATGGATTTTGATAGAGAGCAGGATTTTCAAACATTGGGCTCCAGACCCAAGACACTCCCCAAAGAGCGAAACCCTAGAATAGCTTTAACTGTGTTGTGTTGCTGGAAATGTATTTCTTCAAACAGTCCCATTTGACGTCACTGCCGAGTTTATTTGGACTTGGACTTGGACTGCTTGTAAGAAAACATCATCTCTCTCACAAAAAACACAATAACACTGGTTTCTCCAGACACGCAACAAATGTTCTCTGTATACGTACTTCATATGGTTCAAATTAAAGGTAAACGTCATGCGAGCTCACTAGACTATCACATTACAACATAACTGAATTGTGTGTGCGTGTGTGTGTGTATTGTCTTGATTAAAACAAGTAGGTCTCCTGCGTATTGAAACCATGTGTTGGCTCGTTCCCTAGCAGTGTTGTGATGCCGCTGAACGCACTCCTGTTCTAGGTCAATGGAAAACTAAACACATATTAATGATATTCTAATTGAACTGTGGGTACTTCTTAAGAGATGTTGACAGAGAAGGAATGAGAGGGGTGGCCAGGGATGGCACAGGTCGTCCCCCTGGTGTGCCCCCTACGAGTGTAAGAATAATATAATATAATAGGTAGTTGGCTGGTTAGTGACAGAGCCTCTGTATGAGATTACTGGTAATATTTCTTATTGGAAAGTCAATCTAATGACCACAAAGATAAAAAATCAACCACATAATGATGCATAACAACTCTAAAATGAGGCAAAACATCTACAAAGAGACACGAAAAAAACACAAAATGATGCAAAATGACACAAACAACTATGACCAACTAGACTCCAAAATTACCAAATAGTGACGTAAAACAACTACGAAGAGTCACAAAAGGACTACAAAGAGACACACAATGACCACAAAATGACTACAAACATTCACAAAACACCTACAAATGCACACATGACCACAAAATATGACAAAACACCTGCAAAATAACTCAGAACTCTGAAATTATTTCATATTAGAATAAGTAAAGGTGTTTATATGGCATTCATTTATTACACTGAATAAAAATGTAAACAATTGATAAAGTACAGTTAACTATTGCCAAGCCAGAGCTTTAAATGTGAGTCTTATTGTGTGAATCTCATTTCTCAAATGTCCTCCTCATTCAAAAGTTTCGAAACATGCACCTGGAAGTTTGGGGAAATTACAGAAATACAGTTGACGGCATGAAAGAAAAGTTGCTTTCAAAATGAAAACTGATTTGATTTGACATTTAGCACACATCAAACATTTCTCTATATAATCTCCTCATAACAGTCCAGTAACACTTATCACAGGAAGTAAACTCAAGTCAAACAAAACACTGTTTTATATACTGTTTTGTTTTTCCAAAAGCATTTCACTAACGTATCTCCTATCCCCAAATGTCAACCAAAGAAAATAGAAAACAGGTGGTAAGTGTGCTCGCTGCGTAAAGACAAAATTACATTCAATCAGCGTTCCCAGGGAGGGAAATTTCCTTCTGCCTTGTGCCAAGTTCTGCAAATAAAGAGAGGAAAATCAATTGGCTGTTTCATGATTGACCAAATCCCTTCACCCGCGAGTCTTGAAATCCAATGGCCTGCACGGCTGATATATTGCGTCTCACCTGGAGAATGATAATGCAATCTTTTCACTAATTGAAACATGGACATTTAAAGTCTCTTCTCATTCTGTGGAGCAGATTTTGTTTTTGTGTTTTCTTTTGTTTTGTGAACAGCTGAGAAGTCACTGCTGTGAATTCATTTCTATCTTGTTTTTTGTTTTTCTGACATTTTGTTGGCTTTGTACTCTGGTCCTGAAGAAACTTTTTAAACATCATTTTTTACAGTTAAAAAAGCATGAAACTAGATTTCTACACTGTTCAAAAACTCGAGCCCTTCAGTTATACGGTATGCCTGGTATGGCAATTGCACCGCCCTCAACCATAAGACTCTACAGAAGGTGGTGAAAACTGCTCAGCACATCTGCAGGGCGGAGCTGCCCTCCATGGAGGACCTCTACACCCAGCGGTGTAGGAAGAAGGCTCACACGATCATTGAAGACCCCCATCACCCCGGCAGCAAACTGTTATGTCTGCTGCCGTCTGGCAGACGGTACCGCAGCGTCCGAGCCAACACCACCAGACTCAGGGACAGTTTTATCCCACAGGCCATAAGACTGTTGAACTCCTGAGCTCTGTGAAGTGTCACTACTTACATATGTTTACAGTACATCCATCTGTTTATTCCACATATCCACACATCTATATTATTATTGCAGTATACTGTGTTTAATTCCACTGTGCAGTATTTACAATCGTACAGTCTGTTTTATCCTATTATATTTAATATGTATATATTCTACCTGCATTTTACTCGCACCATTATGTCTCTTGCACTATTTTTTATTGCACTATTTTATAACTTTATTACTTTATTTAATTTAATGTCTTAGGTATACTGTGTGTTGCATTGTTGGAGGAGCCTGGGACTTTCATTGCCAACAACTACCCTGTAGCTTTTGTGATTTATAACAATAAAGCCTTTGAATCCTATATTCAGGCTGGATCTGCAACATTCAAAGTCTGTAGCGTTTTGGATTTTCTTTTTACAAAAAAATGATCTGGCTTTTTAGGTTCTAGGGATTACAATGTCGGTGTGTCGTTCTGCCTCTTTGGACTCAAATATCTCTGGAACTATTGGATAGATTGCTGTGAAAGGTCAAAAATACAACTTGTCCATTACTTTTGGTGATGACCAAATACCTGCAAAGTAAATGACATTTCGCAGCTATAGTTAGCATGTTAACACCCTAAACTAAGACTTTTAAAAACCACTGACGATGATTAAACTGTACAGAAATGTCAAATACTATCGTATACGTTATAAATATATTATGTCCCAATGTTCAGAAAATATAGTGTGTACGTCTTATATATCTCACCTCATTTTTCACAACACTGTATATAATAAATCTCACATTATGACTTTTCTGCTTCACCATTCTCAAACAAATGATGTAATACTGCCAAAAACATCTCTTCACACTTTTATGCTCACGTGATAACCCATTCTGATATAGTAGGTCACAAAGACCTTTATTGCAACACCAACCTCTAGGCAATTAATAATATAAAAGCAAAAATCTAACGTGTTAGGCTGAGGACTCTTTTTTTAAGACAGGACTGCAGACTGTCCGCATCTAAAAAAAAACCTTCAGGCATAGTCAAATCTTGACTTAGTTTAAGTTATCTGTTGGATCATTAAATTCAAAACTGCTGATTTGATTCAGTTTGTAAGTTTCATTTTCCAAGATGTCCCAGATGTGGATGACACTGTAATTAGAAAAAAAGGCTTGTATTCTAATTAAATTAGAATATACTGAACATAAGAATATGATCATAATAATTTTATGATCAAGTGAATATCTGACTCATCAAACTCCTGTTGCACTCAGCTTCAGGCCAGACAGATTTCTCACCAGCAGACATGAAACACTGACATCATCTTTGTTGTGCCTGTTGTAAGTCGGGGGATTTTGACCCGACACGCTTGTCCTTATAAAACTCAGAATCGTAAATCAACCAGAGGGATTTAATCAGATATTTTCAACCGCTGACCTTGGTCACAGAACATAAAGGCAGCACGTCAACAGCGTGCATACAAAATGTCTCTCAGAGCGAGAGAAGCATATGCATGATCTGTGCGGGATCTTCCACATCACAGAATCTCTCTATTTCTTACGTTTCCTCTGAAGTCCTGAAGTCAGAGCAGGAATATACAACAGCAGCTGAAACCCTGGCTCGCCGTCCTTCAATCTCGCAGATCAAACACACTTACCAACAATCCCAAGGAGCCTCACAGAACACTTTCTCACACATCTGTCAACGTTTTCAGGTGCTCCCCCGCTTCCCCAGCAAGAACAAGTTTGAGCATTAAAAGTCCCCCAGAGAGAGGTGAATGGAGAAAAGAGGGAGAGAGGACATTGATCTGTTTGTGTAACACGGTGCAGTTTGCCATTAGGTCAATGAGATTCCATCAGCTTCTTCCCCTTTGGTCAATATCCATCTGAAGAGGCTCAGCAGACATTGTCTTCCCTATTAGCCCTCAGCCACTTGTATTCATCTTTAGCCAGCTGCTTCCAGCGAGAGGAAAGAATCAGATTGCAACAGGAAAGGTTAAGAAAAGAAGAACGCACTTGATGAGCATGGCGTGCTCCAGAGACACAACACAACCAACGGTGTATTTTTTATGCTCTACTCCTCTGGTTTATAAAAATCTCTTATACGTGTAAGGGTGAGTTCTGAAATACCTCCATGATCATTTTGATTAATAAAAGAATGAGCCCACACTAGGGCTTTTTGCTCATGTTGAAGGTATAAACCGCACACAGAATATAAACCCTGACACCACATCCTCACGATTTAGCATTTCTTCATTGTTGCTCCCTCTTGTGGTTTGTTGAGTCCCTTTGGACTTAAAGTTTACATTTGTCAATTATAATGTAATTTATACCTTTCTTATAAATCGTTATTTGCAATGGAAGAAGTCTTCGATCATTAACCTAACCTATCAAAAATGCTCGACTACAAGTACAAGTCCTGCATTCAGCAACAAGTAAGACTCAAAAGTAAAAGTAGTCATTATACAGCAGAATAATATTATAGCTGACAATATATGTTATATTAGTGGAGTATTATTACTGATGCACATGGTTGGGCAATATGACCAAAGTATCTCTACATTTAATATAAATATATAACATTCCAAGCGATGCTGCACATTATTCAGCCGGACTACATTGTGGTAAAACTACATTTCCAGTTTTTTTTCATTCATTTATTTCATAGCCAAAAACTGACACACTAATCCAGTTATTTATCTGTATAGGGTTTCAATTTTTTAACATAGCTTAAAGAATTTTAAACTACATTGCGATATATATATATTTATATATATCTATATATATATATATATATAAATATATATATATATATATATATATATATCGTGATATAAAATGATCCAGATATAACATTTTATCCATGTCATCCTCCATCCTATGCCGATGCATACATGTGTAAACAGCATTTTAATGTTATAGCTGCTTAATTTAAACTACTTTATTTAAATGCATCATATTTCATACTGTAAACTGATATATGTTTTGTTTGAAAAATCTTGATCTGCAAAACAACTCATAACTATAGCTGTTAGATAAATGTAGTGGAGTAAAAGGTACAATATTTCCCTCTGAAAATGTAGTGGAACAGAACTATAAAGTACAATAAAATGGAAACCGTAAAGTAAAGTAGAAGTACCTCAAAAGTGTACCTAAGTGCTGTACTTGAGTAAATGTATTTAGCTACTTTCCCCCTCTGGTTATTTGAAAATGATTTGGTAGCGCCATGTTAGTCCGTCAAACTGAGAGGAATGCATCAAACGTATTCAGCTTTTTGTTTCTTGGATAATTAATACAACGAGCAAAGACTCAGTCAGAAGGATTTGGTTCAACTTTCCAGCCTCCATTTTGAAGGTGGTTCTCATAGTTCAACTTGGAATCAATGAGACTGTTTTGCATATTACCTTGGCAACTGACTTTTTATTTTTTTTTATCATTAGGCCGCTGTTAAGAATTTCCTTAATAGTAGTTTCATTCTAACCCAGACATTTGGTATGGAAATGTGACTCCTCCCTGCTTTGACAAAATGAGGCTCTCAGCAGAAAGGATTTTGTTTCTAACTCAGAAAACAAGACCTGCATTAACATACCAAGGAGCTGGAAGAAAAAAAAGATATTCGAAACTTCTTCTTAGTAGACTTCTGACAATAGTTGTCTGAGTGATATTTCAGCCATGTGGATTTCAATCATAATAAGATGTATTGCTGTGATATTTCTCAGCTTTTTTCCTCTCATTCAGCTCTCAATAATTCAGCTTTACATTTTTTTATTGCACAAACTGTAGTTATTTGTCTTCACAATTTCCATTTATATAGAAAAACACCAGACAGCTTGCAAAAAGCAGATTGGAGCGCTTCGCCATGTGGCTGTGTGTAAAAGATGTTTACACTTCCATCATGTTGAATTGAACCTGTAACTCGCATAAGCAGACGTTCAGAAAATTCAGTGTTGTGTTCACGTTAATGCTGTCAAAGGAGGTCACTGTCGCATCTCTGTGGCTTTTTTTTTTTGACTTTTTGTGGACGACAGACGACAAGAAGTGGAGCGGTGGTGCTGCTGCTGTGTGATAGCAGTATGTGGGGGCTCCAGGGGGTGCATTAGCCACTGTCTGGCGTCTGAGAGGGTGAAGTGGAAGTGGGAGTGAGGCTTAATGTCTGTCTACTTCTATTTCCCTCTTAATTTCACACACTGTTGAGTCAGCCTATTGACTGACTGCTTATGGTGATGCTGGCGGTCCACCAACACTGCAGAGGAGGCAGTGCATATAACTCCTCCTCACTGCTCTATTTCACCATGCAGGACCTCAACTTATTTAATAAGGCCCATTCATCCATCCGTGTGTATGTAACCTGCCTCCTACATGTCTGTGTGTGTGTGTGTGCGTGTCTGTCTGTGTGTGTCTGTGTGTGTGTGTGGTGCACTTATCAGGTTGTAGCTGTGGGCAGCCGGCGTGAGACTGCGCACTACATCTTTGTGTGAGAAACGAGGGTGATCTTACATGTATTCTGAAGGCTCTTAGCACCTTTGTATCCCATGTGTGCTCAGCCTTCAAAGCCATACTCCCTTCACTCTCTTTCTTTTCCCTCAAGTTCCCAAAACTTTGTAGATTTCACAGAGAAAGTGCGCAGTGGAGAGAAACCTGAACACAGAAGACAAGACCCTCTGAAATGTCTCATAATCTAAAATGAATAAGCTTCAATGTCTCCAGGCTAAACCAGTCTAGGTAGCCGGATTATGGGTTCAGCTTCTGCATTATTATTAAAAGGGAAATTCTGTTTTCTTTTTTTCTTTTTTTTTCAAGAAAATGACTCTGAAAAGACTAAGGCTTGTTTCTGTGTCCAACCTAAAGCAAACACAGAAGTTAGCCCTCTGGATTTGCTATTGTAGCGAAATGCTAAATGCATAGGTTTAGGTGCATTAAATGTGTTTGGCCATCAAAGTGAAATCACTCACAATTGACCGTTTGTTGAATACCTTCCCGGAACAAAGATTCTGCATGGGGCTATAAAGAGTGATACTTTGGAGGGTGGTGTCTTTTAGATTTTTAGCCTTTCCAAAACCATAAACAAGACAGAAAACATGTAAGGAATGGATTGAACACTGCAAGTTTATCTGCTCTGATGTAAACTGCAAACGTTCTTCTAAGGAGCACATCAACAACTACAACGAACAAAAATATAACTCTTTTGTTGAAATTAAAGATATGAGACTTTTTTTCTATGCACACAAAAGACTTAGTTCTCCTCAATTCTAGTCCCGTTCTTTGTTAAAATCCATGTTAGTGAGCGCTTCTCCTTTGCCAAGATAATCCATCCACTTGACAGCTATGACACATGAAGATGCTGATTAAACAGCATCATTATTACACAGGTGTTCCTTGGGCGGGTCACAATAAAAGGCCACTCTAAAATGTGCAGTTTTATCAACCAACACGATGCCACAGATGTCACAAGTTTTGAGTTCATAGTTTTGATTGCATTTCACTTCCCCCTCTTAATTTCCTTATAAGACAATAACATAAACATTAACTCTAACATACACGTTCACTAAATTGTCAGTGACCTACAGCCTCACACATGTTAACAAAATCGGTGTCTGCAGACAAATGGAAAACTATTTGGTTGCTCCTAAAGTAGATCCCTAAACGACTAACTGCAATAGCTAATCCAGGGGACTAATATCTGTATTTGCCTTTTGTCACACTCACAGAAAAAGCATTTGAAATGATTCATGTGAAACTGATGTTTATAATTGAAAGCTTTAGGAGGCTTTAGTTGCCTCTCCAGATACAAGTTGTTTCGCGAGACTTGCGTTCCCGAAATGTTACATTATGACAATAAGACCCCAGTTGAAGATTACCAGAATTTCCCCTAAGTAAAACATAGTCTCCAAGGATGTCAACAAAACAGAAATTAGATGCAATACAGGTCGTCACAGAGCCGTAATGTTTCAATAATTGGTTTCTTCGAATGTTTTGAATCTTATCTCCTTCAATCTGCGAGCTAATCTTTTCTCAAATCACAGGAAAGTTGCCTGAACAATTCTAGGGAGGAAGATTCAATAAAACCCCACAGACAGTAAATCAGGTCTGTCAGCAGTGGAGCAGCAACGTACACTGAAATTGGTCTTCTTTTCTAGGTCACAGGAATGAATAAGGTAAATCACCAACTTGTAATCTTGCTGCTGTCACCTTGTTCCACAACTAAAGGCTCCTTATCAGCAGCGACAGTGCCGGAGCCATTTTGTTTGCAGGGTGTAAATAACGTTACACTGGTCATGAAGCGAGATAAGGTGTTACATGAAATGTGAGCCACGTTAACAGATTTTGACAGGTAGCTGATATTCCATGGAGTTAATTTGGTTCGAGGGGAGGAGAACATAGGAAATGAGATACGGGAATATGTGCAGAAGCTGTGAGATATCAGTGCAAAATGGGGCTGTGCATTTTCCCTGACGATGTCGAGGGTGTCTGCGATATTGTGCGGATGTGTGAACAGCAGGACTTCATTACTTTCCCCCCCATTGTAACATGTGTAATTTGAAGAGACTATTATCAGCAGAGATTTCAGGAAACAAGAGGGGAAACAGAGTGTTTCGAGGTGCAGCTCCCGTTGGCAGCACATTCCCTTTGTTTGTCCACTCCCATCTCTTCCTAATAAACTACTGGTGTTACGGTCTCTGTGAAGGAAGCATCTAGCAATAGGCTTCTTTAACAGAAGAGAAAGAGCCACGTCTGCCCCTGTGATTTGTTATTCAGTGAACCGCATCTCTGGAGAAATGGATTTACTGGCGTGCCCTCTACAGAGGAATGAAGGTCGGCCCCTACCTTGGAGATGCCATTTGCCGCGCGATGCAATTGTTAATACGCAGCTTTGAGAAAAGCGGGCAGAAAAACATTCATACCCACTTGGAATTCCAGTGATGGAGAGAGATGAAAAGAGAAGGGTGGAGGGATTAGGAGGGCAGAGGCAGAGCAGCTTTTGTGGTTTCTTTCTTTCGGAGTGGTGCTCCACTGTTTCTTACGCTTGCTGCTACAACCTTCTGCTGTTTGTGAGAGAAATATTACAACTGCAGCTGCAGTGACACATGCCAGTTTGCTCGCATAGCTGGGAGGAAGGTTTCACCTTTGACCCTGAAAATGTGTGAGGCCCCACAGCGAGGGGGAAGGCAAGTTGTGTTTGGTTTTACACCATGCAGTGCTCCACTTTTATTTGCATGTACAGTACATATGGCTGAGATATTACTGAGGCTATGAAACAATAGCACAACATTTTGGAAAATTAGCTTATTTGCTTTCTTGCCGAGTGTTTGATGATAAGGTCTGTACGCCACGCACGTCTATACAATACATATTTAGCTACCGCCGTTAGCCAGTTAGCTCACTTAGCTCAGTTTAACATAAAGACTGGCAAAAAGAGGAAATACCTAGCTTGGCTCGTCCAAAAGAAATGCTCACTAATTATCATGGCAGGAAGACGCTGTTCACGGCCAAGTAGTCTGATGTCCGAAGTAACAGATTTTGCTTAATGTTAAACGCTCAACTCAAAAGAAACAAAGAGACCGATCAGTGACGTCTTCTTTAAACTAAACTCAAAACAATTTGTCCTTTCTGACATCTTACGAGTGTCCTTCAGCTAAAGCTAATGCTAATGCTGCCAATAGTCTGTCGTACACTAAACTCCGTATGTGAGATACTTGATACTTGACCGTCACACTCCTCTAACAAATTAAAAAAATAAATAAAAATTGAGCCCTTTTTAAAGTGCCGATTAGAAAATTAGCTACATTAGCTAACAAAACACAAAATAACGCTAGTCTATACACCCATTGATAAATCAGTGAGCTCAGGTCAGATTTTAAGCTAAGCTAAGCTAACCGTCTGCTAGCTTTATCTTCATATTTAGAGTAGCCTACCGACATGAGGGTTATTTCAATCTTCCCATCTGATTCTCTGGCAGAAAGCTAAAAGCATATTTCCCAAAATGTTGAACTTTCCGTTAAAGTTTCTTTCCTCTAATAGGCCTACAAGCAGAAATAAGAATAGGAGCACACAGATGTCTCAGTTTGATGTAATAATTTCATCGCCTTGCTCAGAGCTGTTTCAAATATGTAGGACAGAGTTTTGCATGGAAAACTTCACTATGCAATCAGCTTCAAAAACTTGTTCTTGCTTAGCTTGTCATGTGTAGACGAAGCCATTGTAGCACTGCCAATGTTTTTTTTATATGACTACTGCACTTTTCTTTCAGTCCCAATAGGGACAGTTGGGGAACTCATGAAGTATTAACCTAGGAGAGATGAAAGGTGCAGGAAGTTAATGCTTCTCCTGATTTGTTATTTTCAGACCAAGAAACATCAATTTCATTTTAGCGTGTTAACATTCACCAAAATAAATATACAAAATATTCAGTTCTGTCATCGGATGTGAAAAAGATTTCTTTGAAGAGACTGTATCTGTGGGGTACATTAAGCATCTACTCACCCTCCTTTTCTGGTTTGGTCCATACATTTCCCCTCCCTCTTCTCCTCTCTCTACTGAAGTATGTCCCTCTGAGAAAAGGTGGCTTAAAGGTATCGATATCATTGTTTGCTGCCCTCCAGGCGTTACCTGTTCTCAGTGACAGAAAGTTGTTTTTTCTCTATACTGTATGTGACCAAAATAGCTTTGAGACATTCATTAATCAAAGTGGATGGTTGGCAACTTTTTACACGTCCCGCTTAATATGAACGATACATCATATCATGGAGGATCAGTTTATTTTATTTCAAGATTTTACATTGAAGGAATTGTTTCACATTTTGTTTCCATTTGGCGCGTTTCAACTGCGCGGCACGGCTCTATTCGACTCAACTCGGATCACTCTTTTATGGTTTTCCACTGGGGATACTAAAAGGTGACGTTAAAACACTGCAGACCATTGATTGGAGAGATTTGTCGCTACCGCGTCACGGGACATCCTGCGCTTTTAAATAGCAAACTACCATCAATAGCGATTGCATTTTATTCTTTTCACTCAACCCAGATTTAAAACAAATAGCAGCAGGCAAAACTACGTCATACACTACGTCTTACAAGTGCAGACATTCCTCTGTTTGGTTGCCGATGAAAGGATTCAGCGAGACTCCCGTTTTAGTTCAGTTTCAGCTCTGTAGGCTCGCCACTAGTGAAATCCTTTTCGCTGCTGCACCACGCAGCCGCCAGTGGGGAGCCCTCACTAGTCTGTATTTACACTTTGTCTGGACAGCTTGCCCCAGCCGTCCAGCCCAGGTGCAGCTCGCCTGAGTGAGTAGGCCTACAACTTCCCCAGGTTCCTTGGACTGCCATCGGATTTGGCTCTGCGGCCGTGTTAGCCAGCTGCTTCGCTCCCTCTGTGTCTCTTCGCCTTGCTCCGTCGCGCCCTCCTCTTGCATATTCTGGCCAGCAATTATATCTTGTCGCTGTGTTCCCGCTCCCGTTAATTACCTCCACACAGGTGTGTTCCATTTTGCTGATGGCTGTGGCCAAGTCAAAAAATCATCACAGAAACTACGCACAACACAAGACATGCAAGGACTAAGCAACCCACAACAATATAGATAATTATAATTACAAACAATCCAAAATATAACCTTATTGTAACCAAACCACAATCTATTTACTATTCACAATTTACAACATAGCCTGAAGCATTAGAATGATAGCGATAACTTCTGACAATGGCCATTTTAATCAGCTGATAACGTTCGAAATGGGCGGTTCAAATCTGACCCTTTGCTGCATGTCGTCCTCTCTCTCTCTCTCTCTCTCTCTCTCTCTCCCCCTTTCCTGTCTATCTTTTGCTGTACTATTGAATAAAGGCAAAACATTTTTTTATAAAAAGAATAAAAAAGAATTCAGTGTGGGCCAAGGCCAACCAAACAAAACAACTCTAAACTTGAAAAGCAACCAATCTTAACAAAAAAATCTTAACAAAAAACGAAATACAATCCCTAACTTTCTTAGGTACACAGGAAAAAAACATGTAAACGTAAAAAGGCAGCCTACCCTACTACCTCCAGTATAAAGAGACCATCTGTATGTGACAACTGCTGCAGTAAATGGCAGTTGTGCAGCGGGTTGCTCATGGGGATGCTTGAGAGATGAGGGAGATGTGCCTTTTCTTTGCCGCTGAGTCGATGCACTTTCGGCTCTTTAAGTAGTCATCAGCACTTCCGGAGACGCCGACCAATGTCTCCTCCTCCTGGCACACACATCTATTTGCACACACGCAGACACCTTTCGCACATGTACGTCCACTGAAAGACACTTTGGCGACAAAATACGACCACAGTCATAGTAAATGTCACAGTTAAAATGAAGCGATCGCATCCGAGGGGAACACCTCTTTGTGTCACTGAAAGGTTTCTACGTAGGTGTATGTCTCCGGCATTAAAAAAAAGAAAATACAAAGACTCTTTTCATAGATAAATGCTCACAGTGTGGTCAGCTGCCATAATATTATCAAGCAGCTCAGTCGCAGCTTTTTTTCCATCCTCAGTTTGTAAATTGTACCACAAGAGGCTTTGGTGAACAAAATAACTGTGACACACATCAACCTTTCCAATTTAGAAGCACTAGACCTGAAATACCAAGCCTTCCTCAAATACTCTCTGCTTTTGAGGCCAGTCATCGTGTGTGTGTGTGTGTGTGTGTGTGTGTGTGTGTGTGCGCGTGTGTGCGCGTGTGTGTGTGTGTGTGTGCGTGTGTGTGCGTGTGTGTGTGTGTGTGTGTATTACTCAGGGGAAGGAAAGCCTCATCTGGCCACAGTAGACAAGTTCAAAGACGGTCTCTATACTTTAAGGTGAATGAGTCTCACAGCTGCTCCGTTTCAAAGACGATTTACAGAACATTTGTGAACAAAACTCTCTTAATAAAAAAACTATTTTTCAGTTTCTGGTTCACCTGGGGCCAACATTGTCGTCTTATCACACCGAGACAGCAATTAGAGCACAGAAAAGGTCCGTTAAAGATGACTTTAACGACACACTTGGTGCACTTTATGTGAGGGTGTATTATATAAAAAATATCTGTATTTTTTTGCAGTTCTCAAAGACGAAAAGATCCTTTAGTCATATGTTCCTGTCTTGACTATCCCACAGCACCTTCTTTACAACAGAATAGGATAATTCCACCTCAAAATCTAATGACAAAATGTTGCTGAATACATTGACAGAGTAAACCAGTGAAATTAAACACGTGTGATTACTGGCACCACCAAGTGGTGACTGCAAAAAAGAAAACATCTCATTCACTATATGAGGGGAGTCAGTCAGGTTGACACAACGCCTTCCTGTACACCAGTATTATATATTATAATACACAAGAGACAAACACACTGATCTATAACTCAGTTATCTACGGTACACACGGTTTCACATTTCTTCTGAGACTTCCTCTGTAAACTGCAACAACCAACAAACAGTCTTACTACATGCACCATGTAGATACATAAGCAGGATGAGCATTTGATCACAGCAACAACCTCTACCACATGTTACGAAAGAAAATCAGAACTCGGATAACTAAATACAGCTTCCTTCATACTGTCACTGCAGTGCTGAGAAAATGATCTTTGTTTGAACTAAAATAAAGCTGATTTGAATAAAACAAATGGGGAAATGATGTTGCTCTCAGTTTCTCAGAAACACAAATTCTGGAAATAATTTCTCCGTAAAAGGCTTTATTAGTTAGTTGGTTTGTTAATCCGTTATTTAACAGATATGGTGACAATCTCTATTGTTTTATTGTCAAGAAATCACACGAAAAAGACCAAAACTAACAATGATTTGATGCGACAGACTGTCTATGTATCCAACTCCTCTGTACCATAGAGCTCCCCAAACTATTACAGCCCATCAGTGAGTCACACTGTTGCACTGTGGGACAGCTTTCTTCATAACAATAGACACGGGCACTGAGGTCATAGCCACACCGGCCCGCTGCCGTAAATACTCACCAGTGTGACCAATGTGTGTTATTCTGCAGCTGAAAATAGTCCCCAACAAATGCACTTTTTACCGCAGTTTAAGTAAATCAGGCTAAAAGCTGTTTTAGAAAATTATCTAGCCTTTTTTTTTTTTTTTTTTTAACTGAAAGTAGAAATTGGTGAGCCGTCTTCAGTTAGAACTGTTAGTTTTTTTTTTGCTTTTTTTCTGACAATTTGAAACAATGTAGAATAATGTCAGCCTTATCCCTTAAATAACGTAGGTGGTCTCACTGAGATTAACATCTTCTTGTGAACAAAAACTTCTTGTGTATAAAAACATTAGATGAAGAAGCACAATTCAAACCATAAAATAAACAACATTTAAAGAAAAAGTTACAAGTGGCATTTATATCTGAATACCATGTTCTGAACTTTTTGACTTCGAGATTGTCGTTCCATTTGTAAAGAGTGTATACATTTTTTTTCAAACAAGTTTGCCCTTTATTTTCCATAAATTATCATTTGATCTATTCATATTAGTAGATTGTCTACTCTGTACGTGCAACATCTATTGCATATTACAGGAGTCTGTCTGAGGTTTCTTCCTTTTTTCCTTTTAAAGGAGTTTTTCTTTATCTGAATCAATTGTCTCAGGATGAAGGATGTCATATATTGTACAAATTGTGGCCTTATATTGTGATGAATATTGTACGTTTAGGTAAACATAAAGTAATATAGGCTATAGGACTAGGGTTTGAAAAAGCCTCAGGTGATAACCTGAGTGTGAAGGTTTTATATTTTATCTGTTAGTATTATTATATCCTCATGTGGGAGCATTGACACATGTTACATTATTTGCATGGATGGCACATCTCCTGTTAGCAGCAGTGTTATTAGTGTTAATATTATTCCATAATTGCAGCCGTGGATCTCAATGTCTGCAGAGAATCTCATGATGGTTTTCACACTCGGGCCGGGATCAAGTCATTACAGCCATCGCACAGTCAATTAACTTCCATTCTCTGCCCCGTCGTGTCCTTTAAACCACTTGAACCTTGTGAGCCGGGTATAACACATTGAGATCTATGGATTATATGAATGGAGTGGCTGTCTAGCTCAGACACTGTAGGCAATGAGGATAAAATAGGCTGCACCTGCTTGAAGTTAATGGGGATGGATTGTGTCCAGGGTGATGTAGAGCCACATTTACTGGAGGCCGCAGCCGGAGCGAGGACCTGAACTGTGAGCCTGCTGAACTACAGCAGCCACGGAGACTGATGCCTGCACTCCCAACAGGCTATTACATATGTGACCGGACCAGAGGTGGCCCGGAAAGTAAGGACCAGATTCAACGGTCGAGAGGTTGCAGTAATTAGACTTGACCATGCTGCTGCTCATCCATTATTCCTGGTCCCACTGTTGCTCATTTGGAATTGCGAGAGAAATGCTTTGCTACCACTTAGTAAAGTGTGTGTGTGTGTGTGTGTGTTTGCGTGCGTGTGTGCCTGCTTTCAATAAATATTTGAGTAGCTCTTTTTAAAAGTCCAGAGCCAAGCCCCTAGAGTTTTTGCACTTTAACTAGCTGATGTAAGCTGACCAGAGGGTAAAATGAATACGATCGCTCAAAGACAACTTTTCCGTGTTTCCACGGCACCGTACTGCTCTGCTCAACTCGAATCACCTTTAGCACCAGGTGTTTTTTCTCTATTTCGTTTTCCACTGTGGATAGTCCCTCTCCCCTCAGTGTAGGCGGGGGGAAACTGTGTAAAACTGCCGCGTCATTATACACTCGCTGAATCCTTTCAGTGACAACGAAACAGATTGTACAGCGTAGTGTTGGGTGTAGTTTAGGGGGCTGTCATTGTCATGTCAAGTTGCTATTGACGGCAGCTTGCCTATTTAAAAATTGTAGGTTTTTGCACCTTCAACAGTAGTGGTACCAAAAAAAGTCACTAGGTACCATCCACAACTTTTGCAAAACCAAAAACGATCGGGTGGAGTTGGGTGGAGTTGAGTGGAGCAGGTTCAGTACCATGCGGTGGAAATGTGGCAGTCGTCATGGAGGAGCCAAGGATTTAACCACCTACCACACAAATATGAGTGGACAACCCACTTTACCTTTTATTTCATTGTAATTTATTGGCATCTTACTCCTTTTTACATTTTGTGATGTTTCATATTATTTGAGCACAATGGATCCCAAAATGGGGTGCGTACAAAAGCGTTTCAGCTTTCATGACAGAAAAACTTGAAACAGGAAACGCCTGTTTGTTGAATTGCTTTGAATAAAATATTATCCGGTTGTTGGATGCCTGGTGTTGTTTTTTGAGTATGTGGTTAATAATTACACGTAATCATCAATGCTGCAGCTGAATACATTCTTTAATATGTCAAACCTAATATAGTCAAAGCAGAAGACTCTTTTTTTATGTTCTTACTCTATTTACAAAGCTAAAGGAGCAAAGCTGGAGCTAAAGTCTCTCATGTACATTTCATTAATGTATAATGTTACATTTTTCTCTCCATTCTGGTATGGACAAACTGACTACTTCATTGAGTTTTTTTTGGCATATTGAGGGAAAATACTTGAATCAGTGTATGAAATACCCAACATGTATTTGTTTTTAGGTTGTAGAATGTGTGTTGCTAAGACCACAATGTTAACTATAGCCCTGTAGAGTATTAAGCTCTAATTTACTATCATATAATTGTCAATAACTAATAAAATTCATGCAGTACATAATATTGTGTCGCTAATAATTACCAGCAGAAAACTGTAACTGCAATATAAAACTAGCTCTTATAAAAAGAGCAGAAGAACCGACAAATGTCTCGTTTCATGGCTCATAAACACGATTCAGTAAACTGCAGATGCTTTGTAAATTCCAGTGAATTTAAATGTGAAGAATACTGTGTTTACTTGTTTCATTTGAGCAGAAAACACATGCTGATGATATCTGTGTTTCTCACCACAGGCAGATGGTGCATAGAGTAAAGCTGTACTGCTGTTTGTCAGGTGCGCCACATTAATAGGAAATGAATGCATGAGGTACGATTCTTGGAAAAAAGTTTTAATCAGATTGTCTTTTTTTTTTTTTTACATAGATGCATGTTTAATACAGACTGTTCAGAAAGTGATATCAAGATGTTTTTAGTTTTTTTTTGCGTTTTTTAAAAATCTATTTCTGATGGTAAATCTGAATAACAAAATTAATTTCCTTGAGAGTGATGTCAGTAATAAAAAAATCACTGTATACCTTGATGTCATGATGAGAAAAGCCCTCAAGCTGCTGAAACATTTCGCAACTAACTCATCCAATACATGTATTCACAAATGGACCCTGAACACCAGATGTTATTAAGATTGTATCAAAAAATCATTGCTTTAAACTTTGGTTTGTCTTTTTTCCTTCTAAATTTAGAAATGCTTCTTCAAGTTAAACACTTGTTTTAATGCCCCTATTATGCAAAAACACAAGATCAAATATATTTATTTATGTCCTATACTTTAGTGTACGATCAAATATCTCAGCTGTAGTTTCTGTTAAGTGCTTGATTGCAAATGTTAGCATGCTAACACACTGAACTTACATCAGCATGCTAACATGCTAATGTAAGTTCAGTGTGTTAGCATGCTAATGTTAGAATGTAGTTTAAAGCACCAGCCTCACAGAGCTGCTAGCATGACTGTGGACCCTTCTCATAATAATAATAATAATAATAAAAATTATATTATTATTATCAGGAGTAAATGATAGTACAGGATGGTAGTAAAGGAGAATCGCAGGAATAACAAAGTTGATAATTACATAGGGAGTGATTCACATAAAAGCTGGCCGCCGGATGCATAAAAGGGTTTTTGGAAGGGATTTAAAAAATTAAACTAATTTCGCTATCCTAATTTCGTGTAGCTAGAAGTCATTCAAAAAATGTTTGTTACACTGCAAGCAAAACACATTTTTGCTACTCGATTTTTTTTAATCCGACCTCCAGCATGTGAGTCTTTGAGTGGATGCACATTGGGTGATTATATGAACGTAATCAAGCCAGTAAACGCCTCCACATTAGCTTCACTAGCTTGCATTATTGCCTTGTGTAAGGTGTCGGGCTGCTGATGATTTGAATGTGAGTGGGGTGAAGCGCAGCTCCTATCCTGCTAACAATCAGCTCTCAGCTCATTAGCCCCGGCTCCTCTCTCTCACACAAACATCTTCCTGAGACGCCACAACACAGCATGGGGGAATGACTGGGATAAATAAGGAATAATCAAGGAATTGTTCTGGCTGCGAGTTGGCCTGAATATGGGGCTCCTTGCTGTCATGGAGGCTCCGCCGACACACTGCTACCATTATAATGAATGGAACAGTGTGTGGCGAGGACCGAGAGAGAGACCCACGGTACGATCACACTAATGCTCGGGGAGGAGGAGGTCGCTCTTCTGTGGTTAAGTTCACACAGAGGCTTGTTTCTGACAACTTTTGCATGCTGTGACTACCCACAGTCTATATTTGGAGCAGCATCATTTGCCGTACAAACAATATGAATTTGAGTTTTGAGGAGGGAGTTGTGGTTGATAGCAGATGTTCTCAAAAAATAACACAATCCTTCTCCGAACATTCGCACTCAAGAGTTTCTGGTTTAGAGAAACAAAGAGCAATGTCGATGTGAGGGAGAAAAAAACATTGATGTTGTGACCCTTCAAACTGCAGCACACGAGCACAGACCACTCAGTTCAAGAGAGTACTTTTCACCCTTCAAGGTGTAATGATAATGAATAATTTGATGATTGAAGAAATACTTCACCCACAAAATGACCATTTGTATACTAAATTATTCATCCTGTGTTACCTTGAAATCTTGTTCTTTTTCTCGCCTTCCTCCACATTAAATGAAGAAAACAGAAATGGAGAAAAGTCTTGATGAACTGAAGTGAATGGGGGCCGTGTTTACAGCAAAACTATATCAAACCATCCATTTACAAAACTCTCACACAACTCACGCAGTATAATCTATAAAGTCTCATTTATCCAGTCAAATGCTCGCTACTCTGGCTAAACTTCACCTACATGCTTCCTCTGCTCATAGAAAATCTATTTCTTTCTCTTTCTCCCAACCTCCCCATGTTCATTGTAAGCTGACGGACCACGGCTCTTCACAAAGTTCACAAAGCCACGACACATTGCTGCAGTATCAGATCAGGTATCTTCCTCCTTGAGGATAATATTTCATGTACAGGACATTCGTTTTCTAGTCAACTTCAGCGGTGAGCCACCGCCGCCGGTCTCTGTCCATCCATCATCTCCTGACCTTCAGCTCTATGCCCTGACGGCTGCCCGGGGCACAGGCAGAGTGACTAATGTCGTCTCAGCCGCCACCTCCCCGCACCAAAGGACCCCTGATATCCGTCCAGTATTATCCGACCCTGGCGTCTACAGATTTCTATCGCTGCTCCCAGCTTTAATTATTCACGCTGCTGAATCACACTCTCACCAGAGATAGCCAGACTGGCCAGACTGCCTGCCCTCTCCCTCTCTCCCTCTCTACGATCGTATCTATCTGGCTGTATGACACTATCTCATCTTTCTCTTATATACTGTAGATTAGAAAAGACAACTGCTGGGCTCGCCAGTGCTCGAGTATACAGTCTGTAACTAAGCCAAGAAGAGTTACTGTGAACGTGGGTGTCACTGTGTGATTTTGGTTTCACATGTTTAAAGATGATAATAATGATGAAATGATGTTAAGGCTTTATACTGTATGGTGCATTTATATAAACATAATGATACTTGATAAAAGCTTGTAAATGTATTTACTATTAAAGGTGCTTTTCAGAGGGTCAAACAGTGTTCGATGTTAGAAAAAGGGGAGTTTTTTGTAACCTTTTCCGAAAACCAACAATCCTACAAAACCGCCCACTTCCTGCAGCGGTTGACCTGGTGTGCGGAGGTGAGAAAGTAGGCAGGCATGAAACTTCTCTCTGAAGATCTAGTTTTTCATCCTGCAACATTATGAACGCCATAAACGAAAATGTGTGTGCTCGTGTATCCTCGTATTTGAACAATTATTAAGTCTCGACACTCTCTATGAAGGCTTGCTTTATTTTTTTTGCATCGCCATCCATAGAGCTACGCTGCCAGCGTGACTGAAAAAGACACACAAGCTATTATCCAACACACAACAAGTTCCCCCAGAGTTTGAGACATAAGTTGTGAGGTTCTGCTGTGACAAAAATGACTCACTCCCAAACCATAGTTGGTAAGTTGGTGCACCCCGACATTTACAAAGTGTAGATAACAACGTACAAAATCCCTCATAAGTATTAATAAGTTTATTTGTGAAAGTTAGTTACGTTTTTTTTTTATATATAGGAAACATCAGCTCACATTTACCATCACTTTTGTGGTTATTCTGTGTATTGGATGGCTTCCTGATACTACCTCTGCAGCTCTTCACACACAATCTTGTACATGATGTGGTTTATCTTGATCACATTTATCTTTCCTGTAGAGCTAAGAATTCAACATCGTGACTTTAACTTCAGTGAGATGCCCCTTGAATGCATGAAGGAGTTGGGTTCTATTAACCTATAAAAATCCTGAAATTTCGGTCACACACACCCTCACATGCACACACCTCACCCATATTCAACCTCTGCGTTCCTCGCCCCCCTAGGCTGGGACTCTGGATCTTATTTCTTAGTGACAGGTCCAGGACAGAGGAGGGGAGGTCGGCTCATTTTTTGGCTGCTGGGAGGAGGACGCGGGGGGGGGGGGTTGAGGACACAGGATGAGCTGCCAGATTGACAGGCCGATGGGGCTGTCGCTGGGGGCCGAGGTGTAGAGATGTTGGGGGAGTTTGCGTTTGCGGCTCAAAAGATAAGCATCAGTGAGAATATGAGAGGCTAGATGGTAATCTTTCACAGGAAGTCAGGCTATACCATTGCAGAAGAAAACCACAGGAGAGAGGCTGACCTTGTGCGCCTCTGCTCAGCTGCATCGCTTTTTGGAGGAGGCCAGGCCTCAAAAACGCTGCAGACAGGAAGATATTCTGTCGTAGTACGGCTCTGTTTAAAAACAAAGGCAAGTCAGCGCTGGAGTTTATGTGCTGATCACAGAGAAGTCGCTAAACTTTCGCATGATCGCTGCACTATGGCAGCAGGAATAACCACATTTTCAATCTATAGTTTGTGAAATGTTCAACCAACCACATTTATCCCCGACATTTTAAGAAAAATCTTATTTTGCCGTTTTTTTCCCCCGCCTTTACTATACAGATGTCAGCATAGAGGCAGACTGAAAACATTGCGGGTATATGGCATGCGCTGTAAACATTCGGCTACCAAGGCGCTCCGTAGATTTTTTGTTTTAATTGAATCTTGAAGCTGTATTAAAATAATGAGCTGAAAAATGCAAAATCATTCTGAAAAACTGATTTCATAACACTGTAGGTTTTTATTCGTTTCTCTGTATTTCTAAAGGGTTTCTGATACTGATTATAATTTGCCCTACGAGCGACGTCTTTCACTTTGCTTATAGTCATTTTTTGACTTAATCAATAAAATATTGACCTAAAAAACTTTCATTTTTTAGGGCAAAAAAAACCTGAGTGACCCAAGAAGTTATTCTCTTCACTCAGAAAGTAACCTTCAAACAAACGGCAGCGGAATATCACTCGTGTAACTAGATAAGACCAAGAGTAAAGCTCACCTCTACATCTCTAACTACTGTCAGTGCGCCCTGTTCATGGGCCAATAAAACCCAGCTGCATGGCCAGGGTTGAAAATATTCTCAGCATGATTCAGCAGATTTTTCTGCCTCATTTCAGTTGTTATATAACAATTATTAATAGCTTGAGTTTATTGAATCTCATTGTTTCAATTTTGGTTCACGTGTCGACCAGCCTGCTCATATTAATCCATCTTGTAACTGGACATTAATTCATCTGAGTGCTGAAGATGTGACCAAAAGTTAATATTTTGCAGTTTTTAAAGTAGAACCTAAGTGACAGCAGACTCTTCATTAAGTGTTTACGCTACAAACTGAAAATATTACACTAAAGTGAAATGTCACCTTGAAAGGTTAAGCTTGAATAAATTGTCACAAATTGTAATTTGGGTTCACCTTCTTGTTTGATATAAAAAATGAAGCCATATGATGATCTGATGAAAAGAGTAAATGTCAGCCTGCTTCCTTTTGTACTCGGCAGAGCAGATGTTGAAATGTCACCATGTTCCTGCTCAAATTAAGAGAAATACCTCTAGCAATGGCAAATTCATTTGACACGGATTTATTAAACAAATGATCTGGGCCTGGTTTTCCGGTGTAGTCTACGGGGAGCTTGCGCACTTAAATGTTGCTCCTGCTTGAAAATGATCTCACACTCGCAAAGAAAATGGTCATACGCTGCATGACAGAAGAAGCTTACATAGGAAACGTCAAGGCTGAGGCTCTTGATCAAACGGCCTCAAAGACTTCTCATATATATTAATAGGTTGATACAAGGCTTCTCATATCACAAACAAATGTTTCCACAAAAAGTTTGAAATCAAAGCTCAGCTGCAGAACAAGAAAAATCCGTCCGCTAACAAATCTTTTAGCGTCTTAGGCAGCAGTGAAGACCTCAGGTTACAGGCCAGTTATTCACCACACAGGAAGTCATTCTAGGTTACTGCAGTGGGCTGCTCAACTCTGACAGTCAGGCTTGAAGCAGCCCAGGTGTTTTCTGTATGTCTGTGTGAGGGGAAATAAAAACTGCAGACTATCTATATCTGTGACCAAATACATTTTTTTATTTTTTTTTTTTACCAAAGACGAAGATATTGCTGGACAGGTGTGTGTTTGTTGTACAAGACTTCTGTGAAGGTAAGTAACTGCTTTATTTGTGAGTGTGTAAAAAAAGCAGTGAAAAATTGGTCTGTTGTAAAAATAGATGAAAAGTCACAAGTATGGTAATATAAAGAAGAGACGAGCTTTGAAAGTTGAGAATCTTGAGAATCCTGGTTTGATTCAAATTCAAAAACAAGTCTCCAGTTGCTATTAGATTTATTTTTGATTAAGTGCAAAACATGAACTACAATGTACAGTCAACTCATTACATCCGACAAGTAGGTTATGTTGTTTGTTGGTTTGTTGCTAAAACTACTGGCCCGATTTTCATGAAACTTGGTGACATGGGTGTAGCCTGACCGAAGGAAGACATCTTGGAACAGCATTGTACAAAACGCTGTATACTTTACACCAAATGAACTTAAAAATGCATCGTAAGTAACACACTTATTATCATTAATTAGTATTAGAACTACAATAGATGGACAAATACTCAAACACATCTAGTACGGGCTTTAAAAAGAACTGTATAAATACTTTACTGCCACAAAACAAACTAGAGGATTCATTCAACACATAAATATTCTATGTCAACGCCAACGACAGTATTTTCAGTAATGGTGAGTAACATTTTATGACAAACAATCTACAGCATGTCCTAGTTTGATCCCTGTTGATATTGTTTCTCTCCTCAGACTGAGCTCTTTCTCGCTGTCTGCAGTTGACAGCGCTTGCACTTTTCTTGATGTCCGTGGCAAAGCCAGGTCACAAATCCTTAAGTAGCCTGGTGGCTTGAGTTGCCACAAATCCTCTGCAGCCAATTTCCATGGGGCAGAAGTTTATTCTCCAGACTAACTGCTCAACCTCAGACGCTAGCTCCAAGTATCTAATCTCCTTCCTTTCCATACATCTCATCCAACACCACTTCCCATGGCCCAGTAAGCTGCACAAAGCAGACAGACAGCCCCGCTGAGTGTTGGACCACACTGCCAAATCCAATACTGAGTTTGATTCTCCCTTTTGGGACTGTGAGCTGGTAGCCTGTAATGTCTCCTGGCATTGTCTCAATCCCTGGGCCTTCTATTTTGGGTAGTAGTCCTTCCTGCTTCCTGTTTTGTTTTCCTTCACAGCCAAAAGGATTCAAAGATAAAAACCTGTCAATCAGAGAGTGATTGATTGGTCCGGATCTTGTGTTTCTTTGCCCCGGAAAACATGATTTTGAAATTGATAATACGTCTTAAAAAGCTCATAAATGGAGGATATGTTACGAATGCCCACGTATGAGTCTCAGCCCTCCTTTTTCGCCATTCAGGTTCAGATAAATATTGTGCAGAGAAAGTGGTAAAACCAGCACTGAGATGAATACTGGGACATTTATAATGAATACCATTGTGCTGCACCTGCTTAGATTTATTTCCTTCCTAAATATAGGTGAATAAGGATTTTTTTAAAAATATTTTTTTTTTTTTTTTTATCATGATGTTTATTTAAATTCAGATCTCACTGAGAAGCAGTTCTACTTAAAATAGAGACATACATTTAATCACATTACATTAGAATGACTGGTTTTATTCGTACTTTTCCATGTTTAAGCAGCGTCTGTCAAAAATAAAACAATAAATCTCCCAATGTCTTTCCCAATAAATTCAGATATATATTCTTTCCACTGATAACTCAGATCAACAAACTGAGGAGAACAGCGAGAACAGTGAGGGGCCACGAGCAGCTTTGTTGAGTTGTAAGACCTCGTTCTTCTGCATGTGTAACTGTTGAGGAAGAAAAGTCTGAGGACAAATTGTGTCGGAAGGCCACATTCTTTAGCTGAGCACCAAACTAATGATGTTTTTCATTATTGTTTCAGCCCCTCGTTAGCAGCCGAGAGAGGGAGGGAACAGCCATGAGTCTGCTGTGATAATGGTGAGTTATGGCGCCCGACCCGCATCCACAGCGTTTCCCCAATGGTTATACATGAACGTTCCCAGGGGGAGCTTCGGGAGTTTGCGGCGCCCTTGTGTAATTACCTTTTGGCACAGAAATGAGAAAAAGAGCGAGATTCTGCTCTGCCATTGTTAGTGCACAGAGCAAGCCAGGATTATGATCATAACTGTGGTTTTTGGTTGCATTAAGATTCCTTTTGAGGTTAAATTATTGTTACTATTTTTCTTTTATTTTTATTCTTTATTTACTATACTTTATTTCGTCTGATTAATACAATAACCATCTCTCAAATTCAAGAGAGTTTATTTTCAATACATTTCAATACATGCCTTTTTAATTACGTGAAGTAGTTGTTTTAGATCACATAAATGCCTTATTGTGGTTATAAATACTGTGTGCATATTTACTAAAGAGTGTGAAATAGCACTGATGACATTAATAAACATTCTTAATCTTCACAGTGTATAAATGCACTACTTTTTGGGAAATCCTGAGTTTACCTTTAGATGCTTTTTATTATGTACTTTCTATACATCGTAGGCTCATGATGCTTTTCAGAAATGCAGCACAGAGCAACAGCACAAAGTGTAAAATGATGTCATTGATATCACTTTTCTGGCTTTAAACTTTTCCAAAATCAGATGAACTCCTTTGAGGTGATGCACTTTCACTCTCTCTGTCCTTAACAAGGATCATGCCGAACAGAAAAGAACATTTAAAGTCATAAATGCAGTAATGCAAAAGCAGAGTCTGTACTGGGTTTTAAAAAAAAGTTCCCTACTGGTAACTGTCATTCGCTTGCTTATAATTTTGACAGCTTTCCCTTTTGGTTGATTAGATCCCTGTAGCCATCGGAAGACTGCAAGTGTGCCTGCTCCATCTGCAGCCTCTAAATAGAGAGAGGAGTAAGATATTTTCAGCACACTGCGCAAAAATATGCTCAATATACAAAGGCTGGGGAATATGTTTTTATAAAATTGTTGAATATTCGACGGTGGAACAAGCTGATGTTAGAAAGTGGCCCTGACACCAAGTTATAGATTACCTTTGCTGGAATTTAAACATTATACTATTAGATAATAATACATTCCCCTCACACACTTGAAAGAATAGAGTATGTTTACTTTTAATTACTCTTTAATGGACCTATTTATTATAACGTTTTCAGGCAATTAGTGACATTACCCTTTTTAAGTTACAGTTTTTAAGTACATTGTTTGTTGCTCAGCTTGAGTCAGTCTAATCCAACCGCCTCTCTCAATATAAGAACCTGAACGTGTGCTTTATTTAGAAAAAAGACCTTTCCACCATTTCTGCACATACACAGCCAAACATGTGCTTATTGTATGAGTCATTGTCTTTAAAAATAAACTCCTGCGCTTCATCATTAAGCATGAAAAACAGAAACCTTGAGCTTCCAAAGAGAGACGCTTGCTGCCTTTGGCGACATATTCGTGGTAACACTGCACCTGCTGGACAAAAAACATCAATTTCTTCTCGGGGAAAATCCAATTTGGACTCTCCTCTTCATTACAAAAGAGCCACTTCCGATGTGAAGCACATTGCTTTAACAGCAAATTGAATGAGAGAAGCTGGTTTGAGGATTGATGCTCCCCACTGATAATATATTCATGCTAATCTCACACATTTTGTCAGCCTCGCCACATGTGCACAAAAATACACAGTCACGATGCACTTTGCGTTATGTTCCTTTATTAGACAATAGTTATTATGTAACACATCACCTTTTTTTAGTGATTGGCCATGAATGTATGCGTGTTAGTGTCTTTGTGAGTGTGAAGTGCGAAGCCTTAAAAAGTCAAACAGCGGGTTGTGTTGCAAACCCTCAGTGTAGCTTCCTGTGCTTAACCATGCTGTATACACGTTTAGGCTCTAACAATAGCTCTCCACTCAGAACAGATTACATTAAAGTATGATGGTCGATGTAATGAGCAAGACTCGAAGGTGATTGCACTTTTACTGAATTCATTAGTATAGTTGCAGAATGAGAGTCTTTCTTGTCCGAAATCTTAGTGACACAATTTCTAAGAGCTCAGTGTTAAAACGGGAAGTTTGCCTCTTGTGCTCTCAAGTGTCTCCATTCTGAAAGAAACCTCCGATTTCTTTCTGCACAGGATCGCAACAGGACAGGCAGGAACGGAAATCAAAGATGCGGTAACTCTAACAGCGTTGTGGAGCCTGAGTACGACGTGGTGGATGACCAGGAGGAAGTGCTGCATGTGCGCATACTTCCTGCAAAGCCCATAGATGATGAGAGAGAGTATGCAGGTAGAGAAGACGACACTTCACACAGCTCTTATCTTATGTTGTTTTCAGTTCCCGTTAAGGTTCCTTCGATTTTAGCATGGCTTTAGTTTCATTTAGTCCTCAAAAAATGTCTCGTTTAAGTTTTGTTTCTGTTTTTGTAATCTTGTTTTTTATTTTGTCCTCTGTAGGAGCGAATTTGACCTTTAAAGGAATATTATATTATATAATTATATATATATTATTATAATATATATAAAAACAAAGTGATCATTTGTATATCAATTGCTCAGCCCGTGTTACCTTGAATTCTTGTTTTTCTCGCATGCGTCAACGGTGAAACTAAGATTTCAAAAGTCTTATTGAATTGAAGTGAATGGGGATATAGCAAAACTATATCAAAAAGCGTGTTTACAACTCGTGCAGTATAATTCCAAATTTCATTTATCCAGTCATATGCTCACCACTTCCCAAACACGTGCAATTTCTCTTAAACTCTGTAAATGAATGTTTCGATATAGTTTTGCTGTTGGTCAATACTTTCCTCCATTTTTGGATTCTTTGTTTACCGTGGAGGCTTGGCAGAAAAACAATTTGTTTTCCAAGAATTCAAGGTAGCACAGGGTGAGTAATTGATATCCAAATAGTCATTTTGTAGGTGAAGTATTCCTTTAATATGTGTCACTACCCCGTCTTATTCTCATTATTCTCGTCTGCCTTCAATGTATAAAGAACAAAGCACATAGAATTCATAAATTGTTTCAAAAACCTAGATCCAAAAAAAAGCCAAAGAATGAACTCCCAAGTCCCAAACTTTAACTGAAAGAAGAACTTGCTTTGAAGTTGGCACAATGGGAGTGAGTTTGTTTCACTTTCCTACACAGAAAAGCTCTGGTGAACATAATTAAGTCGAAGCTGAATGAAGTGCAGGCACCAAAATAAAACAGCTCCAGCGCAAACTGTTGTGAGTATGAAAGCAGTGTGTATCTGAGAGAGAGAGAGAGAGAGAGAGAGAGAGAGAGAGAGAGAGAGAGAG
>CALSCE010009297.1:383970-409457 GCA_943593645.1 Bovichtus variegatus
ACATCATCATCGAATAAATATCGTTTACTTTAAGAGAAGTTTTCCGAAATTGTTTTCTACGCATCTCTATTTCAAATTATAAGAACACGACAATATATATATATATATATATATATATATATATATAATTAAAAAAAAATTTTTTTAAAAGATGTGGTTTTTTTCTAAATCTGCAAATGACTATTATTTTCAGAATCAATTAATCAGATTTTTATTTATTATCATTTATTTTTCTTTACCAACAGTCCAAAAACACAAATATAATCACTTTACAATGAAGCCAAACTGAGAGAAAATACTTGACAATTAATTTTCTATAAGCATGTCAAAATTGAAAGATTTATGCCACTAAATCAAACTTATGACTCAATTAATCAAAATGATAAAACAGTAACTCAACACCAGTGGAAAGTAAATAAGTGCATTTACTCAATTACTGTACTTTATGCTTCTACTTTACCACATTCTGTTGTCACATCTTGTACTTTTACTTTTGTAGGTAAATTATCCAGCATTGTGTCGCATGAATTGCTAGTAGCAGATTTTATAAGTGATACCAAAACATACATTTATAACTAATAACTCAAAATGATGTATTATAAACACAAGAATTGGTACAAAAGATGGAGAGTGAAGGGACTCAACTTCGAATCTCAGAAACACTTCGTTTATATTGAGTAACAGAATTCAACACCTCGGAGAACCACCCATCAAAGGAAAAATGAATAGTCATAATTAATATAGTCTCATAACTTGAAGGCTGTTACCGAGTTCTGGCCTGGTGTACAGGGACCTGCTCGTTCATACACTCACGCATCACAGGATCAAGTTCTTTATAAAGAACTACAAAACTAAACTATTAAATAAGACTGAATTTGAATATTTTAAATGCACCGTTGAACAGTAGAGAGTTTGAGAGACGCCAGGGAAGATTGTGAAGCAATTCAAATATTCATTTAGAATTTTAGGGAGATCTTTGTTTTGGGTCTTAATCTAATCAATGCTTATTTAATTCCTAATTTCCTCCTTAGTTATATAATCAAGCATCTAAATCATTAAGCTAACATCAACTCCTGAAAACACATGAAGATGTATTGTTTCACCTGCCGGGTCTGATGGACAGATGAGACGTTGCGTTGCATTTTGTGTCTTTTCTCAAAGTCTTTCTTTCAAGAGTTGCTGATGCCGAGCTTCAGCACCTTTGTGCAGCGGGAGGCTAGTCAGGGCGCAGGGATGCAGCAGTTATCGGCTACAATTATATAAAGTCATTCAAATTAGCGCCGCCTTCACCAGCTGCAACATTAAAGTGAAGAACAAATGAGTGCATCAATAATTCAGCAATATAATATATCTATTATTGTGAAATGGGCCGTTATCTGCATAATGAATACTTTTACTTTTGATACTTTAAGTAAAGTTTGATGATAATACTTTAGCTAAGTTTTTCAACGCAGGACTGTTACTTGTAAAAGAGTATCTCCTGTATTTTTGCTACTTTTACTTAAGTAAAAGGTCTGAGTACTTCGTCTCCGACTGATTGTTTTTAACCAATCTCAATGCGTTATATGATCATCTTGAGCACTTTATGTAATGCAATTCTGCTGAACAAAAGGGAATATGCCATAGAAATTGTGATCATGTTTTAATAAAAAAAAAAAAACGAGTTACACAATTTTTATTATAAAAGCATGAGACACGATAATACACACTGAAAATGTAGTAAAACCAAAAACAGCTTTTAACAGGATTATGGGTCATTCTAACACATATGAGGGGTATGAAAGGCAAAGTAAAACATTAAGAAAGAACTGTCACCTTTAAAATAATTATATATAATAAACGATACAGCACGGCAACTTCAGACGCTGCAGCGTTAGGAAAGTAAAGCACAACATAACTGCTTTTGCAGAAGCGGCTGTGGAATGCTTACCATTCCCTACTGAGTATGAACACCAGTCATCACATTTTATATTTATAGGTATATACACACACAATGAAATCGGTGGGCGATCAAAACATATATACACACAATAAAAACTGGGCAACCAAAACCTATAAATTGAATTATAGATCTAGCACTTCATACATGATGGTTACATTATAAACAAGAACACGCAGGTGTTTTAATGCTGTCGTAAGAAGAGAAACAGATCTGCAAAAGCACCAGGAAATAACATTGTTTGTGACCTTTGGATGGTTTTTGAAAACTAGTTTAAGCAGGTTCCCAGAATCACCAGTCACTTAGTATGTACATAGTTTAAAACACAAGTATGTAGCTTTCTGTTACAGTAGTAAACCAGTTTGGGCTGCTTTTATTAGCTTTTGCACCACTGTTTAGGGAGCTGCAGAGAGGCTATACATGGAAGCTGTGACATTAAAGAAAGAAAACTGTGTCGCACAAGGAGTAACAGTGATCCAAGATGGCATTAACACTGTTTTTGGGGACTGTTGCCTCAAATAAGTTAAATCACACAATATCTGTGATAAATTACACATTGAAACATCATGAAAACCAACACATGATGTTGTAATACAAATAAAAATCATATAGCAATCCTCAAATTGAGGTTAACATGAGACTAAAAAAGTGAATAAAAAAAAGGCAGAATGATGCTTTAAGACTCCATCTGGACTATTAGTAATAGTCAGAATTTTAGCTTTAGGCTCTAGCTTCACAGACAACCCAAACTAACGGTGCATTCAGGCACTCCTCGTCAACTGGTTAAGTAAAAAACATTACAGTTTATCACCTAGAATGGCCAGCAAAGTGGTTAATACTGTTGACAAACTGGGACGCATTCCAAGTATACAGTACAGTACAACTGGGACATTTCACTTCACACAATCCATAAAGAACCACTGGCAAACACAACGTCCATTTCTCTGCAAGACCCGGTGATTAACAACACAGCCACACTGAGGACGAGAACAGACAGTGTGTATGCCCAGCTTCCATTATTTACACCTTGCGCTGTCTTTCCCATTGGTCCAGTTCCTTTGATGAATTTACCAGCGACAGTTGACCATCTGGTAAATACGACATGGTCACGCAATGTTTCCCAAAGAGTTTGCAAAGAGAGCCTGAATGCACCACTAAAACTACTGACTGGTAGCGAGAGCTGCACATGTGACACTGTATGTGATCTCTAAGAAAGCAACATTTCTCAGGCCAAATCTGGAGGAGTTTTTGAAACGTGCCTTGTTGACCACTTTTGCAGCAAGTCTTTGAATGTTGGCGTTTTAGATGCAGCTCCTGGATTGGGATGCAGCACAAGGGTCAATAAGACTAGACATCGTCACAACTAATGACGAAAGGGGAATACTGTTGGACAAGTAAAACATGTTATAGGCATCTGCATGTAATGACTGGAAATCGATTCGTTTCACTTGTCGCTGACTATTCCATTAATCTGACTATTAACAACAGAATAATGGGGATTCATATTCGAACAAGACATTTTTGTCTTCTTTTGTTTGTCAGCAGGATTACGGAAGAACTACTGGCCCGATTGTTGTGAAACTTGGTGGGAGGGTGATGCCTGGGCCACGGGGGGAAACAACTTCATTTTCGAGCGGATCTGAATCACAGGGCGGATACAGGATTTGTTTTTCACTTTCGTTAACATTGGGAGATAGGGCACTTGGCCTTGGCAGGGGTCGACGCTCTGAGTGCCCTTCGAGTTTCATTGTCTGTTATTTGTGCTGATATTGCATTTGTGGTTATACCCGAATGAAATGACGACTTACATAAATGTCGTCACAAACCAAAGCTTTCAACATTGCTCGATATTAGAGCTGCAAAGATGAATCCGATTGTCAACTATTAAATTAACTGCCAACTGTTTTGATAATCGATTAATCAGTTTAAATTCTTTTTAAAGAAAGAAAGTAAAAAATTACCCGATTCAAGCTTCTTAAATGTGAACATCTTCTGTTTTCTTTGATCCTGTGCAAGAGGAAACTGAACATCTTTGAGTTGAGGACAAAACAAGACATCTGAGGGCGTCATGTTGGGCTTCGGGAAACACTGACTTTTTGCACAATTTTTCTGACATTTTAAAGCCCAAACAACTAATCGGTTAATCGAGAAAATAATCGACGGATTAATCCACAATGAAAATAATCGTCAGTTGCAGCTCTACTTAAATGCCCACCACTGATTTTTTTTCCCCATCATTAAAATTGTGAGCCGTGCCTGTTCCACATCTTCATAATGACATTGTTCACATTCCGCGTGGGTTACCACACAAAGATTTTGATTATCTCAGGTGCACTGTGCCTAATTCAGGTTGTATCTTAGAGGAGCCAGATGGCAAAACATAAAGGATGCAAACAAAAAATAAATACAGTATGTTCTCCGGTTTTAAGTAAACAGCATGCATTATTTATGCCTCAACTCTGACTAATCTACTGGTTTCTCAAACTTCTGAAACAGTACTTTAACATCTGTGTATTACTGACAATCTACTACGGCAGATGCTTCATGTTTCATTCCATTGCACTTGAATATTTCTTATCCCATGCCTATATAAACAACATACGTATAACAAAATGTTCAGTGATAAATCAGATTCTTTTTAAATCTTATGCTCCCAAAGAGAAAATAATTGACCTTATACTTTGTCTTTTTCCTTTTTTTTTTGTCAACATATTCTCCATTGTAATACTAGTTATTTCCCTATAAATGTCCACTTCTGTCCACTGATATATTGTCCGATAGATTCACGGAAAGACTCCAACAGTGCACCCCATTACCTCGTACTTCTCCCCCATCACTTTGCTCAGCCTCATTTTTAAGATTTTGCACTTTGGAGCCACCTCAGAGGCTCCCGTGTCCGCCAAAACGTCTGCTCCCGCTCCCGCTCCCTGGACGGAGGCCCGGGGCTTCGGGTGATTGAGCACCACCACAGGTTGGTTGGGGCCCGGACGCTTCACCAGTTGGTCCACCTTCAGCGGCATTGGATAAATAACTGTACAATCAGTCAGACTGCCCTCAGGTACCTGAGTCTTATATTTGGATATTCTAAGTTTCAGTCCCTTCTTGTTTTTTTTCCACACGCCTACTTGCACCCTTTTCAGAGAGACGGTCAGGAACTTCGAGGAAATGTCGTGCTCACTTTTCGCCATTTGCTGTAGAGGCTCTGCGGTCAGATGTGCGTTTACGTGAGCGGCAGTTTTGGATTCTTCACCTGTTGATGGTTTCGAATCAGGAGTTTGACTGCACGTCCTTTTGTCTGGTGGCGTGGGGCTATTTCTTTCCTCCTTCACCTGGAAGTGGTTGTGGGTCAGTGTGGGAGGGTGCTGGATGCCTTTATACTGCTCCTCCACTTTTACAGACTCACTGGTCCGGTCTGTCAATAAAAGGTTGCGGATGATGGATCCATCGATTGTGGCCATCTGAGCGCAGTACCCCAACGCGGCCGCCTCCTTCACCTGCTCTGTGCCGTTCGCAGTCTTGATGAGATTTGGAGTTGTATCAACAGAAATTTTACTTTTATCCATCACTATACCACGCAGAGCCATTACCAGCGGTTGCATGGAGCCTTGGACGTCCTCTGGCTGTTGACATAATGAAAACACAGAAGAGATGACGGGAAAACCCTCGGGCTCCGGCGTGTCTCCTTCCCCGGCTCTCTCATTGGATCTGACATCCTGGGTCCAAGCCGGCATCTTTGAATTTGTGCGATTGGAAAGTGCCGCCGTTTTGACAGATGAGGGCTCATTTAGTGTCCTGGGCATTGAAAAAGAAGGATGTGCAACATTATCCTTACAAACCAAAATCGCTGGAGGTCTCACTTGGTCAGCTAAGAGAACACTCAAGGAGGGGGACGCAGATTGTTGCTGGTTCAAGCCCACTGCCTCTTTTTTTATTTTGGAAGTGTTGTTCTTGAGGCGTATCTCCCCAGGTTCCAGCTTCACAGCCGCCGACACGTCTCGGGGAATGATTTTTACATCACTCGCGCTCCTCGGTGGGATGCTCTTGGAATGCTCTGGGATTAAATTCTTCCTCTCGTCCACTGCTCTCTGAGAAACCCGCGCTCCCATGTTTTCTGGATGCAGTGCGCTTGTCAACCTGTTGACAGCCCTGTTGGAGATAATAGAGTGCAGAGCTGCGCTGTGGTTCCCCGGTTCTCTCTGTGCAACTTTGATCCCAGCATTTCCTTCTCTTACAGGATTGAGGATGCTTTTGGGAACCTTGTTTGGAACGACTGCGTGATATTCCAAGTTGATTATTTCCTGCGATGTTCTTTTCAATCCTCCTTTGTCATTGCTTACTTGATTCTGGAGGTTTTTGGCAATATTGACTGGGACAATAGCAGGACGCTCCACATTCACGGTCTTTGTTTCACACTGTTTCCTGTTAACTGTGCACATCCCCATACTCATAGACTTCACCGCGTTTGGGTGATTTAATGCGGATAAGAATGGCTTCCCCAGTGCAGCGTTTTGAGAGACTGTGGTCCTCGTGTCTTTTATCACGGACTCGTTTTCCTGTTGAGAGACGAGCCTCAGCTTTAGCTCCTTCGTCCCGTTGACAGTTTTCACCTCCACAAGTTCAACCAAACAGCCAGCGGGGATCGTTACTTCCTCTGGAAGAGAAACCGTCAGAGCTCTGTTGTGCTGAATGAGTCCATTCAAAGGGGAAAAAAGCTCCGCATTACCATTCGTGGCATTTGACACATTTGTGTCCAGTGTTTTGCCTCTATGTTCATCTTTACCCAGCTTGACTGCAGGTGTGCTCAGAGCCGGGACTTTCACCCGAACAGTCGGTCGAAGTGACGATAGATCAGCAGGGGGCACGCTTGTTAAGGCACTGGAGACAGGAACGTGTGGATGTTTTGTTGTACCAGGTTTAGCAGGTCCTTGACTAAGGCTTTTACTATGCAAGCGATCGATGTGCTTCACAAGGCACAGCCTCCTCATGTAGCCCTGTCCACAATGAGGACATTTAAACGGATACTTTGAATTGTGTTGCTTCAGGTGAGCGTTCAACTCCGCCTCGCTGAAGGAGACTTTGTCGCAATAGAAACAGTAAAACCTCATCCCCCTATGCTCCATCACATGCTTCTTGAACTCTGCAGTGTCAGTGGTAGCAAATCCACATTTCTGACAACACTTCACGTTTGAAGAGCTCAGAACACGATCCAAGACAGAGTTGGGATGTCCCCCGTTCACAGACGACAGCATGCTTTGATAGCTGACAGGATTCATTTTGAGCTGGTCATCTGGCAGCAGGTCCCAGCAATTCTTCGTCTCCCCCCCCCCCCTGTGAAAAGCAGACGAGAAAGAAACACAGTGGGTGACTCTGAACTGCTGACATTTACCATAGACATTAACACAAGGCCCATACAGCCCCTCCCCCCTCAAAAACAGCTGCTTTTTTTTCTTTTTTTTGCAGCCTGCAGCCATTTGATCACTAGATAACAAATTGCAATAAAAACACACAAAGCGGTTCACTAAATTGACTGTAGTTTTTAAAACGTGTTTTTCCTGCAGCTATCTTCCTTTAAACACAAGGAAAAAGGCCCACAACAAGGGAGGGGAGGGGAGGGGGGTGGTCGCAAAGACGACGGCCCGCATTTCAACTGTTTATTTTTGCAACAGAATCAAATCCCACATACATACCTTGGAGGAGTATTGTGTTTTGATCTGTTATACGTTTTAAAATGGATAAATCCTTTCTGTGGACTTGATGATAACCCTAGTCAACGCGGCCAACCGAGCCGCTTTGCTTTAGCTTAACGTCTCTGTAGCTAGGCTAACTCATTTCCGGAAAAGGGTTCTTCTCTCCTTCAAAATAAGAACGTGGAATACAAATAGTAGTATAATATAATATCATTTAAAAAAGTTATTTGTTGGACAAATTGCCACTTATATATTGTATTTCATTTCATTTAGCTATTTTGTTCTAAAATTATATTTGGTGCAAACTGTTATGCATTGGGGGAATGTAAATCTACTACTACTTAACCGCAAGTTGCTCCAGTCCCTGTAGTTAGTTCACTGTAATAATAATAATAATTATGATAATAATAGTAATAATAATAATAATAGTAATAATAATATATTTTAGATATTTTAATAATTATACACTGTAAGTCTCTCCGGAAAAGAGCGTCTGCTAAATGACATATAATAATAATACTACATACATATCCCCCTTCCCTCCTTTAACTGAATGATCTACTTAAAATACTTAAGTTTATAAAAAAATGATGGAACTTTTTAGTTAGATTGATTGACTTTATTGTCCACTTCAGGGAAAATATGTCTTTGGCTTCTCCCAAGTACAGCAAGGTAAATACCATAGACATAACAACACACAATTAAGAACATACAAATATGCAGATTACAATATACAATAATGCAAATTAGCAGCTAGCAGCAAATAAGTTATATATACAGTATATAATTAAAAAACAGAGCCCATCTTATGAATCTATCTAAATACATTTACTCAAGTACTATACTATAGTATATACTTCTACTCCACTACATTTTGTAGGCAAAATGTTAATGATATAAGCAACACTTGTGCTTTCCTTACAATAACAAGTCAAAAGGCCCACCTTTACCAGCTGTAACATTAAAGTGATGTAAACATTAATGCATATATATATATGATTCTGAAATGGGCTGTATAATGAGAACTTTTACTTTTTGTACTTTAAATATATTTTAATTCTAATACTTTTTTACTTTTAATTGAGTAGTTTAGTTTATTTTGATCTTATAGAAGTCAAATACACATATAAAGAAAATGAAAACAAACCATTGCAAATATATGCTAACCGAAAAGGTGCAGGCTGAAGCCTTGGCTTATTACACCTACCGCATTAATTATTTTTTTACAGTTCCCATTAGATTTTTACACTAATAATGAAAAAAATAAACTAAATAAAATATTCGTAGGCCTATATTTTATATACCTCAAAGTCCCAGACAAAAATATAATTTCTTCTTACCTCAGTTTTATATTTGTCAATCACTTTATTTCAAAATATATTTTAAAATCTATTAATTGTATTACACATTTTTATTTCCTTTTCAAAACTGTTCCAAAAATGAACCCATTTGACATCTTTGTTTTGCATTTGTTCTGATCTTTGTTATTGTAAACATGCATATTCCGCTTAGTTCATACTGACTCACTCTAATTTTAAGCTTCTGAATGCATGACTTTTTACATTGCACTTCTTCCACCACTGCTGTTATAAATTAAGTATTATTTTGAAATTTGTAACCGGAAGTTTACGCTTTTTATTTTGTTGTTCTTTACAGCTGGCGAGCTGGGTGCAGTGTAGGCGCTATTCTTGAAGAAATACTACGCAAACCTGCTTTATACCCTGGGATTATTTACGCTAGGTTCAAAATCTGCTACCAAAAAAACCAAAACGCGTAATGTTTTGATTGGCATCTCCGTTATCCACACCCTCACATATCACCACTCCCAGAGCTGCAATATTACTTCTAAACGTGTCGGTGCAGTTTTATTGGGATAATAAATCCCCAGAGGCAACATGTTTTCACAGAGAGACGGGAGGTCATTCCGTCGTGTATTACCGCAGTTCACCCAGTGACACAGGAAGTGGTTCAACGCTTTCGTATTATACGTGATAATAAAGTAAAACCACACACACAGGCCTTCCCCGCCTTAAAAATGTCCTAAAACGAATAAAGACATGCGGTTTATAAGACTCGGCAGACGGCTACATAATATGCCAGTGCCCCTGGCATTACCAAGGTGAGTAATACGGTGCCGCTATGGCACATTCACTTTCTCCACTGTCCTTTATATCATGTTTGACTTTAATCTAATTATTGTCGCAGTTTTTTCTGATTTACGCCTGTTATTGTAACCCCCGGACTGTAGCTCATGTGAGGATCACCATGACTATTGTGAAAACACTTTTTCTGGGATTTGCACACCATTGTTGCAATTCATAATGACACAGCAGAGGCTTTCACTTGACCCTCCCATTCGCCGCTTGTCCGACACACACACGCCCGCGAGCTTCCTGGTTATGGCAATATTAATCCAGCTGACGCGGAGGACGCGAGCTCCCTGCTGGTTCATCCCCAGAAAGCAACTTTTCTCGTCTTTTCCTCGCAGACACGGATTTATCCTCCGCCGCAGCATGGCCTCAGACCCGGCGGCAGCACAGACGACCCGGTTCGACCTCCTGGTGATCGGCGGCGGGTCCGGCGGTCTGGCCGGGGCTCGGAGGGCGTCGGAGCTCGGAGCGTCCACAGCCGTGATCGAGAGTCACAAACTCGGAGGTACCTGCGTGAGTAAAACAATAAATACAACCACCACACTTATTCTTCCCGACTACAGTCACTCGCTGCGCTGTCGCCTCTGCAGCTTTCACGCGCACATGCTGGTTGCCAGGTTCACTGCGAAGCCTCCGGACTCCTTTTGTGGAAGTTTGTTGTGTGCGTGTTTGTGTGTTTGTGTGTGTGTGTGTACAACACGCATTGTAGCCCTGACACACTAAAGCTAACTGCCAAAGTGTGAAGCAGTAGAGACTAAAGTCTTAACATTTCAATTAAATTGGGTCAGTTGGTCAAAAACCATCCCCCACAATAGATTAATTCATTAAATAAAAGTAAGCCTAATAAAGTTGTAATGTTTGAGAGTGGTGTTTGTGCACAGGGGCTTCAATGTGAGGCCCTTGATTCAGATATATTTATAGTTTTTATTATTGTAAGGCGATTTGGATTGGAAAGCATTACATATTTTAGGCATTGGATGATGTGAAAATGTCACGTCGGGGTTATCCTGGCCAAAATAATTGCGATTTATGATTATAATACCGATAATCATCAAAATATTTATTGATATTGATATTTTATTGACTTCCAGTGCACTTGTATCACGATGGTATGGTCATACTGTGTTATTGTAATATCCAACTATGTGATTTCAAGCTAACAAGAGTTTTTATTTGAAGGTTTTACTCTGGGTTGTAGTTTTAATTAACGCTACAACACATACTGCAACATACTGTGCAAATAGAGTTCAGACATCTGAAGTGTTTTCTTTTTCATGTAACATGCTTGAGTTTAAACATTTTTTTTTTAACCAGCTTACATTAAACTAATTTGCTCTGTCTGAATGTTTTTCAGGTCAATGTGGGCTGTGTCCCGAAGAAGGTACACTTTTTTTCTTTCCATCATTTTCGCAGCGTTTGAATTCAGAGACATAATAATTAGAATCAAAATGCGCTAGATGTCTAATCCAGTGCCTTTCACCTGTCTTCACAGGTTATGTGGAATGCAGCCGTTCATGCCGAGTATCTCCACGATCACAGTGACTACGGCTTTGACGTTGGAAGTGTCCGTTTCAGCTGGGAGTAAGTTACAGTATCAGTTGGTGTCTTTTTTTCCCCTCTTTTTCTTCAGCTTTTGTGTGACTACAATGAACTCTTATGAAACCGGTTACAGCTTGTTCCTGGAACAGAGAGGTGTCCCTTTTCACAGCACAACTTCTCAGTCTGTGGTGTCTTTTGTTGCTTCACTCCGGCCCACTTCTCCTGTCTTTGTGAACAACATGGTTAAGTCAAGGTGATCGTTAATGATAAGCCTCGAGGAGGAGCGGCTGCCTGCGACACCAGGAAACATTAGTCAGGGATACAAACCGTAACGCAACATTTAGCGTATGCTTTCATACGCTTATGTAAAAGGATCTCCAGCTGTCTGTATATTTCCATATTGTGTGTTCAATACAGTTCTCATTTTTATTCAATACATTAGTGAAAAAGCTCAAGTATATATTAAAATATACACTTTAAACAGGTACAATCTACTGCAACCTTTGCAGACAAAAGATTGATTGTAACAGTCATACGGTTATTGTTGTCATAAAATGTCAATTCCATTGTACAAACGATTTATCATCAAATATTTTCAAAAGAAAAATAATAATTTTTTTGTATATGATATTTTTTGTAAACTCTCCCCGTCTGTAACCTATGAAATGTGTTTATTAGTGACATGTTAAATATAAAAGTATAAAGAAGTACTCTTGGTGTATACTTGGATCAGTCATCCAAGTTCTGCGAATGGCAACATATCGGTATCATATCATCACACAAGTGTTTATGACAATGAATTGTATTGTTTACAAATGCAGGAAGTGCTTTAGCTACAGACTTCAGGCTGATTATTGCCAGTTTGAATCCCTGGATAATGCAGGAAATTCTGGTTAGGGCTGTTTTCTGCTTATTTAAGACAACAATGGGGAAGTTTTATTCTAGAAGTCTTTCTTCTGATCTCACCACTGAATATATTTTTCCCAGTTATTAGAGTTATCCAGAATAGTTTATTGCCGGCGTTTGTATATGTACATGTCTCATTGGTATGAATATTCCAGCACAATATTATTCTCGGAGCCTTTTTTATAACCCTGGTGAATCTGCTGTATCCGTGTCCTGGTTCAACACTTGAAAATGGCCAATGTGCTCAGATCTGGGCCTGTTGCCTAAAAAGAACTCTGCTGGGATGGATGTGTCTTTTGCAGCATTTATTTGTATAGTGCATGTTCCGTTTTTTTAATTCATGATTTTTAAGAAGTGCATTAGCTGCACGCATCATTTGAACATAGCTTCCCTTTGAGTAAATGTGGGTAAAAACAATTACACAAACAACCGTTTTATCTTTGCTCATTTCCTGTGTTTGCAGAGCTCTCAAGGCCAAAAGGGATGCTTACGTTGGTCACCTAAATCGCATTTATCGCAACAATCTTGACAAAGTAAGTTCATGTTTATGTCACCTTTTCCTATCTCAGTGCGTCTGTTGTTCTTTTCATGTATAATTTATATTTACTTCAGGTTAACATCATGGGTGGAAAATGTTTGATGAAATGAAAAAAAATTCTTGCACTTGTTTTGTTTGTTTATCTCCAAAGAAGAAGATGAAGAAGTAATTGCTCGGAAAATAATGACCTCGACTCTATTTCAGGGTAAAATCCAAACTATTCAAGGTCATGCCAGGTTTACAAATGATCCCGAGCCGACTGTGGAGGTCAATGGAAGAAAATATACAGCAGCTCACATCCTCATCGCCACTGGAGGGCAGCCTACTGTTTTGACTGATGATGAAGTTCCAGGTAAGACATACCGCACCTAAATAATACTTGTGTTTCTCACCGTTGAGCAAGAGCAGTTTGTTTAATTTAACCTATTAAAAATAAATTAGACTACTTTTTTATAAATTGTGCAAAAATATTGTGTTTATTGATCATTTCAGGGGCAAGTCTGGGCGTTACCAGTGACGGCTTTTTTGAACTTGAAACTCTACCAAAGTGAGCTGATCGTATAATCTCGTTGGTGTTCATACGATGTGTAAAGTTTGTGCCTGTAATTAAACGTTCTGTTTGCCCAACAGGCGCAGTGTGATCGTGGGTGCTGGCTATATTGCTGTGGAGATGGCAGGCATCCTTTCCACCCTGGGGTCCAAAACATCCCTCATTATTCGACAGACGGGAGTAAGAAACCCATAGAATCACACCTAAAATACTTAATCATGTTATTCAAAAGTGTGCATCCGTGCAGTAATGAATGTAAAACACTCTCATGTTCTCTCTGTAGGTCTTGAGGAACTTTGATAGCTTCATAAGCACAAACTGCACCAAAGAACTGCAAAACTCTGGTGTGGACTTGTGGAAGAATTCTCAGGTGAAGTCTGTGTCTAAAACAGACAGGGGACTGGAGGTGACGCTGGTCACCAAAGACCCAGAGAAGAAGAACGACGAGGAGAAGATCAGCACCATCCAGGAAGTGGACTGCCTTCTCTGGGCCATCGGCAGGCAGCCCAACACTAATGGGCTGAACATCGGCGAGATGGTAACAGCCTGCTAGTGACGTTTACTGTCAACTGGACACTGACGTGTGCAGAGGAAACAACATTTAACATATAAGCTCAGCGGGGAACTATTATATTTATTGAGGCGGTTTATCTTGCAGCTGAGAAATGCATGCAACACCCAACAATAAAACGGTAACCGTGCATTTAAGACGGAACACTACAGCTTATTATCTCCGTCTGTCTGCAAAGGGAATTAATTAGTGTTTGGCTCTGAACAGTTCTTCTTGCGTCACCCTCCTGGCTGCTTTACTGTCCTGGTAGATGATCTTAGCACTGCAGATCACTTTAAGTATTTGCTGTCTGTAGACTCGGATTTGTGAAAGAACTAAATCCCAAAGAACGCATCATTTGGACGAAAGGTTTCATGATTTAACACTTTGTCTTTTTTTTTTTTTTTTTTTACGTAAAAAAAAGAGCCCAAAATAAACCAGGCATGGGATCACCTTAAATCAACAGTTGGGGATAACCCGGGAACAACACGAGACAACAGTCTTTGTTGTGCTGTTTGTTGGCGGCAAAGAGCGAAATGCTTGTTAGCTCAGGGTTAACGGGTAAGTTAATAACGATTTTAAAAGCGTCAGGTAATTTCTGTTTTAGGTACTATTACAGGAGCATGTGGAAGTGGGCTATCAGATTTTCCATCGAAAGGAAAGTTTATAGTTTATTATACATATTCTGGCTTCTCTTTTTATTGTCGAACCTGTAATCGGAAGGAGAACGTTCAAAGCAGCATTTCGGAGAATCACTAACTTGTATTAAGAAAGCATCAAACGAAAGGAAGTATAAAGGATAAGTGACGCAACCGTCATCTTACTTGGTATTCAAGCCCTGTTTGAGAGTTTGCAGGGATTTGTCTTTGTTGCCACATAATGTTAAACAGTACGTACTTTGTTGCCTCCGCTCTGTGTATTCTGGTTTACATTATAAGGCTCCGAGCCTCCACAGCAGGATGAGTCATTGTTGTTTTCTTGCTGCAAACAGAAACAACCTTTTTCTTCTCTGTTGCTCACTCCTTATTCTGAAGTTTCTGTTACAAATGCACACTGCCTGTGGCTCAGCAGCTTATGGTTGGTAAGGCAGAGAACAGAAATGACAAAAACAGAAAGTATCTTCCCTCATAACCGCTGTGCATCCCAGCAGAGCAACGCTTCACCGCTTGATGACAACTTTTTTTATTATTATTTTTTTTTTATTGAACAATTTCTCATGTGCAAACATCACGGCTTAAAGACCTTTTGCATTGGACCAAGAGGATCAGGTGCATACAACAAAATTAAACGCATAAATAAGTAAAGATTAAGGGCATGGGCTTTTTTAGTAAGTCATATTCTCCTATTATGCTGAAGAGTTGCATTGCAGTTTTATTTTGCTTGACTTTAAGGGCGCTCGTATAAGGAAAAAAACTCGTGAAATATACTAGTATTTATAGTTAACCTAGGTTTCACTTTCATATACTTAGATTTGTGTGTAAACCTTTTCCCAAGCATAAGGATGGTATTAACCAGAAGCTCCTCGTTGCTATTGTCTATGACTCGATGAGTCCATAAACCATGGCCTTTTTTTTTTTTTTTTTAAAGAGTAAAGTTTTCAAGCAAAAGAAAGCCAGTCATGTACATGAAGCCATCACGCTAAAGAATGCATGCATTGGAAAAATAAATGATGGGAGTTGAGGATAATCGTACAAGTGTTTCTGTCTGTTTTGCAGGGTGTGGATACAGATGAAAGAGGCCACATCATTGTGGATGAGTTCCAGAACACCAGCAGACCAGGGATCTACGCTGTAGGGGACGTGTGTGGCAAAGCTCTTCTCACGCCTGGTAGGAAGTGGCACTAATAACTCGTCATTTTATGGAGGTTGCTTAAAAACTATACAGTTATGTTTACCATCGAGTTTGGCCAGTGTGGGTGTTTTCGAAGGCTGATAGACTCCAAAACTTCAGTCGTGTTTTTCTATCCATGTTTAATATCTTTTACATTTGTTTGTTTTTTTTATGCCCAAAGGGTATTTTAATATTCGTAGGGTGAAAAGTGTTTTGAATATAGTGTTTTATACTTTTTTGCACCTGAAATGTTTCCCTAGGACATTCACTGTTGTGCAGAGTTTCCCTCCTGATGTTATGTTTTATGTCGGGGCAGTTGCCATTGCTGCAGGCAGAAAGCTGGCCCACAGACTGTTTGAGGGCAAGAAGGACTCCAAGTTGGACTACTCGAGTATCCCCACGGTGGTGTTCAGCCACCCACCCATCGGAACGGTCGGCCTCACAGAAGGTGAGCAGGATTTTCATGATCAAAGTTACTCTTTTACATGATTTTAAAATTGGCCGTATGTCCAGTGTTGCCGTCATCCTTTTAACTTACTCTAGATGAAAGTGTCGGCTAATGTAAAAACTATATATCAATCCCAGGCCGACTCCATAAGACTCGATCATTCAAATGTTTCATTTGTGTTTGTCGCAGAGGAGGCCATTAAAGCCAGAGGAAAGGAGAACGTGAAGATCTACAAGACTTCTTTCACTCCGATGTACCACGCCATCACGAGCAGGAAGAGTCAGTGCATCATGAAGCTGGTGTGTGAGGGCAAGGAGGAGAAGGTAGGAGTCGTCTGGTATTTACAGCTGGTGGAAAAAACTATCAATACTTTTGTAGGTCAGAAAGGATTTTATTTTAACCTTCTTAAGTCCTTTTAATTATTGTAACGGTTATAATTATTATAAATTAATGAAAACATTAACTGTTTCTTACAGTACTCGTCACTTAGACTTATCTCTAAATCTGTAGGATAAGGAAAATCTGTAAACCTGCTTACAATTTAAATGTACTGTTGTTGATCATTAAAGGATTAATCCTATAAACCATTTAAAAAAAAAAAATTTAAAAAAAGAAGAGAAATGCAGACTCGATGTGCTTCAAAATAAAAAGCATAAGTAAATAGGCACAGCGAGTTATTGTATGAAGCACTTTTCAGCAACAAGGCAAGTCAAAGTGCTCAACAGAAAACATAAAAAGCCTTGAGACAAAGTGCAAAAGAAACAAACTACAAAAGGACATTCAAATACAAATAAAAACAGTCATTAGAGCAAATAGGCAAAGATCATACATGACAAAAACATAAGAACATGTAAGATAAGTAGGTATAACAATAAAAGGGGAATAGGATAAGAAGGTATTATTATGAATAATAAGAAGGGAGGAATAATAATAATAATACTGGTTCTAAAATAAAAGTTTTACCCGGAATAATAAAAACCCTTTTAATAAATAATACCTACTAGTATAAGTAAACCCAGTACGAGTAAGCATAGATCAGGCTCTCTCAGTCATGTTAAATCCTGTGGGGAAAAACATTTATGTAAAAAAAAAAAAAAAAGAATAATAATTTTTTTTAAAACTGCTTTGGGCTCATTTGCTGTTTTTTTGGTATACTTTTTTTTTTTCTTATCCTAAGCAGCCAGACATAGACAGTCTGAGTTTGAAATAAATTTCAAATACTGATGCTTTTGTCTTGATGCATCAATACTGTAATCAGTACTCTTGCAGAGAGAAATACATCTGTCATGGTTGGCCCACAAAGAGAAGGTTGACAAGTCCACAATGCAATTTACTCACAGAATGCGTCACATTTTGAATATGGGGTGTGTCTCTACAGGATTATCTCTCCTGCTCTTACTATGTTGAAACCACGATTAGTTTTCTCCACCCTCAAATGCTGTATTATCAACATGTTGATACACGTCTCTGCACGTACTTGAAAGTAATTCTGGGAAAAGTAGATAAGGCACGTTTTAGTAAAAGTCTAACATTCACTTCCAATACATAACCTTTTAATGTGTTGTTCTTGTTAACGCCAACAACTGCAGTGATTTTCAAAGCAATCAATTGTACTTGATCTGTGCAGCAGCTTTCATACAGGTTAGTGCAGTTCAAAGTGATTCACGGATGATTGACGAGCCAAAGTGTAGACTGTGAAAACAGAAAAGACAAAAACAATTCAGCAATTTCACAATTTGAGACTAATGCAAGTGAGACACAAACAAATATAAATAGAATTAAAAAAAAAAAAAAAACTAAATAAAAAATGTTCCAATTACGATTTAAAAATGTCTATAAACCATTCTTAATCAAAGGCCTGGCTGAATAGGGAGGTTTTGAGTTGACGTTTAAACGCTTCCAGCAGATCCTTAGGCGAGTGTTCTAGCAGCTCGGAGCATAATGGCTAAAAGCTGACTCGCCAAAATGTTTTATTCCTGCACAAACTCGTGCCAGAGGACCTGAGTATCCGTACTGGTTCATGCACTGTGAGACATGCATGCCGGTGCAAGACCATGAAGTGCTTTAAAACCAAGTAAAATCAATACCGACAGTAAACCAATGTAAAGACTTTACAACAGGTGTAGTGTGTTCTCAGCTTCAAAAAGGGACTTGTTTCTCCTCCCCAGGTGGTGGGCCTGCACATGCAGGGCCTGGGCTGTGATGAGATGCTGCAGGGCTTCGCTGTGGCCATCAAAATGGGTGCTACCAAAGCAGACTTTGACAAGACTGTTGCCATTCACCCCACCTCGTCTGAGGAGTTTGTCACGATGCGTTAACGCAAACACAAACTCCCCCCTTCGTTCCCTATACGACAAGCATACCAGGACGGAGATGCTCCTCCGTACCACTCTCGCATCAAAAACTCGCTATCTAAAACGACATACTTCCATTTTCTCTCATTTAAGTGACCTTATTCGTGCGCAGTGTTACATCTTTTCTAATTTTTTGACTAAATGGACCAAAACCGAGTCATGGCCCTCTTAAACTGTACTGTGGGTCTTGATTATTGATTGAATACTCCGGATTCCATTTTAATGATTGTGAAATGGAAGTGATGGATCTGCAGGTATTGTTAAGTGATCGCATGGGAAATCAAAAAAAGACTTCTCTCCTAGTGTATGTGTTTTGATTTGTCAGTCATTTGTCAGATGCATATTACAAACACTGCTGCTACTTAAAGCACCTATTTACTACCAATGCAAGGTCATAACATATCTACTGTACTGTTCTAAAGATTCAATAAACATGCTGGTTTTTCTTAACTGTTGTGAATTCCTTCTCTTCATTATGTGACTTAAGACTTGTTTTTTATTTCGGTGCTGTGTTGCAACACTCTTCCCCACTAGTACCTTTCCCTGTCTGTGTTTATGATTGACATGGGTTCATGGGTTGAGCAATGAGTGAAGTTTTTCTGATATTGGGACAGAGGGAGCCGTATTCCTGCTCATACCTTTAGTCAAAATGTGTGATAATAGATTATATGTGTGTTATTGTATGGCCTGTTTTACTTAATTTAGCAATCTTCCACCACTGGTTATTTCAATAAAAAGTATTTTAAGATTAGGGAAAAAAAACTTTTCTTTTAAACTGTAAATGATTTAGTTTCATGTTAACCGCAGCATGAAGATGATGGGGACAATAACTTTTATTTATAGCAACTTTATTTAAAACGCATCCTAAATAAGTACAGTGACAAACTTCAAAGATTCCTGTCCAAAACAAAATCACACCTAAGAATTATGTTTTCAGTTTATCCTTAGTGTACAATTGCTATTACTTGAGCTATTAAAATAACTACGTATAATATTTATAAAAATTACATTTTTATATTAAAAATAAAGAGCTGAGTAAGGGACTAGAATAAATTATATTCAGACATCAGTATATAGAGTTTCCTGGCATGGGCACTTGACTTTTTTTATACTTTAATTTGATTAAAGAACTTTATTTTTTAGTGCAGTCCACAGTGTTGTTTCTGCAAAGCAACTTTTATGTATATAGTCATTTGTTATGATGATTATATTATTAACTAGAAATTCAATATTCTTGTTCTTCAATATTACTCCTAAATGCATAGTTTTGAAGTAAAAGTAATCTATAATGATTTGGAGCTCAGCCAATCATTCAAGAAATGTCCATATGTTTGAATCATATCACAAGTATAAAACAGGAGCTCTGTTGTTTCTACATTTGTGCACTATCAACTTTGAAGGATACATTTCATTTAGGTTTTTATGTTTAGAAGGAACAGGGACAAAAATTAAAATATGAACATTAGATGACCTTGCAGTAGTTTACAAAATATCGCGATACTAGTTGACATTACACCAAAGCGGATTACGCTCTCACGAGAAGACGGACAGCGGCGGGACGTGTGTGGTCACAGGTCACGTTTGTGTGTTTGTAGCACTTGCTTTACGTCCATAGCGGCGTACCATCAGTTTAACCATAGATTCTCAAAATGGATACAGATTATGCAGAACAAACCTAATATTACAAAGGTAATAACCTCAACGTAAGGTACTCGCTATCCAATTCCAGTTGTTTTTTTTGTAAATAAAATGTCACACAGCATTTGTTACTTATATCGGCTAACGATGTTAGCTTGCCATGCTAGCTGGCTAGGTTAGCTAAATTGGTGGCGCTGCAGCAGCGTCAGTGTTAGCCGACCGGCAAATGTAACATTTTACTAGCAAGCTGACTAACAATGACAAACATTTCAGTTAGACACTAATGCCAGCTGTGTTAAACATTTTTAGTGTGTTGATAGTGACGGTAATGTGACTGCTTGTTGAAACTGCCAGCTGTTTGTCTTCATGGCGTTAATCTGTCTGAACTGGGTTACATTGACAAGCTACCGTGACAGTGACCGGGCTATCTGTTACTCCGCATAGCCAGTTCCTGCACTTCGGTACCGAGCCCCGCTACAGCGAGGATGTTCCCCAGCCTGGCCCACAGACCATGGCATGTCTTCTGCAGGGTCTCAATGCAACACAGGGCACCCCTGTCACAACGCTCCCCGAGGCTCACTCACGGTAAGAACATTTAAAAAAAAAAAAAAAAAAATTTTTTTTTTTTATTGAGTTCATTTATTTAATAAAGCACTATCATTGAGATTAAGGTCTTGTTTTACAACAGAGACACCTGAAAACAAGAAACATGATTCACGAGAACACAATCAGCAAATCAGTTACACTAATCTTAAAAGAAAACATCAGATAGTAAATATTTACAATCTCCAAAGGGAATGCAAGACTCTAGTTTGAGTGCAGTTTGCAGTTCCTTCCATGTAAAAGGGACATATTACCTGAAAACAGTATTGCCAGGATTAGTTTGTACACAAGGGATCTCTCAGGTCAGGTAGTTACTGGATCCTGTTCTGTACTTAATAGATATAAATGAAAGAAGAGATGTGAGGTTGATTTGTAAGCTTCAACATTAGGGGTGTAAATCACAAGCTTTATCACAATACAATATTTTATCAATTCTTTGGTCAGCGATACCACATTTGCTGATATTGATTGCTTTCTTTGATTCGATTCAATTCGGTGACAATTTATATCTACTCACAAAAAGCAACAGAAAATATGATTGGGCTCTTCCAGACATAATCTTCTTAATACAAATAGGCCTCCTGTTCATTATAAAGTGCCACATTTTTCGTGTTTGAGTGCAAATGTTTTTTGTTTTTTTTGGTGCGCTTGGATGTAAATGGTGACACAGACGTGCAATAGGAATTTAGAAATAAAGGCGCAGCTTAAAAATGATATGTATAAATGTTTTCACTTTGCATCCATGTTATATGATATTGGATCGTTGATCATTTAAACGATCCAGATCATTGGCTCATTACACCCTTATTCAACAGTAGAGCTTCATTAACGAATAACACAAGAGGGCTATTTCTTCTTGACTGTATCGAAGTGAAACTAAAGGTTAACAAGTAGTTTACTATGCTGTACAACCAACGAAACAAACACACTTGTCGTACATTCTGTTGGCAGGTTGGCATAGTGGAGGCATACATCACCTGTGGTTCAGCCTTCCAGATTGCCGTGTTGCTTCTCTAGGGCTGGGCAAGGTGCAGTACTACTCTACCTCTGGCAACAGTAAAGATGATCCCCCAAAATCAGCATCACGTGATGCTCCATCAGCAGAGAAGGTCCTGTCTGCTGCTGCCATCCCAGTTTTACCAGGTGACTAACTTTTAATGTTTCCAAATACTGAATTTGTTGAGAGGTTTGATGTCTGTCTGTTCTTGGCATTTTTGTGTATTGTGTACATTAATGTTTACTATTTTCCAGGGATGCACGATATTGCTTTTTATGCCATATTTATTTTTACGGTTTATTTGTCATATCGGAGGAAATGTAAATTTCTTGCCGATGCCAATATTTTAATATATTTCATTTTAAAGCCTTAACCTGTAGAGACCAATGATGTACCGATATCATCATGCATCCCTACCATTTTCCCTTTTTAAAATTGCTGTTGTCTTATTGCATGCCCTGTCAACATAAGCGCCAAGAAATATTTCTGGTAAATTGAGATATCAATAAAAAATTCAAAAGTCCCCTAGAAGAATTTAGTCTTTACTCAACATCTTTGTTGACTTTGAAATCTTTGCTCTTATAGGTTCAACACCTCTGGGGCTGACTAAAGCTGAGACAATTCAAGTGAAAGGTAATGAACAACATTTGTGCTGCATTACTCTTCATTTACCTTTTTAGATTTTTAGTATCTTCAGAATGTGATTTGGGGACTTGCACAAGAATACAGCCTCATGAATGCGGATGAAAACCCTCTGCCATAATTCCCTCTGTCATATTCAGTTCGGGCGGTCCTGAAGAAAAGGGAATATGGAGCCAAGTACACTATGAACAACTTTATCACAGCAGTCAGAGCTATGAATGAGTTCTGCCTCAAGCCAAGGTAACTCCTGTTCCTCCAACTAACTGTTAAGTTTAATTTATTTGGTCTATTCTGCAACACTTAACTGTATATGACCATGGCGTAGCTGAATTAACATTAATGAAAAGATTTACTGAAATGATTCATTGATTAGTTGATCGACTGAAAAAAAATCGTCAAGTGTTTTGATACTCAATTAACCTGTCAGTCATTTTTCAAGCAAAAATATTTAAAAGAAAAGCCAATATTCTCTGATTCCAGCCTCTCAAATGAGATGATTTGCAGCTTTTATTTGTCATATATCATTGTAAAGTTAAAACTGTGAGGTATTTTGGTCAAACAAAACAAGATATTTGAAGACGTCACATTCGGCTCTGCAAAGTTGTGATGGCCATTTTTAATCTATTCATCTTACAAATCTACACATAAATTCAAAATGAACATAAAGGTTTGTTGCAGCCCTAGTATTGGAGGGTCTGTTCAGTGCTGTCTGAGATGCTGGCAGACCACGACACGCATTCTTTTGAGTTAAGGAGTTAACAAGTAAACATGCTGGGTGATTAGCTGATATAAGACTGCCGAACATCGTTTAACTCAGGTCTTCCTAAATCTTTCTCTTCCCCCGTTATGTGTTGACAGTGATCTGGAACAGCTTCGGAAGATCAGAAGACGCAGCCCCCACGACGACACAGAGGCTTTCACTGTCTTTTTGCGTTCAGACGTGGAGGCCAAGTTAGTTCTTCACCCTTTTGCTTTACACCTCCCTCAAGAGATATCAAGAATATACACTATATAACTTCCAACAAATTGTTGCTCTAACCACCCATTCTTAATTGGTATGTTCTCTAACTTTTGTTGGTTCATTTATTTCTCTCTGACTATTAGAGCACTGGAAGTATGGGGAAGCCATGAAGCTCTAGCCCGAGAGAGAAATCTCAGGAAAGAAGTGGAGAGAGAGTACCAAGAGAGTAGGTTTTTATCTTTCCCTGGCTGGATGTGCATTTCTTTTGAACATTTAATAAGGCTAATGATTTAGTATGAAAGCAAAAATTTCAACATTTTGGGAAACACACTTTTTCCAGTTTCTGGCAGAGAGTTTGATATTTGATATACACTTTCATATTGTATACAGCAGCTTAGCTTAGCTTAGCTTAGCACAAAGACTAGAACCAGGGGAAAACAGCTAGCATGAGTTTACTATTAACACATGTAATATCCCGTTCCTATTCAAACCCCAAGTGTAATAAAACAATAATTTTTCTGTTTTTTTGAGGGCTGGGTTAGGGTTGGGGACCAGAGATGGTTTTTTTAAAATATTTTTTACGCTTATTTATTTTTTTACTGATTAAACAACGAGATTTAACATATTCATTATTGAGTTATGGATTTTGTTACCTTCAGACCAAGCCAGGCTAGCTGTTTCCCCCTGTTTTTAGTCTTTATGCTAAGCTAAACTAAGGGGCTGCTGGCTGTAGCCTAATGTTTAACGGACAAAAAATAGATTGTTATAGATCTTCTCATCTAACTCTCCGCTAGAAAGCGCATAAGCGTGTTTCCCATAAAAGGTTGAACCATCCCTTTAATGTTAAAACTGAGCTCAATAGAGAACAGTTGCGAATACTTGTGTTATTGGATTGTTTCAAAGCTGTTAATAATTATTTGGTCTCTGAACTGTTGGATATATTGTTTTATTTGTATCTCTTATTTGCTGAGCTCCAGATATTTTTCGGAATCAACAGTTGTTGAAGGAATACAAAGACTTTTGGGGAAACACTAAGGTGAGCACTTTCTTATTTTTGCCTGCCGTTTTGTTTGATAATATGATCAATTCTCCATATCAAGATGTATATGTGAAAGAGAAAGTAATGTGGATATTAGTGGTGGTCTATTTGTCTGACCTTGTGTCTGTTGCAAAGGTCACTGAGTCTATATGTCAATGTCATTCATGACCATGATCTTTAGTGTACAGGGAAGTTATTTAGATGACTATACTGTACATATACTGTACTGTATAGTATGTTCTGTACTCTGCTGGCTTGTTTTACCAGAGTATTTTTCACGAGATAACATCAACTGTATAAGTTTGTCATGACAGAAGAGCTGGAAATTCCCAATCATGTGTATATTTAATCAAAGGCTGGTTTCTAAATTACCATTTGCTTTTTCTTTGTCCACAAAGCCTCGATCAAGCCCGAGGGCAACTTTCCTACAAGGGCCGGGGAAGGTGGTCATGGTCGCTATTTGCATGTAAGTTTTAAATACCCTCGCCCTTGTTTCTGACTACTGTACGGGGTGACTTTACTAAGCTGCAGCACACAAGGACACACATAGTCGGCAGGGCTACTACGCACACTATGTCGGATGAATATCGGAGTGTAACATTTAGGAAACTGAACAAAAATACTGACTGCATGTGGAAATTAAACCTACTTTCACTTGAGATCTTTCGATCTAAAAAAAAAAAAAAACACCCTATACTGTAGAGTTCTGACACTCGCTAACAAATGTCGGTTGTTGTGAAAACTTGTATTGGGAACCGCATTGGGACCTTGTCTCGCATGAGATTCTGTAGCTGATTGGATTAGGATTATTGTGTTAGAGGACATGTGCAGTCACATGAACAGCAAAACGTTTCCTTCACTTATTATGCATAAGGACTCACAAGACTCAATTAGTTAAGTCATAAGTCGAGGAGAGGACCAGTCTGGGAGTAAATTATGTGATTCAGGTGCATCCAAACAGAAAAGCTGAAATGCTTTGGAATAAACAGGAAATATTTGAGTAGCTAAATGTGTTTGTCTACGCCGAAAAGCCACATCATCAGACTGCTAAATATGTTTCTCTGTCCAGTACAAGCTACCTGAGTCAGAACTAGGGCTGTACCGAGTAGTTCACAA
>CALSCE010009297.1:414457-458969 GCA_943593645.1 Bovichtus variegatus
CACTATTTTTTTCCTTCGTTTTTTTACATGTCTGTTCATTGTGTTTAAACCCGGTGTTTCTGCACAGTTGCAGATAAAGATGAGGTTGCACCAATATTAATAGTATTATGCTATTCTTTAGAATTAGATTCCAGTGATGTCTGTGTCGGATTGTCTGACTGTCTGACAAAACATTTTAATAACTCCAGAGCCTTGTTTAGTCCAAAAGTCAAAATGTATTGAAAAAAGATGGATGTGATCATTTCCAAAATTCACAACATGTTTTTATCTAACAAAATATTAAATCCATATTTTTGACATTTAGCCTTTCAAAAGCCCTTTCACTGCGGTCAAAAAGCTGTTTGCTCTGCTGCTTTCTGCACACAAAGGGAGGCGCGCACCAACAAGTTATATTCATTTAGAAAAGTTGAATTTAATTTTAGGGTGATATCATAAAATATGACAGACATTCAAATCCTTTTTCGAAAACCTCAATAGAAGCTTTGAATGTAAAAAAAAAACAAAAAAAAAAAACATTCGGTATCGCCCTGGTCAGAACAACTGTTAACCATGAAATTATGTCTTAGATGACAAATGTTTTCATTGTTCCATCTACTTGTTTTTCTGTGTCCAACAGCAATGGGCTGAACTTCTTCTTCAAGCTCCTGGCTTGGGTCTACACTGGATCGGCAAGCATGTTCTCAGAGGCCATCCACTCTCTGGCCGACACCTGCAACCAGGGTCTGCTCGCCCTGGGAATCAGCCAATCTGTGCGCAACCCTGATGCTGGGCACCCGTAAGCACCACACATTACTATACTGTGGAAAAAATAAGATGATAAGAGGAACTTAAGCAGTCCCCAAAAGCCCCAAAAATGGCTCATTATAACACTAAATAGTAGAAGTATAGGTCAAAGTCTACAGTTTACAAATGTAATAGTTTGCATAAGAAACCTTAATCCTTTGCGAACAACGTTTTTTGCTGAGCATATATAGTGTGTATCCTTTACAAATAAAGGTGGCCTAAATGTTGTTGAAGGGTAAGAACCAATCTTGCTGTTGTTAAAATGACACTGTCAGCTTTAATAAGAAAGCCTACGTCTTTTCCAGGTATGGCTTCTCAAACATGCGCTACATTGCCTCCCTCATCAGCGGGGTGGGCATTTTTATGATGGGAGCAGGCCTCTCCTGGTACCATGGCATTATGGGATTGCTACACCCACAGCCCATGGAATCTTTGTTATGGGTGAGTGTCTGTTGACTCGTGTCTGTAATACAAGATATTTATAACGGATAATAATAACCCAACACGTTGCGTTTCTGTGTTGCAGGCTTACTGTATTTTGGCAGGCTCTCTGGTGTCTGAAGGAGGTAGTTTATCAAAATACAGTTGTACATCTTTGATGACGTTTTTGCATAAAGTAATTTTGTGCTAAAACATCTATTTCTATTTTCCTTTCCCAGCCACGTTACTAGTAGCTATCAATGAGATAAAGAGGAGCGCCCGAATACATGGAGTGTCTTTTTATGAATATGGTATGTACAACTGAAATATTTATGTTAATAATTCATAATGCCATTTACACCATTTTGATCTTTATCTACCTAACACTGCAGGTCCTGAAGTAGGGGAATGAATTCTGATTGAATTAGGTGAAACCCCAAGATACAACAGTGTTTTTGTGATGGCAAAATGTCCATGTGTAAATAGAAATGTTTCTCCAAGCCACATATACTGCATGATCTGTCTAACAATATACAAAGGAACGGCCCTGGGTTTTGTTTGAGTCTGAGCAGACCTGAGGTTGTCCAAATAGACAAGTCAAATAAAGTCAATTTTATTTATATAGCCAAATATCACAGCTGCCTCAAGGTGCTTTACAATATGTACAGCATACGACCTCTCTCCTTAGACCCTCGCTTCGGATGAGTAGAACCGGAAAAAGATTCCGTAGGATACGATTTCTTGACCGGCATATGTCTGCAGCACTGCAATACTTTCACATATTTTGCCTTTTAACAAATATTGCGCCTCCTGCGATTTGGATATTGCACTAGTCCATGTTGCGATTTTCATAAAATTCCGATACATTTTTTCAGCCAAATAATATTAACAGGGGAAAAATGTAAGAAAGTTCAGGAAAAGCAACTGAGGAGGGATCCCTCGAAGCACATCGTTCACACAAATAGGAATATGAAAAAAACACACAGAGGCAGAGAGAGACCAGAGCAGACGCTGAATCTCCGGAGGACGGAGAAAGAAGGTCCCCGGGCCGAATACACCTGTCAGCCGTAAAGTGAGACCAGGTGTTTTGTGTCGCTGCACGCAGACGGTGTCATTCAGGCCAAGTTTATTTGCATGTTGTGAAGGAAATCCGACCAACCATCATGCTGCTAAAGACGCATATCCGACAACAAATGTAAATGTTATGTAGATATACCAAATTGGTGTAAAGTGGATACACATTGCTCGGCAATTCAGTGTAAATGCGGTGCATTGCGTTGTTTTTGTGTGTGCAGTAATGCAGAGTCGAGACCCCAGTACTAATGTAGTGCTGCTGGAGGATGCTGCTGCTGTGTTTGGAGTCATCATGGCTGCGAGCTGCATGGGCCTCACCTCACTCACAGGTAGAAACACGGAGACATTGTTGGACGATTGGAGTCGGATCAGTTTCAATTTATACATTTGTCATAAGTCATGCAAAAAAGGAGTTCATATTTGACCGCTCCATTCTTATAGTATCTTCTCCACCTGTGCTATGATTTTATTCTTCTTCTATTGATTAAGTGCGATCAGGATAATTGTTCTCATGTTTTTGGTCTCTACGGTCAATGTGGCAATGATCCAGATTTTTCAATGATCAATTCCTTTTCCTCTGTCCCCGTCCACCTGTGTCGTCTCAGGTAACCCTTACTATGACAGTTTGGGCTCTCTTGGCGTGGGCACGTTGCTGGGCACCGTCTCAGCCTTCCTCATCTACACGAACACAGAAGCTCTGCTGGGTCGCTCCATACAGGCTGAACGTGTGCAGAAGCTTACAGAGTTCTTGGAGAACGACCCTGCAGTAAGGTCAGCAAATGAGCAGGCCCACTCTGGTGCACGCACTGAAGTTGATGGACAACATTCAGGCTTAAAATAGACCATCTGGTGTTTACTGGTGTTTACATGCAACCCTCTGTAGGGCCAGCTGTATACGGAGCAGTACAAAGTGATCCAGTTTAAGGCTCGTGTCACATCATGCACATGCGAGAAACAAGCTTTGCTTTAAGAAATTAAACATTGTGATCTTGTAACCAGTTTCATTGTACGCCCATTACATTACATTATAAACGCATCGGGCTGCAGTGGAAATTAGGGCCGAGCGATTTGGAAAAAAGATCGAATTGCGATAATTTTTTACTTGTATTGCAATTGCAATATGATTCAGGATATTGGAGGGAATGATCATTTGTGTTTTATTATTATTGTCATTTAGATTGTATATTTGTAATATATTATTGTATTATGTTGTGATTTTATTTTATTATTCTTCTGCGGATTTGTACCGAAAAAATATTTTTTTCTTAAGTCCGTAGGATACGATTTGTTGACCGGGACATGTCTGCAGCACTGCAATACTTTCACATATTTTGTCTTTTAACAAATATTGCGCCTCCTGCGATTTGGATATTGCACTAGTCCATGTTGCGATTTTGATAAAATTACGATACATTTTTAAAGCCCTAGCGTAACCCCACTGAATTATCCAGTAACATGTTCTCCGACTATGTCAAAGTATGATCGTTTTTCTAGCTACCTAACCTTAAGAATTCCTGATATGCTTAATGTTATTATGAGCAGGGCCATCCACGATGTGAAGGCCACTGATCTGGGACTGAGCAAAGTGCGCTTCAAGGCGGAGGTTGACTTTGATGGCCGAGTGGTGACACGGTCTTATCTGGAAAAACAAGACATTGACCAAATCCTTAATGCAAGTTTTGTTTTTTTCTCACTTCCATTGGTATAAATATGTTCTTATCGTTTAAAACAGCATCCTTTTTCTTAAATCTTGTTTCTTTAAATGTGGATCTCTACTTTTTATTACTGTTATTTATGGTAGGCAATAAACGTTTTGTTCGTCTTGTTTATGCCATCATCACAGTTATGAGTCGTAAAAGAGTGAACAAAATGTGGTCATTTTCCTGACTATAAATTTTTATGTACCTCGATTGCTGCACATTACACTGGGAAACTTTCTAACATGACAGTCCTCACACCTCCGCTAGCACATTGACGTTAACACATTTATGCGCACGACTGAAATGTTGAATTTCTTTTGGAAGTTTTCTCTGGGCTTGCCTAAGCACAAATCTGAGGACATTTTCATGCCGTTTGGCTGAAAAGTGAGGTTTTCTTATCCTACTATATTAAGTCTTTGAGACACATGAGACTACTGTTTTTTTCTTTCTTTCTTCTATATATTTCATTATATTTGACCAAAAAACAGCAGTCCCATGTGCCCAAAGATGTCAAATATAGTATGATAAGAAAATGGCTTTATCTTAGAAACTATAAGGAGCGCAATCAAATAATTGGCTTCTATGAACGCGTAACGAGTTGAATATCAAATATATGCACCCGTATGCAGTGTGCAGACATTTAGGATTTTAATCGGTTGCCTTCTGATTGAGCTTCATTGAGCTTCAGAGTCCTAACCAGAAAAATTACATTTATTTTTCTAGAATCTAGACTAACCTGAACTTGATTCCATGAAATCATTCGTCACGCTTAAAATGTGTGAATTATTTTGTCTTATGGTGTGTCCTTGACTTTTGCTGTGCCCAGCAAGCATCTACATTTACATTTGTCATTTAGCAGACGCTCTTATCCAGAGCGACTTACAGTGAACTGACTACAGGAACAGTCCCCCTGGAGCAACGTGGGGTTAAGGGCACAATGGTGGCAGATCCTGATATCTTTACTGACTGAAGTTAAGCGTGTCCTTTTTTTTTTCCTTCTCTATGCAGGAAATTCAGCAGGTGAAGACCCCAGAGGATCTGGAGATCTTCATGCTGAAACACGGGGAGAACATCATTGACACCCTGGGGGTCGAGGTGGACCGCTTGGAGAAAGAACTCAAGGTACTGAGATATAATGATCCAAAATTGTTGTCTACAAAATACCTCAAAACTCCTATCTTTTATCATCTCAGGATGGTATTCTATTTATTTATTGGAATTTGTCAGCACAGACAGATTTGTGAGTAACACTGTTTCGTTCCTCCGCAGCACCGTAACCCAGAGGTCCGTCATGTCGACTTGGAGATACTATAATACCTGACGGGTCTCTGCTGAAGGAACATCCTACTGTAACAAGAAGAGGGAAAGGTGAAAGGATGGCCCAGCCTGCCTCCGCTATCTGCCTCCAATCCTGACCACCAAAAAAAACAACCTGCGTCTCTGCGCAGCTCATTAAGTCTTACTGTAGAGTAGTGATTGGGGAAATGCTCGTGCTTTCTTTGTGTTGCTTGAATTTCAGTTAGCCGAGAATTCAACCTGCCAGAGATGCACTTCCAAGTGTTTCCTGCTGAAGACTAAGACCCGTCATTGGTCTCCTTGAATTTTAAGAGAAATTCAAATCTCTGTTGCTGTTCATATTGCATCTGTGACAGTTTAGTCTTCTGGTTGCTTGATTGAACTCACATTCCGGCATGAATGTGTTTTTGGATTTGGTTTAAAACGTGACGGCTTTAAAATGAAATCACAGAGCAGGACCAGTATCATTTACTAGACTTGTACTTTACTTTAATTTGATGCTTGAACCTCAGTGATAGTGTTTCCTTCTTTAGTAAGAAGGAAACTTCAGAGTTACATATTCAAACGAGATTAATTTAACTGACTATATTAGATGTTTTCTTTTCTTTCTTTTAATGTAAAAATAGAGCAACTGAAGACGGCACAATGCTGCTGCAGGTTCCCTGATGAAAACTGTTTTTGATGAATAGATCTTTATTGCTATTACAGGGAGAATAATACAAATGAAACAACATTGTTTAGACTTTTCCTTTGATTGTATGTTAGAGTTTAAGAGTGAACTAAGGTTATTGAGCATCCGCTTATGCAAAAAATAAATAGAAAACAGGGTGTTATCACGTAAAAACGATATATTCCTGTGATATTATGAAGGCAAGTTGAAAATCTAACTAACAAATGTATTAATTATCCTTTTATTGGACATATTGAACGAGTGAACATCGTTCCAAGCAAAGAAATGACATTACAGGCAGTGGCATCTCTCTCTCACTTCATTTCTCTCTGCCAGTTTCACAATGCAAACTTTGATGTTCTCCAAGTTTAGTAACTTTGCCTTTTTGAGGTTTGATAAGCAGGTGACTGATTGTACTGATCCAAAGATGACGTGATGGAGGGATGCAAATTTCCAGTGTAAATAAGTCGTCCATAATGAAAAATATGTACTAAACGATCGGACCAGCCCTGTCTCAAACAGGTTTTTAATCATTAAGGATGTCACCCTGTACAGTATGTATCAAACTATCCCGTGAAACTATCTCCTACTTCTGCTGAATTATCTGTGCGAAACATACAGTGACTTTTTGCGTTTCATTCTGCATTTGCTTTAGTCAGTCACAGCTGCAGCGTGGGATACACCTGCCGGCTAAAACATGTTACTCTGCTTCAGGAGGTTCGGCCGGAGCCATTTCATCTGTTGGGAGGGTGGATATATATTTTTTTGAAGGTGTGAATAGTGTAATAATATTTTCCCGTTGGCTGTAACGTGTTGAAACTGCTGAAGGAGTTGGAATAAATTTGTAATAATTTATTAAATAATTTTGCTTTCCTTTTCTGTCATATTTAATGCAATGCTTCATGTATGTGATTCGTATTATGGAAGACAACACTTCTAAGGAGGTTGGAGATCTTGGAAGGATCCGGATTGTAACCCCCCCCCAAAAAAAAAAAAAAAAAAATGACCCATGGATGCATTGAAGAGCTTGTGAACGCATCTGGAACAGCGTAGGGTGCATTTTCACGCCTTGCCTTTTGGAATTGGAGGCCTGTTTCCTGTTTAAAGCTCAGATGGTTGACTGGAATGTAAACCCAAACCCAAGTCCATTAGATGCTGCAGTTGTAGGGAGGAGAGAAGGGGGGGGGGGGCACTAGCCTGTACGCTGACGTCAATAAAAACAGTCATTTCCAACCAGTCTGCGCATTGACCGACCGTTCAAAACATTACGCACAGCATCGCGGCTGGACCCACGCTAGACTACTCGACTGAAATAATTTTTTCGTCGAACCCGGAGAGCAGAGACAATGCGGACAAACACCATTGCAGGTTTTTACACCATTGAATGTTGTCTTAACATTTTGGGTGTTGCGCGCATATCAGTGTCATGTCTCGTCATACCATTCCTAAATCAGTTGTGCCAGCTGCCCATCTTGTTTCCTTTCATGTCTCCCCTCCTCAGAGAAAGAAAGGATTGCTTTTGCACGTTGATTTGAATAAAAAAAAAAAAAAAGAAAGGCAGATCTTCAGGCTGATGTGGCTCATTATTATAAAGGACGAGGTCGAGACGCGCCTGTGACACGTCTGGAGATCACCAAACACATCTTCAATTCTTCCGCACATCACATCGTCTCTTCAGTATTATTCATTGGTTTATTTGTGAGCGGATTTAAAGAAAACTGTAGGGTTTTTTTTTTTTTTTTTTTTGTAGTGATTTTCGATGCATCCTGTTTTTTTCCTTTCCGATGTTTTCGTCTCCAGAAGCCCACAGAAGAGGGCGCAGTAAACCCGCACAGTTGGGGTCTCCAGATTTTCATGCAACCTCCCCTCCATCACCACAAGCCTGCGGTTACAAAATCCCAAACCCCATTACTCTTCGGTGCGGAATTGAATTAAAGAAACGAGATGTTGTGCAGCAATGTAATCATCTCCCATTACCAATGCAGAAAAACATCAACCTTTTTTTCTCTTTTTTTTTTTTTTTTTTTTTTTTGTGTTTTTCCTTTTCTTTTTTTTTTTTTCTTTTTTTTCCTTTTTTTTTTTTTTCCCCCTTAAATAATCGATTTTGTTGCCGTTTCAATCACCAGGTGCAGGAGCATCTAGAACAATCCAGGTAGTGTGTGCTGGCAGGGGAAAGGTCTTCGCGGCGGCGGATGATGATCCTCATCACACTGCTCTACGCTTTTAGCCTCTTTACAGTGCTGCCTTGTCTAATGATGTTCAAGCAGCATTGTACAGGGCTATGACAGCATAGAGAGCTGAGCTGCTCGGCCGCTGCGTTTCTCTGACCCTTTGGATGGCAGCCAACAAATGACATCACCCGTTTAAAAACATTACACGGCGAGGATTGAATGTGAGCATTGTTGACGACAGAGTGATTTGTCTTTTAATTGTCAAGCTGGTGTCGTCTGAAGCTGCAAATGCATTGCTTTGTTCAAGGTGAAAGAAAACTGGAGCACATTGAGTTCTTCTTGCGGTTGAATTATTCAATGCAAACCGAAATCCCTTTGCAGCCAATACATTATTGAACCAATTAGTCCCATTGCATTGTGCTGCTTCTGGATTGACATATTTGTGCGTCTCCTGTATTACCATTGCATTGGAGTCAGAGCTAAGCATCCCCATTATCCTAAAAAAAAAAAATTCAATCTTTAAAAAAAAAAAAAAAAAAAACTAATTGTAATTACAATGTAACAACACTTACTGCTGTCCCTGAAGGTGTTTTCCATAATTGTTTATGTGTCTTCTAACCATCTGGATGAAAAATGATTCTGTTTGCTGCACAATAACAAAGATGTTTGCATGTATATTTGTAGACTAGGACTGCAACTGACGATTTTTTTCATTATCGATTAATCGCTTGATCTATAAAATGTCAGGTGGAAAAGATTTACAATTTCTCACAATTACAAATTCCTAAAGCCAAATGTGACATCTTCAAATATGTTGTTCTTTTCGTCCAACCAACGTGGAGATATTTAGTTTACTATCACAAAGAAGAGACTTCAAAAACAGACAAAGAAAATCAGCAAATCCTCACAATTGAGAAGCTGTGGGGGCATTTCGGCTTGAAAAATGACAGAAACGATTAATCGATTATCAAAGTTGTTGCAGATAATTTTTCGTTTAATCGACTAATCAGCTTCAATGTAGAAACATAAATATATAATGTACAATTAAAAAGGTTAAAATGTGTTTGATTCCCTTGATTTATTTGAATTTAGGTGTGTTCTCCATACTTTCCTATAAACACCCAGTTGCCAGTTTATTAGGTACACCTAACTAAAAAATCTTACATTTTGAATGTTTTATATGCGTTTGGTCTGTGAGCAAAGCTCCAGTTTCATGCCCTCTACTGGCTGCAAATTGAGCCCTTTTACTTTCCCTCTCTGTCCTGTGTCTCCATTCTCCTTAACTGTCTGATATGGGATCAGTAATGAGAGCATTGTCAGTGAAGGAGCCTCCTCACTCATTCAATAACAAGCTTACCACAGGCGAAAACTAGTTCATGGCTCCTTGGTGGACAGACGTGTTTACAGACTCAGCCAGAAACTTTTCAACGAGAGTTGAATCATAAATAATTAACACATTCTTTTCAGGAACTATATCATCAACACCAGATCCATTTTATTACAAATAATTTTTTGTCTTTACTGTCAGTGGCCATGAAGGAAGAGTCCTGCTGTGTTTCATTGCACTGCCTGTGTTATACAGTCCAGTTGAAAGTCCCAGAGAGGGAAGTAAGGATTTTGGGTCAGGCACTTAACATCCTCAGTGGCTGCAGCTCACACAGGGCTGCAGGCCGTTCTCGTTGCAGGAAGTGCACTTGAGGGCTTTGAAGGAATCTGTGAAGCAGTTTCGAAATATGGACATCTTGCTGCCATGGCACATTGGGCACGGGATGAAGGCAAAGCCCCCACAGGTCTGGCACGTCTGGGGCAGCTGAACCCTCTAGAAAAATGGATAGATAAATATTTACAATCCAGATCATATTTCCAACATTAAATACTGACATCTCAAACATATACATTCCTTGTGCAAAACAGGGCTGTTTTTTTTTCTTCCTAAAGCCCACATATTTGGTGATACAACTTTTTAAATAAACTGAATTTGGTACAAATGACTAATATACAACATAAAAGGAATAGTCAGAAATGTTGGGAAATACCCTTATTTACCTTTTAGTCCAGAGTTACATGAGAAGATCAATACCACTCGCTACCACATTAGCTTAGTTTAGCACAAACACTAGAAAGAGAGGGAAACAGCTAGCTTGGCTCTGATCAGAGGTAGAAAAATCCACTTGCAGGCACCTCTTAAGCTCATTCATAAACACGTTATATCCTATTTGTTTAATCCATACAGAAAACAATTGTAAAAATAACAAGTTGTGGTTTTACAGGAAATAATGTGCCAGGCTATTTTTTTTCCGGGTGCAGCGGAGACTCCAGAAAGTTACTGCGCCCAACCAAGAAATAGTCTGGCACCTATGCTGTATTTACTTCATATCATGAATTTAGACCATACCTAGGAGCAACCAAGTCAGACTAACTGTTCACATCATCCTCTGAGTTGTAATTCTGAGCAGAAGGTATTGGGAATTTCTAACAGAATGATATCCAATTTAGTGAAAAGAAGTACAGAAATGTCAACAAACAGTCGGCAAATGGCGGCAAAGGCACCGTTGCAGCCAGTTACATCAATATTAATACAATTGATTCAGCTTTGAAAGGAGCCATACACAAAGAGAGTGGTATCAATCTTCTCATCTAACTCCCAGCAAGAAAGTATATTAACCAAAATGTGTGACTATTCCTTTAAACACAACCTCCTTTCCAAATATCAGATTGTGTTGGGGTATTACTCTGCAGATATAAACACACAATAAAACCATGTTGCAGGCCAGTTCTGGACTGATTAGTTTATGCATGACCTTTCAGAGCTGCATACCTTTTTAAATAGCCTGCAGTGGCTGGAATGCATGACTTAAATGTCATAACACTGCTTTTTTATTTGCTTATGAAGATTTTCATTGGGTCCAAATTACAACCAAGGACTGAGAAAAGGCCAGTGCTTGTATGACAGAAATTGCTCTAACTCAGTGAGAGTATCTCGTTTTGTACTTCCGTGCGATCCTGTTCTGCATTGGTGTGTTTGAACAAATGTGTTGGAGGCAAAATCAAATATCCATTAATCAATCCATTATTGATGGTCATTTATTGATGTGCATGCATCTTTTACATTGCAGTTTGCTCATGTTTTATTGATGACACAACTGGTGACTGTGCTCATCTCAGTGACTTTGGGCAAACATAAAGAGTTAATATATATAATTACCTTATGCTTGAATATGATATGTGCTATACATGAAACAAATGATTAATCAAACATTTTGTGTTTAATCAAGTGGTGGACTCAACCTGATTCGGACCTTCAATTATTCATAATGTGATTTCCAGTGCAAACACAGTAAAAACTAACCTCGATTTTTGTAAGAAGATCTTGAAGCTCTCCTGATTCATTCATGCCTAGTATTTTCTCAGCACCCTGAAAAACACAATTCAATATTTAATGAACTCAGTGAGTGGATGTAGTAGATATTGACATCAGATATCATAAGAAAGGAGTAAGAATAGGAGCTGACCCCAAGATAGTGTCCGTCAATGAACACCACTGGTAATGAAGGAGGTTCTCCCACACGCTTGCACCGCTCCTCCAACTCCTTTCCGTATTCGTAGTCCAGGGCGATGTTCTTCTCCACAAACTTCACCCTGTGGTTCTGGAAGATCTTCCGGACCAGCTCGCAGCGCTCAAAGGTTGTCCTCACCACACGGAAACTTGTAGTGTAGATCACTATCCGGCCAAATTCAAGAGATAACTCCACCTAAGAGGGAGTAAAAATCCTGAGTGTAAGTACATGATTCAGTTTTTGTATTTGTTGTTATCCATAAGGTTCAAATTAACTACAGAGATTAAAACAAGCCTCCCAGCTGCAAGATTATGATGTCAAGTATCGGTATTTGTACTTCAGATATTAGCTTGAATTTTATATGATAATATTTCCGCTCTTGTGTTCACTTATAGGAACATTTCTTATGTTTCGAACCCCTTTTCTAATACATTTTGGCTAATGGCTTAATAAATCAACAACAACATTTCTACATGCCTTAATACCAAATAAAAAGGATAAACACCAGCCTAGGGGATTTTTGATTTTTATGGCATGGCAACCCAAAGGCTGCTCTTATTAATGGCTTATGACTGATTTATAATATAGATTTATAAAATAGCTCCTTTTCTTGAACTATTTGAATGCAGTCATGATAAGCTTTGAAGTTTACTATCAAAAAGTCAGACAAAGTCTGGACAATATAACCACACAGTGCTAAATATTATTTAAAATAAATAAAACTTAATTTTGAGGGGGGTAAAAAAAAAAAAAAAGTAAGGACATATATATATATATATATATATATATGTTCTGTTACAAACTAAAATGTAAGGAGTCTCTGTCTGTCTGTCTGTCGGTCCTTCAATTATCTAAACATCCGATCGACTTTGCACATGGGTGTATTGCCCAGAGAAGGAGGACCCAAGGAAGCGCAGTGTCGAGTGTGAGCTCTTGAGATCTAGGGTACATATTTATTAGTAGTGCGTTATTTAAGCTGCAGTTTATCGAGCGTGGACCTCTTTTATCTGTTACACCGCCAAACGGCATGCTGGGTACAGCTTGCTCTCCGTTGATGTTCGTGTGACACGTAAACTCTAGCATTGCTAGGGGATGCCACTATGTCATGGCAGGTGTATTGCTCAGGACCCAGGGAAGTGCAGTGTTGAGTGTGAAGATGTTTGGATAAGCAGTTTTTCGAGAAAGCTCCGAACAGGCATGTTTTGAACTTTAACATTTTTATTGGTGAAAATGCAACGTGTAAAAGCACCTGAATGTTCCTTTAGGATAAGATCAGTCTGTCATAAGCGTTTAAACTTCTCCCAAGAAGACAGACTATTGTGATGAGAAGCTTTATCGAATTAACAGTAATGGTGTTTGTTCACCTAATACCACTTCAGAAATGGCTTCTTCGATATGACCCGCAACATCACCTTTTGCATCAGCACACGAGCCAAAGAGTTACCTCAGAATGACAAACACTTCTTCCTGCTGGGATACTAGAAAGTGCAGAGAATTCATTAACCTGATTAGTTTCTCTTGATACACTTAACGAAATGCATCATTAATCTTTAATTACTCTGTGACCTTGTCCTCTATTGTGAGCTTGTATCCCAGTCATACAGCTCCTACCTGTAACTAGACTTGAGGACGGAGACGACACCGATGAGAACTGGTGTTGTACAGATTCTATTAAACAACTAGAAGGGCACTCGGAGAACGCAGACCGCCGCCAAGGGCAAATTCCATATCTCGCAATGCTAACCAAAGTGAAATATTATTTGTGTATCCACCCGTGATTCCGATTCACTCCACTCCCACTCCCACTCGTTCTTGGTCCTTGGCCCATGCTACACCCTTCCACCAAGTTTCACGTAAATCTGTTGAGGAGTTTTGCCGTAATCCTGTTGACAAACAAACAAACCGAACCCAAAACATGACCTCAATTGGCGGAGGTAATAAGATAAAACTAGGCCCTGTCAGATGTACTTACACTGTTGGAATTGGGAAGGTTTTCAAACAGCGTCTGACCCGCACTGACTTTGTGTTTGACCCCTCTCACAGTCCCATTTTTACTGAGTATATTGACCCTCTTGGTGGTGAACATCCAGTCCTTGGTGGCCCCTGCATACATGAGCAGTTCATCAGGCTCACACTCACAGTCGTCCAGCTCAGAGCCCAGGTATCCATACAGGTGTCCGTCTCCACTTGTAGACGGGGTGCTGGCCCGTTCCGCATCAGAGCTGCTGGTGCAGTCTGAATCAAGCGAGTCTGAAGGCCCCTCATCCTTGTACATCTCCTTCAGCACCCGGCCGCTGTTCCCCGAAGCCACGCGGAACCTCACCCGCTTCTGTGGCTTCTCCTGTCCAGCCATTAGCATCGTCCCCTCCATTGCAAACCCTGTTCCACATTACATGGTCCTCCACAACATTGCAGCGTAGCTCCTCGCTTCTCATTCGGAGGTAGACACTTAGCTCAGACACACTAGTTTGTCCCCCATGGATTACTACCACGTTTAATCCTCTCTGTTTGAACAGATCTAAAAACGACGGAGAGCCTGTAAGCTGCCTTACAGTCAGACTCACACTGCCAGTAAATAATACATGCATCTCTACCATGGCAACCTAGCAAGCTAATCTCAAGTAAAATGATAGTTGTCTTTGAATTATTCATCACAGTTTACACAGTTTTCACTAAAGCTTTGACAGAAGACATTTAATGGCCTGACTTTGTGTGCTTTAATCAAACAAACAAACTTTTCTCCCTCTTGGGATAAGATGACAGCCAAACGCAGTGAGGCAACAACAGCTTCTGCATCAGCTACATTTCATGATTCACTGCAGTTATAGCCTAGGACTATTGTCTTTTTTCCCACACTATAGTAATTGATTCAAAACATAAATAATGATTAAAATGTCAGTCTGCTGAAAACAATACACCTACTCTCAACACACCTTAGTTAACACAAACAACGTCACTCGATTGATCCACGTTTTGGGTTTAAACTTAAATATATCAATGACTATTCGATGGAATGACCTGAAATTTAATACACACATTCATGGTTCTCAGACGATGAATCCTTAACACTTTATTGATCCCCTGAATTTTCTAGTGACCAAACACCCACAAAACGAATTAAATAACCAAAACTAACGACGTTCCCGTCGGCCTCTGCACGTGCTTTGTGTTTGGTGCTAATTAGCAAAATTATAGCATGCTAACACGCTAAACTAGCATGTTGAACTAGTTTGTGTGCTAGCTATCCTATAGGTCTGTAGCTAACAGTTTAATCTTAGTTACCGTGTAGTTTAGTTTAGTTAACATTATACTTGCTAAGTATCAGCGTATCAGCATTGTCATTGTAAGGAGTAGTTAGCATGCTGAAATTAGCATTTAGCTGAAATAACTGCTGTGTCTACGGTCTCACAAAGAAGCTAACGTTCATGGTTCATGGTTTTGTTTGAACACATATAACTTAATAGGCCTAATCTACATTTTAAATGTTTTATGTTTTTGGCTTTATATTGTTGACAATTCATAAGTTTAACTGAATTTGTTTAGGCTACTATAAAGTGATGCACTTTAGCATATATCCAAATAGTACAAAGAGTAGCAAAAGTGGATGGATACGTAATGGTAAAAACAAATGTACAATGAATTAACAATGAACCTCTTTCTAAAAAAGTAGAAAGAGGAGATGTAACTGTACAAATACAAATTTGTTCCCGAAAACTTCTTGTTCTGCAATTTCAGTGACATACTAGAACTTTTATTTCATTGCAACGTCTTTATTTATTATTCGCTATGCAGGCTACAAAAAGGAAAGGAAAGGAAAGTAGAGTAAATTAAAGGAAGGTAATAAAGGAAAGTAAGATGTACTGGGACATCTTCCAAACACATGAATACATGAAGTAAGTGGATATTCCTTGACTGCTTACTTGGAGAGTTGGAGTGCAGGTGTTCACTGGGCGTCCTCAGAGAAAAAGGAGGAACAGACCATATAATATGTCACAGTGACACAATACAGCAGCGTGTCCACAGAGACTCCTCGGCCAGTTTTTCTTTGTGTCACAGGTGATGAAGCAGCTCCCTGGAGATGTGACACGTCAGCTTATAGCGCTGACAGCACCACTCTGTCTGAGTGCTACAGTTTGGCCCCCGAGGTACGAGCTACACGCACAACCACACACATACACGCACACATAGGACCAGGAACAGCATATCATCTCCTTTTCCTGTCACATCATGCTGATCATTAGAGAAAATCCATCTGGGAAAGTGTAATGTGTCTAACTAAGATTTAGTGGCATCCTGAGACTGTAGTAGAATTATGAGTCTAGCTCTGTTTCCAAGTCGTATTGATCCAAAGTGACTACTTTAAACCTTTAAGTTTAAAGTCAAGTCCTTTATTAATACAACATCACAACAGCTATTACAATATGGCCTTTAAGGCTGGTTGTATATTATTGCTGCTACTAGTCTATCCTATATGCCGTTTTGGTGACTTTAAATCACTTATATATTTAAAATCTCGTCTTAATTTTACTGAGTTGTTTTTCTTTTTTTAAATTGAATGATAAATTGAACAGCCCTGAAAATCTAAATTCCTCAATCGTCCTCTTATTGTGAATTATGGGACAGACAAAAACATGTCTGTTCAGGCAGACAGTTTGAGAATAACAAAAGTGTTTTTTTTTACATTAAGGCATGTAAACATGTTCTAGTATAAACCCAATATTCAGGTATAAACCTGCAAATGAGTATAATAGGTCCCCTCTATTGAACACAGAGAGATCTCTGTCTGTGCTGTTTAATCTGTCTCACTGTTCTGTAGTGGGTGGGGCTCAGTCAGAAAAAGGCGATTTCATGTATTTTGTGTGGGCCTTCTATGGGATTTAAGCAATATTTGACTCAGAACCGATGACAGTTGCTTGGTTGTTGCTTATGTTGACAGGTAACTGGCAGTTAAAGGTGCTCAGTGGAGTTTACTTGTAAACAAACACGTTTCTGTTTACATTCAGTGTTACTCATCAGAACGCCCTGTGTGTATCCTTAAGGTCTAATTAACATGTTGAGTGCATTTACTTCTTTTCATTTGCAAAGTCAAAGTTCCGTTTTTCTTGGTGTAATATTTCCACCTGTAGATAAGTGGATTTATGTAAAGCCATTGGCAGGAATATGTTTTGTGTGTATGTGAATCCTTGTTAGGGACTAACCAACAACAAATCTCAAATCTGATCAAACCACTCATACACACAGTCCTGATGAAGCAGAAGAGCTGTTTTTTATCTTATTTTTTTAACGTTGGAAACGCCAAACCTGGAAAACTCCATAAAAGCGGAAAAATGGAGAGTGAAGACTTTTTTGGGTCAAAAATATTTCTTCTTTGAATACTTCTATAAACTGAATTTTTACATTACTGTTCATGAATATAGGGCGGCTATTGACAAGTGCAAGTAGGTCATGGTGGTATAAGAGCTGCAAACCAGTTTGAGTTTCAGTGGAGGGTTTTAGTGTCACATGATTGGTACTGTTTCTGTTTTCAAATTGTGAGGAAAATTATATCTTTTGTGCATGGAAATACTGAAAATTAAAGATATTGAATACTGATTATACACAAGGTCTCAACAGCATATTATACTATATTATATATTATATTATATTATATTATAAAGTCCTAGTGCTGGGTGAGATCCTACATTTTGAGTTTGGCAGTCAGTGTCTGACTAAAGCTGCTTATGTTACTCTGCCTGCCAGTTGAACATACTGTTCTTATAATTGGAATATATCAGTCATGGTCTTTACATATCATTTTCATTTTAATTAGTTTTCTTTTTCAAATATCATGGAGGAGCAGTTTCTCAATCATCCCTCCCCCATACACTATAACTTTCAGTTGCAGTAAAAAAAACCTCTTCCAGAAAAAAGACTTCACTTAGAAACAACTACAGTGAAACTACAGTAGATGAATTAGTATAAAACATACTTGAAGACAAGCGAACTCTCTTGTTTAGCCTTCTGTGAAGATAGGACGGGACATACTCTAGAGTTCAGTGAGACACACCCACGCCATGTTGGGTGAAGCAGCCATTTTATCTCATTTTAGCACATTTAGACAAGAGACCACTGAGATGGTTGTATGTTCAACCTGAAGAGCTTATCTCTCAGCCCTCCTCACCAGTCGTGCCAATGTAGCCTCGCCAGCCACCTCAACTGCTATTAAAAAAGCAATTTGAAAAGATTAATACTTTAACACTCTTTAATTTCACTGCTGTTTGTTGGCTCGGATGTGACTGAGTGGAAGAAGTCAAACAGTGCAGGGTGATGAATGGTTTTAATTTTGTGCAGATTGAATAAACAGATGTAATCATAGATTGCCAGCATGATTTTTTATGTTCATAATATGACTGATTTGCAGTACATTTTTGGAGCTGTTGCAGTAATGCAGAATCAGACACAGCTAGGGCTTGAGAGAAAAATGGAATAAAAAAAGTTATTTAACCCAACTCTTGCCTCTTATAGAGCATGAAAGAGTGTTTTTGAGCAGGTTTGTCAAGATCTGCAAACATTAATCAACTATTGTGAACCGGGTTTAGGGAAAATGACTCTGCAGTGACTCACCATTTGTGATTAGTTGGCTATCAAACCACCTCACCCTCCCTGACTGCAGATCAACGTCCACAAGGGGGCAGAGTGCAATTCAAATTACAGCAAAATGTCACGCTGCCCAATTCTTCTCTCAAGAGCTGTAGGCAAGGAATGAAGGATGCAGCTGCAAACCCGGTGGCTGCATCCACCAGTCTTAGGAGAAGGAGCAATGATTAATGATAAAATCAATAACACATTTATTTAACCTAAATGAGAGGGAGCAGGATTAGTGTATCCAGAGATTGAGATAAAACCAAAAAAGGACTAGAGAAGTGTTAAGCACTAAAGCGTCAAGGTAAAATTCAGGAGAGGTTTAACAATAGCAGTTGCCAGTGCCATGGGAAAGATATCAGTAAGGGGAATAGCCGGCACTTCATCCTCTATAGTTATCTGGATACTCCTTTAAAAGCATCTGGAATAGGATCCAGTAAAGCTGTTGCAGGGTTTAAGCTGTATGATTTCACTCGCATCTGCTAAGATAAGTACAAATCTAAATTAGGTTAATGTCACATTAAATGGTTGGAGAATAATAATCAGATTTGGTCATCTTACCGTTTTGTCTGAGACAAGTCAGAACATGAAAAAGCAGAAATGTGTGCAGATTCTTTAGTGTGGAAGTCAACATTTGTCACTGGGGCCATTTGGCTGTTTTGGGTCACGCTTTTAATCCCTTTCATGATCCTCTTCCTTTTCCTTCATTTCTGCAAACAAATTCCTTGGTATTTTCTTTTCTCAACAGCAGCAAAGTAGCTGCTAAAGGCTAGACATTCAACCAGACTTTTGTTTGCTATCTCTGAAGGTCGGACACTGCAAAATCAGGATAATTTGATGTAGAGAAGGAAGATTTTAGAGATGGGTTGATGAGACTGTTTGTAGTTCAGAGGAGGTTCAAGGATCATGCTCATTGTTTTTTCAGGCACTTTTGATTGATGAAGTTATGTGCCAGATTTAACTTCATTCAGCGCTTTTCTTTAACATGATATTACAAAGCAATGGCAAAGCATTTCACCAAAAAACTAAAAACCCTCATGGTGGCGCTGGAGGAAAAGTCAGGGATTCATCATCAGGGAATAATGGATATCTGTATAAAATATTAAAGCAATCCTTCCAAACATTGTTTCAATGTTTCTGTCTAGACCAAAGTGATGAATGGCTGTATATTTAATTGTAGTTTATTAAGTGACTGCAATTGATCAGTATATATCCTTTCAACTTCTCCTGACTCAAGGTATTTGGGGAAATTACATTTTTATTGCTTACTCTTGAGAATTGCAGGCCAAAAGCTGAGTTAAAAAAGCTCCATATATTAAATTGGAATGATAAATTGTAATTTTTATTGTTATCAATAGCCTGTCTTTTTCGAGCCGTGTACAAAAATGTATTTTGAAGGACTTGATTGTCAAGTCATGTCATTGTTATATTTTGTGCTCAATCTTTTATTTGCGTTTTAATCACAGCCTGCCAACATGTTTATTTACACTGCAACAGCGTATCGAGGAACAAAGGTGTACGAGGGAGTATCAGGGAAATCTTTTTAGGTCACTCTGATAAAGAAACAAATAAATGTATACACTGATAAAAAACACTTATGCTGTTTGTAATTGACACAGATTTAGACAATGGTCGAAAATTCTTACGGCTGGTTGGATGAGTCATTGTTTGGACTGGATCTGCTGTAAAACACAGCAGACACACACACACACGCACACACACAGTCGAAGAGGCAGGCTTCTTGTCACTGTTGCTTAGCAACCGTGGGAGCTACACGAGCCAAATCCCTGTGGTGGCAAGCTGATGCTGAATTAGGTGGAGTGGGGGAAAGAAAGGAAATCTTTGGGAGAGATGTGTCTCTAGCAGGCACAGGAGGAGGCGTAGATGATCAGGTGTTCATTTCTTATTTTTGGATGTGGTGAATCTTGAGATCCTATGTAACACAATCTCTCTCAATGTTTTGGTTTTCTTTGGCTGTTAGGAATAGGATTCACAGATGCATTTAGAATTAAAAAAAACAGGAAAAAACACATGTTTATTATTGTTATGAACATACCTAAATCTTAGCATACTGAATCTTGTTCGAAGAAATGTGAACACATACATGCCTTCCAGCATCTACTGCACTGCTCATACACAAAGAAGCATAATCTCATTTTCCTCTAATCCCCACAACAGTAAATACATTTAATTTTAAAGGTAGTGTGGCTCAAAATAGTCGCTCAAAAAAGGAGTTTGGCATCAATAACTAAGGAATCTCTCTGTTAAAAGACATGCACATAAGCAGGAATTACGAAAATACTGCCAGAGCTATACACACATGAGACAACTGTAGTGTGTCTGTAACACTGCAGTTCTCCCAGGCAACAGCAGTGGTGCTGCTGCTGTACAAATGCTGTCTCCGGTGTGATTTGCATTTCAACTGCAGTGAGAATGAGAACACACTTTGATTTACTGTACAGCCAGGCAGCAGCAGCAGAGACAGCAGACACAGCAGAGACAGCATTGTTTCTGCTTTCTTCTTTGTATTTGCATGCATAATGATTTTTATGGGTCCTATTTTTGGAAACTGATTGTCCACGTTAGAGAAGATTCATGACAGGAGAGTTATACGGTGATGAGGGATATAAAGGAAACTGTAAAATACAGTAATACACCCTGGATTAGATCTTCTACTGAGCTTGATTTGGGATGATACTCACATGATAACATAGTGACTGGCATGAGTGTCTACTTACAACTGCTTGATTCCATTGTTGTGGTCAGAAGCTGTCCAGGATTTTATTTTTGATATGTTTATGAGTTTAGTTTATTCAGGGACAGGACGAATCATTTGATTCATTAGTCTATCTGTTGGTGAACAAAAAAGAGGCCCTTAATAGAAAGGTGGTATTACTTCTGCCATATTAGTCATTCAAAAACTTCCTTGGATGTTATCAGAAGTAAAAGTAGAAGTCGCAGATGCAAATGATGTTTACGTCTACAGCCACATAGCCTGTCAAAGTGTACATGTTGATGAAATTGAACAGCATCTAAAAAAAAGAAATCATTTGTGTAGCTCCACTATGAACAAAAACCGTGTTATTCTTGGCTGTATTGATGACAGGTTTCCTCATAGTCTAAGTCAGCTTTTGAAATGGTGGGTGTATTATTTTCATTTTTGATGGCTAACAAAGTCCACCTATGTCCAGCCTTTTTGCTGTACGCTGAAATATGTTCAGTCTATATAATTGTCACATACAGATGAAGTATGATCATAGATATCAATATTCCCGGTTTAATCAGGGGCGTGTACAGGGAGTGGCCTGGCCCCTGAAATCTCATTGGCCACCCCCGGTGCCACCCCATCATCCTGTGTGCATAGTATGGAAGCTTTTTATCACCTTTTGCCACTCCATTATGTTGTGATTGGTCTATTTATCTTTCAAATTCAAAATGTAAACACAGGAATGTAAGAAACTATAAGATACTGTAATGTTAGAAACAAAAGTAGATATGAGTGGTGGAGACAGAAAGTTAATTAATGCTTTTCAGACGTGTGTGTACTTGTCAGTGCCCCACTTTGGCCACACTAGTCTAAAAAGTCTGGACACACCGCTGCATTAAACGATGACATTTTCTAAAATATTAGACTTTCCCTTTATTGAATAAGTGTTTGATGCTTTTCAGCCTTCTTGCAGAGGTTAGTGGTTAAATGGCAGAGTCAAATGTAAATTACATTCTCAGATCATGCATGTTTTTTTAAGGATCACAGAATCACAAGTTTTGTTGTTTTATAGTTTTGGTAGGTTAACATAAAGATATGAGACACAATTTAGAATCCCTTTATATATCAGATATATTGTCCATGTTTGGATATATAGTAATTTTACATTCTAGGTCAGTTAAATATGGTTTGCACTATAATTCAGCACAATGGTAATATCACAAAGTATTTACAAAGTATGCTTTTAGTATCATCTAAATGTGATTTAACAATATACTTATGGAACATATCTAATAATACATTAGAAATACAAAAATATTTTGGTTTTGGATATATGACAAAAGCAACATCATGCAAATACAGTATATATGTATATTTCTAATCTATTACATTTTAATGTGAGAGCATATCTATTAATGCATGTTAGTTCGTTAAGTGGTGGGGGTTGTCATTTGCTGACATTGCAATAACTATTAATACATTAATAACTATATTTTAGACAAAAACAAGACTATATTGTGATAAGCCAACTCCCACCCAGTGTACTATTGTTATGTCTTCAAGCTGTGAACAACATCTACTGCAGAGGGGGAAGGCGCCCACACCAACGTACAATTTGTTGGCCAATTTTGAAAACATATCGGTGTCTTCATCATTATTAGCCCAGCTGGTTAAATTCAAGCACTTTGTCTTTTTTATATCGTCATGAAAATACATTTTTCATGACATACATATTTCGTAGCCGCAGTGAAATGAGAGTTATTATATTCAGGGACCCCCCTCCCGCTGCGGGTGAATGTGGTACGGTCCATAATGTGAAGCGGCACCGTCCCCCTCACGTCAGTTTATGGTAAGTCCGTGTCCACTCCTGCTTTACCGAAGGCGTCTATCGGCTTTATAATCCGCCGTGTGAACCGGGATGCTGGGGGATCCATGAAGCCGCGGGCTCCCGGGCATGGTTCTGTCACCACCAGGAAATGAATGTTGTTTATACCTCGTCTGTATCTCTCATTAGCAGCAAACACGCAGCCGTACTGTCCGCATGAGAGAGGTTCCTTGAATTTTAGCCGTTTTTTTTTTTTTTTTTTTTTTTTTATAATTCTTTGACGGTTGAGAAGGAGCAGCAGCCAGCCACAGGGAGCTGAACCAACAAGCCGCGGCCGCTTGACAGGTGCCGTCGCCCGGCTCTGGGTGGAGAGATGCCGCCCGTCCAGAGAACCATGTCTGATCTTCGTAGCCGAGCGGAGGGTATGTAAAGACAATTACACTTCGTTGTGTGTGTTACTGAAATGTTCGGAAATCCGGTCAACGGCTATTTCCTTGTAAACGAAAGAAGGCCGGCCGGGAGCTGTCTGGAAGTGCAGGACAGTAACTTGCTAGCTAAAGCTGTGATTAACCAACAAGGGGTCAAGGAAACCCCGCGGGCCTTGATAGTTTTCTGAAGGGAGTCTCCAGAAAAATAACTTCAATGTTTAATGTAACTTATTTCAATAAGGACAAAGTCTGATGGCTTATCTATATCTGCAGCTTTAACATGGGGCTTCCCAGACAAATGCTTTATCAAATGGGTGTCTGTCTTCTGCATGAAGCTTGTTAAAATGAATGTAGGGTGTACCTGGCCAGCAAACCTAGCACCCATCCAGATTGGGACCCCCCCCCCCCAGCTATGTCCTGCCTACCATAAAAGTACCATCATCTCAGCAAGCAGAAGAAGTGACCAGGAAATCTGCAAGTTGATGCTTAATGACAGAAGACACAAGTCTTACAGCGTAATAACAAGTGTCCAGCAAATGGCTTCTACAGTAGCGTGGGTCTAATAATACAGCCATTGTAATTCAGCTGGGACCCTCACTCCTTCACTGCACCAGTAACTTTCCACTGCATCTCAGTTGTGTTTGCCAGGGAAAGACGATGCGGATACATACACATTACCTAAGTGATTTGAATGCTCATAAGGGGATCTGTTTACCTTAGGGCTCCAAAGGCTACTTAATAGCTTTGGGTGTTAAGGTCTGCTTGTTTATCAGGGAGCACCTATGGCTGGGAACATACAGGCTTATTACTGGCTGCAGATGCACAGTCCTGTGGGGTTTCCTCCCATTTAAATCCCTCCCATTACTTATTTGTGGCTCACCCTGACCTCTGACCTCTCTGGACTGGGGTAGAATTTATCTGCAGGGATCAATAACATATCGTATTGTTATTATTTATGGTGCTGTTTGTGTTTCTCCTCACGCTAAATGTAGAAGCTCTGTCGTGGTTTAATTTGGGATTGCTTAGGTTTGATTTCTAACTGTAGACTCAGGCTAATATCTCAATCAGAGTTATTGCTGTTGAGTATATATTTTTTGGCTGCTAATGCAAGCAGCCTGGCCTCTAAAAGTCAATTGAAATGAACTTCCTCTCGTTTGTATTTTGTATTCTGGAAACGTTGTATGTTCTAGTAATGCAGTAACTTCACTTCATTGTATAAAACAGTTGATTGTGGAGTATGTGTTCATACAGGAAGTATTCCTGAACTACTATGTCCTCCAAGTAGCTAGGACTGTGGGAAATGCATATTTAAAGAGACAAGGAACTAAAAATGCAGCATTTGTGAACATGAAGGACTGTCTGCAGAGGAGCACACAACTAACACCAACCTGTGATTCCTTTAAGTTGTGATGCACAACATATTGGTCAGCTATCCCCATCTATAATATAGCGCACCATTGCCTCATTTGTTAATTACAAATGAGTCAATGGTGCGTTATAAAGAATTCACAACTTTTCTTTAAATGTGACAATTCTTAGCCAGTTCTGAAAGGATAAAGTTAATAGCTGAGTTACTGAGCATTACTTAAGTCTTGAAAAATGTTATTAAAGGGAGCCATTTTCCTCTTTTGATTTTTACAAAACTTGGGGTAACCTGGGGCAATAGTGTCATTGTCAGCATTTTACAGAAAAGCTTTAAGGGATTTCCCTATTATAGAAAAGAAGAAAAAACACTATTATAAATATTCATAATATTGGCACAGAATGAATAATATTGGCCTAAATTACCAATATTGCTTATCGGGTTTCTGAAGATTTCAATATTGAGCATCTCTACCATCCATACATTGATCTACTCCATATTGACATGGTTGGTCATATCTGTATTCCCAACAGATGGCCTTGATGTCACAATTTTTATTACTTCCAATCATTGAAAATACAGCTGTGCATTTTATGTGACCAAACAAGTTACGTGCTGGTAAGATTGCCTTTCTGATTTATGTAGGACAGACAGTTATGAATGATCAATAATAATACATTGATATTAAAAACGTACTACAAAAATGCAGTGGTTATACCCAAATTCAATGATAAAAATAGACAAAAGTATGTTGGTAAAAACAATTTCTGTGCTGTTAAACTTTTTAAAAAGGGTGTGAGCAGGTTGCAGCTCTCACTGTATGTTTTTTCTTTTTTTTTTTTAAGAGCTGGTAATTATAAAGCAATCTGTCTTCCTGTGCACCACAACAGAAATGATAGTGCTACATAGGCCCTCTCATGTATCATACTGGAAGATATCTAAATAATTAAATACTAATATAAAATTCTATAGAAAACTGTTGACCAATATGGCTGCTGCTGCTGCAGTCACAGGAAACGCATGAATTATGCAGCAGCTATTGCTGTCACCCACAACTATCACACACTACCTTTTTAGGTTACAAAGAGCAAACGACTTTGCTGTTTTTCACTTGGCTCCATAGCACTAAGCGTACACTATCATCCCACTGCTTCAGTGAAAACAGTCTCATGTTTTCTTAGCAAGACTTTTCCTGAATGTAGGATTCGATCAACTCCTTTTCTGTGCCAGGTTGACGACCTATGCTGCTGCTCTAAACGGCAACATTTCCATCCTCGTTGCTCCCTATCTAGTGAAGTCTTTTTGCTCAATCGCACGTCTGTTCCGCATTATTTCTTTCGGCTGCTTTTATGAGAGCCTGAGCACACTCCCCACCCTTCAGTTTTATTTTTTAATCACCCCACTGCATCAGGCAGGCTTCCATCTAGAAAGGGCAGCCCTCTGGAAAGCTTACCACCTAATCCATCAGCGGCCTGTCCGTCAGCTCTCCGTGCTGCACACTCCCCAGTCTTGCCCACCACGTGCCGCTCCACTCCTTGTCACTCTTCTCTGCTGTGCTGTGGAAACACCCGACATCACTGCCAGTCTGTGCCTGCATGTGTTGCCAAAATAACCTTATCTGGGACACTTGGGGTACAGGTGACGTCAGTAGCTATCAGCATGTTTTAATGTGTGATCCTGCGTTGACAGACAGCCACATTCTAGGTTTATCTTTCCCATACAAATTTCCATGATAGGCGTGAAGGCGCTTAATACCTGCTTCCACGGCCTGGATGGGATAGCTGATCGACAGAAGCCACACAAGTTGAGGCTAGACTGAAGACAAGAAGCTTCCGGTTTGCTGTCTTAGCTTGTATGCTTATCTGCAGACAGACCAAATCCCCTCTCACAATTGACACTAAAGGTGGAGATAGGCAGGTAAGCCTGTCCTGTGAGGATGAATTTATCAAAAGATGAAATGCTTGTCTTTGTCAGCTGATTCACATGACAGAAGGTGCTCTTTAGCATCTGATTGCCCACATACTAGTTTTTAAAAGACACAAAGTAGTCTGATTCTTCTTTTTAAAGCATTATACCTCTACCTTTCTGTCATTCTCAAGATTTTTTTTCATGTGTAAGTGAATCAGGATGTTCCCCTGTAGCATTTCAATAACACCAGCTAAGCCTCGCTCCGTCTGAATAGTGGGAACAGCATGGGGAGGGAGACTGGAGGGGGATAGTCGGCTCCCTTCTGAAGGGATCGAGAGCTGCCCATGTGCCTGGCGGATCACTGGCTGATAATAATGTGGCACAAAAGCCCAACACGCCACTAAATCCCCTGTCTGGGGCCGCTGGTGTGTCATATCAAGTCCCCTCGGGCCTCTCTACTCTGTCTATGTGTCGGCATGACATCTCCTCTCCTCTATTTTCCACTTAATGTCCTGCCTCCATCACTAACCTGCAGCCAGTCTTATATGGGTTTCTTCAGATACTCAATTTCCCTCACCTCAATGATTCTCCTCCGTTAGCAAAAGGAAATGGATGTGGCAGGTTGTTGTGAGGAGGGGGGGTTGTGAAAATGCTCATGTGCACGTGTCCATGCAGTAAAAGATGCAAGGAACACAGCACCGATTCCAATGTTTGCTCTTGTACACCGTTGTGTTGAGACAATGAAGACCTGTGAGCTGATGAGTGAGAACTTTGCAGACAGTGTCAATTTATAAGAAACTGCATTGTCTTATTAAAGACCGCGACTAATGGTTATCTTCATTTTTAATTATTCTGTTGATTGTTTGAGATCATAACAGCGCAAACGAATAATCGAGGGGCCGCCACGGTGGCCTTGGGGTTAAAGTACTGACCATAAACGCAGCATCCTTTGTTGGCCAGGGACCCTTTGTTGCATGCCATTCCCCATCTCTTTTTTTATCCTTATTTTATATCTCTACTGTCTGCTATCCAATAAAGGTGTAAAGTGCCACCAAAAATAATAATAATGGTAGTAAAAAAAAAAAAAAGAAAGTATATTGTTTAGTCTATAAAATGTGAAACATGCCCATTACGTGTATGACATTACATTATATCTAAAAGCCAAAGGTGTCTTAATACTTTAATACCAGATGTCTTAATATTTTCCCCGACCAACTGTCCAAAACCGAGAAAAAAATTAAATTTACATTGAATATAAAACGCAGAAAAGCAGCAAATCTTCATATTTGTGCAGCTTGAATCAACCAATAATTTAGCATTTTTAAACAACAAACTTATTGTTTCTGTTCTTACGAAATGTTTTGCTGCACTTGTGGACAGATAAATGATCTACCTATTGTCTGCATAGAGCCTGAGAAATAGAAGAATATTTTGGCTCTGGTTCTTTTGCTATCAATAATAGCAACATTTTGCCTCTACGCAACACAGTGATAGCCTTTCTTCTCATTACATCATAAGAATTTGAATATGGTGGCAGTTATTAAGCTGGAAAAGTAAAATAAACTCGTATAAATTGTATGTGTATCTATATTGCTGCTTTTACAAACAGGAAAAAAACAAAACATTGCCATAACCAAAATCTCACACCATCTCGTCACATTTACATTACTGATATAATATCACTGTATCTTTCAGTTTTTTGTGTTAATAACTTGGCTACTTTTGAAGTAGTCTACACAAATATTTAAAGATTGTGAAAAGAAACTTGAGACTTATTGTTCAGCCCTAAACTTACTGTACTGTCTTAATGTCCTGAATGATTCAAGCCCTTAAACTATCAATTTTCTGGAATTTATTCGAGCCTCTGATCTGCAGGTCAGCTGGAGTTGCTCAGATCGAACTTTATTCACGAGCCACCGAAAAGCTGCTTTACAAACATATGCTCGTAGGGAAGTAAATCTTGTCAACCTAGCCATTGGCTCATAAGATGTACACTTACTAACTGTTCTCACATCCTGTTCCCAAACGTCAAGTAAGAAATAGACACTGAGGAAAAAAAGGCCCTAAACTGTATCAGCTATCATAATTATTATTATTTTTTTTTTTGTTTGCTGGTCTCTTGTTTCTGTCCTGGCTGCGTTTGTCTATGTGATGCACACAGACATGAACAGCAGGGAAATGCAGCAGCAAGCCCGCACGTGCCAGGAGATAGTCATTGCGATCGTGTCACAGCGGGATGACAAGGTCAGATGGAAAGGTGTGGGCAGGCTCTCCACAGCGCAGCAACACCATCAATGGCTGGGAAGATAAAACTCTTGCTGCCCTTGACCCCCAAGATCTCGGACATTTTATGACCTCGTTCCCATCTGAACTTTAGTGAATGTCCAACTAAACCACGGCGCTGCTTCCATTAGAAACACACATTGAGGACTTCCATATTTCACAGCATTACTTACTGTGTTACAGTGCACCCTTTATTGAGATTACTGTCTTAAGACTTTGTTTCTGAATAGGTGGACATTAGTGATCCAGGACTAAAGTAAAGGCATAGTCGACGCAGCAGGTACAATATAACGCATTAGCTTGATCTACATTCCAGTGCTTTACATCCTACTAATCACCTACTCAGTAATCCTATAATGTACAACAAAACAATAATGCTTTCATGAATGCCTGTGCTTCTGCAGTGAAAACCGTGTCATTTATTAGTTATTAATAGATGCAGTCTCACTACATGCTGGCTGCTAGCAGTTAAAGACTGACACATGAATCAATAATGGACAAGGATGGCGTCCATTTTATTATTTCATCTATAGAGCTGAAAGGGTGTATGCGTGTGTAGTGCACATGTGTTACTTACTCTGTTGTACTGGATGATGGAGGTGCCAGTTTTTCCTGTTTAGTTTCCACATTACTTGCATGTCACATCGGGTCAGTGAGCATCACGGAAACACTGGGATGGATTAATTGTCATTGCTCACGCATTTTAGATATTACAGCTATTATATGGACAGTATGATAGAAATTAGTACAGTTGTCCTCATCAAGTTTTTTTTTTCTTCTTTTGACCCCATTTCAGATCTGAATCCTGAACATTAATATTGATTATTTGTCTTTATCAGTTAGTATGCCAATACGGAGTATTGTTGGATTTTTACCACCAAATACAGTTGCACACACACGCACAACAGACATTCATTAAAATGAGTGAAGCTAATTGAATTGAGATATGGTTGACAGCAGAAACGAATACTGAGTCACCCCTGTGGTGAAGGGTTGTTCAAGCTTAGGAAAATAAACGTTACTTGTTAAGGCGTCATGTTAAAGATAATCAACATTGACTGTTGGTAGGAGACATGAGGGAAACTGATCTCCAGTGAGAGAACTAAATGCTCGATATGCACACCCCTCCCCCTTGAACTCCACATTACTTTTCATTTCATAATAAGAATCTCACCTGGACAGCTGACATGCACACATCTAATTTAAGCAGTCAATGATATCATTCATCTGTTGTCTTGGTAAACCTGTCAAACAGGAAACAACAGCCCAGTTACAAAAGGGGCACAACAACAGAACTTGTTACACACCATTGTGGCCTTCTGTTACCTGTTGGTTGCATAACTGAGAAGCTGTGCAGCAGGATGCAGCTACTAAAATGTTGATGTGAACAGTGTATGGTAATCCTCTAAAATGCTCACTGCTTTTGTTTAGAAAAACAATCTGAAAATGAATAACATTGGGTCTTAAGAGTCTTGCAGTGGTTATAGTACATCGGTGCCCTGTAAATACATGAAGAGGAAGAGCACAGGTGAACAATGAGGTGCAAAAGTGTTCTAGTCCTTAACCTTTCTTTAGATACAAAACTGATGTTTAGGTCTGCAACTTTATGATAATGTTTTTTTTTAATCGGTTTTCATAGTGCAAGGTGACATGTGGCTTGTGTCCAAAAGACATCCAAACTCCAGAGATCTACATCTATCTATATACTATCATATAAAACAAAGAAAACTGGCAAATCACAGGAATCGAGAGACCGCAATGTCTCTGTTCGTTGGTCCACCACTCTGGTCCAGTCTGAAATATCTCAACAACTATTAGATTAGATATTAGGATGCCAAAAATATTTGTGCGTACATTCATGGTCCTAAAAAGGTTGAATCCCACTGACTTTGTTGATACCGTTTCTTTTCGTCTCGTGCCACCAGCAGATTTTTATATTTTTTGGCTTTTAGTGAAATATCTCAACAGTTAATTTGACTGAATTGCTTTTTAAATTTGGTATAGACGTTCATGTTTCCCTCTAATAACCAAGTGATCTTTTAATTTTCCATTTAGTGCCATCCTGTTGTTAACATTTAGCTGCGAATAACCGTAAGGAATAATTGATTTATCACATTTGTTGTTCATAAATTTTCCTGTCAGTCGACTAATTGATGACTTGAAATTTTTCTTGCAGCACTACTGAGGGTGTTTCAGCAGCAGTGGAGGAACCTCAAGCAAAATTCAAAAAGTTGGTGACACCTTGTGTGATGTTTTAGCTAATAGAACCTGATGTATTGTTTTTATACATTCTGATGAAGACAAGAAAAGAGTAGTTTGAGGTCTGACACAACACTGACACAACACTATGAGTGGTATTCACAAGGTCTGTTTCCTGTTTTCAGATCTTTTGAATGGCACGCCATATGCCCTTCCCTTATACCATTCATAAGGTCGCACACAGTGGAAAGGTTTTCTTTCCCTCGCTAACATGAGCCAGGCCATCCCTGTGATGTCACAGCAAGCCCCAGCTGCCTGTGATGTCCCTGGACTGTCCGTCCCACTGTAGCCCGAATGAGCCTATGGGGAGCCAGACGGGGGCCGGACAGGGAGGGGGATTAATTCTGCAGCTGCCCTCTTGTTGTTATGAGTGCTGGTTACAGCATTGTGATCTGATAAGCGACTTATGGATGCTACTGTTGCTTATATTAAGGCAGTATCTATATCCCCCTTCCAGCTCTTCCCCACCAATTCACAAATGGTTGGAGATAGGGTTGGGGGGGCACTGAAATATTTATCTGGCATAAATGAATCATGTCCAGATCTTTCTTTGAGGTTGATGAGCAGATATAAATGGCACATTAGGCTCAGTGGGTTGAGAGATCTCAAAGCCCAGGGATTTGGAACTAATTTGACCCTAATAGCTGTGGTAGATGGACAATGCGCAGACTGACGATTCTGAACTCCTTATTACACCTTTTCGGTCTTACTTCTTTTTTTCTTTTTTTATTACTTGTTAAATGGCGGAGTATTCGATGCCGTTTTTCTTCACAAAGCTTCTTGACTGTGGTTTGGCTGCCATTCATTTGTTTGTGTTAGATCAATGTCAGTAGCCCCAAGGTGCCTGGCCCCTCCCACCCTGGGATTATTGAATGAATCGTGTGGGAGCCGAGTCGTGGCCAGGTCACGTGCCTCCTCATCTACTCTTCATTGACCAGCCTACAACTCTCTCAGGCTCATTACTGCTTGTTCGGTATCTCAGCAGTTAGATTGGACTCTGCCTGGAACTATTTCCGGAAGAACAAAAAGCCTTTTTTTTTTTTTTTTTTTTTTTTTTTAGATTTGATTTGCCTTCAGTTGGATGTTATACCCCAGTGATTGACTCAAGGGCCTTTCTGCAGAATCCCAAGGCTTAGTCATGGAGCCAACTGACTCAGCACTGTGTAATGAAAGACATAGTAGGTGACCACAGAAGTTGTAAAATGCCGCCAGCGTGTTGCATGTTATCTTTTACGATTTGTTGTAAAAGCTTGAGGTCAAACATGAATAGCCAGAATAAGATACGGTGGCTAAAAATATCTAGACTAGCACAACAATTTCTAGTTGTTCCTCGTATTTTTAAAAACAAGAACGTTTGTTACTGTAACAATAGGGAGCCAACATATTAACAGTATTTAGAGATGTAATAATATTGGTCCGTTGTTTATTGTGTTCTTTAATATATAACCCTGTGCTCGGGTCATATGCGTGAGGATGATGTCATTATTGCTCCTGTCATTGCTGCCATTAGATGCGTTTAATCTCGCTTGTGTTGACAGTCATGGCAGCAATAATTCCCCCCCCCCACCACCACTTCTGCCTGACATGACCTTATACATTACTACTCCGGATATCATAAATCTGCAGAGGATGGTTTTGTCTTTTAACTAGTTTTTTTTAACTTCTGAACATATCATAAATAAGATGAGTGTTGAGGGACAGTAGGTTATTTCTTCAGATTAAAGAGTAATTGTGATTTCTTATTGTTTGTGTTTCATGGTAACCGGGATTTTCAGCCGTTATTAAGAGACTAAGTTTGTGTCGACATACACGAAAATAAGTGTTCTAGACTGATTGACATACTTTTATTTATTTTTATAATTATCTTTAAAATCTCTCGGGTATCACAGAAAGGGGTTTTCCATGCCTGATGGTTGCACAGAGTCTCTGTAACCTACAACACTCAGCGAGGGATAAAAAGACAGACCGGGGGAAGACCGGCATGCCTTGGCCAATGCCAAAGCATGCTGGGCCTAGTTTTTTCCCCATTGGGCAACGTCTCCAAAATATGTGCCCCCTTGTGACTATTGTTCCACCCGTCTGTCTGTTGGCTGACACAAGCAATAATCCTGACATCTGGCCTGCATCCAAACTCATTACGACACTTGATGGCATTGATCCTTCCTCTCGAGGCTTCCCCTCTAGAGCTGTGTGCATCTGCTCTCTACTCCTGCTGAGCTTTATTTGGCTCCTTGTTACCCTTTTTCTCTCTCTTCTCTTTCCATGCCTCTTGCATTGTTTTTATACAGCCAGCGAGCATGGGTAATATGCTGGCTCCATTAATAGATGAAAGGTGTTGTTATGAAGCCTAATATATGTCAGATTAAGAATCATGTTCACAGTGAGCGTCCGCCCAGTTTCCCATTCTGCCGCTCTTTTATTGATGTCAGGGTAGTTGAGCCGTGACACGCCCGCAGTTAATGAAATTAGTGCTGAGAAAATGCACAGTGTCCACCAGGGAATATTAAGAGCAGTTCCCACTGAGACCTCTGTGGTAGTGACTGACTACATTATCCACACATTGTGTTAGAAACTAAGGATAGATCCTATTAATGCGTGTAGGGGAGAAGCTGTTGAAAGGCTATTTTCATTAGGCGACCACCTCCAGCTCTCACCCCCAGACTCTTGGGCTGCGGTGTTGGCCTGTCAAGGTTGGCCTTGTGTGCCACTTTTAGATGTGGTGAAGGCCACACTTACAGTCAGGGTGCACCTAAATGTGAAGCCTGTTTCTATTGTTACCTTTTTGTACGTCAACTGTAACAGCTCTGCATTTTTTAACCACACTGTGCTGATATGAATTGTTACTGTAAAATAACGACGGTACTTTTATCCATTCATTCATTCATTCATTTATTTATTTATTCATTCAACTGAAACGGTCTCCTCTAGCCCAGCTGACCACTTTCTGGCTTTAGTTCTACTTTTACTCTTTTAATCCAATTAAAGTGTTCAATATGTAGCCTTTAATTGGATCAGGTGTGCGAGAATAGTAACAGTTGCAGAAACATGGAGATCAGGAGGCTTTTGAAGACTTGAGAAGCACAACTCTTAACTAAGTGGTGATAAGACTTTCAGTTCTGCTTCCAACTAGCATAGCATAACTGTACACAATCAGATTAAAAAGAAAAGGGACATAAATATATATATAGCGTATAAATATGTAAATATGTGCACCGTTACACCCTTGGTCTATTTCCCATATATATATATATATATATATGCATTTTTGACTTGTAGGATTACATTCCATCAGCAGCAATATGTCTGTTCTTTTGTGGAGAACATTTTTATTTATTTTTTTTAAATCAATTTTTTTGGAAGTTGCGAATCGATTCAGAAGATAAGAATCACAATTCTCGCATGAATCTATTCCCCCTCCCCCCCACCCCTAATTAACACCTCTTTTATTGTAACCATACCAGCATAATATACATATGTTGAAATGCAGAATACTTGCAGTTGAGACACAATCCAACAAATTGTGTCGTCTGCAGTTTTTTGCTTAGATACAACCCCTTGTGTCGAAGCTGCTAAAAGGTGAGAGCAAAGGGGACTAAGCAGCAGCCGCAGCAGTACCAGCTGCAACTGGTGCATTGCAGCACCTGGCCGACCACGGCACACAGGCTCCTGCTGCGAGGGCTCATTCAGAACACAGAGACACAACATCAATCACCGCTGCTCAGCCAGCTCCTCTGGCCTGCTATTTCACACAGGCCTTATGCTGCAGTCACCAGCAATGCCAGACCCACTGTTTTCGTTTGTCTTTGTAGACCGTGATTCCTAGATCACCCAAGCCTCTTAAAGACTTAGTTTCTTGGCTTGTTTGCTGGCTTTTGTCCTTTTGATGTGCATGCCAAGATCGCGCAAAACAGATGAGAATATCACAAAAAAAAAAAATTGAGATTAAAGCTTTTGAGGCTTTGTATGCCGTCATTAGACTGTGTGCAGTAGAGAGATATGGGGTGTGGCATACAACGCAGGTCAACACACAAACCTGTGATGTTATGATTCGTGGCGGTCACCTTAACCCCAGGGCACCCCAGGGAAAATCACTTAATATAAACAATATTGCCTCTGTATAGAGCTGCAACTGCAAAACAATCAACATTGATTGTTACAGTTGTTTTAGTATGTCATAGTAAGTGAAATATGTTTTAGTTTGCACATGATTTTCCCTACTTCTGTAGTCTCCTTGTGGTTATGAGAGCTCGTAGAGTATGGCGACGCACTGGAAATACCCACCATTATTGATGTTTTTATGGTTGAGGGAGGGAGGAGGGATTTTCCTTGACATTGATGCTGTATTTTGTGGTGACATTACAGGTGGTCGTATAACTCCTGGTGTTACTCTCCGGTGCTGCAACTATGGCATAATATTACTTGCAGAATGTCTGCTGTACTTAAATTACCAAATGAATAATATGTGCGAGGAAATAGTTTTGTTCCTTTTTATAAAGACCAATGCATACCAAAGCCAGAAGGGCACTCTGAGAGCGCAGACCTCCGCGAAAAATCCATAATCGAAAAATAATGTGTGTATCCGCCCTGTTATTCAAATCCCCTCCTTTTTTAATGGGTTCTTCCTTGGCCCATGTAACACCCTTCCACAAAGTTCCATGAAAATCGGACCAGTAGTTTCCTGCTGACGAACAGACAAACCAGAAACCAAACTGGAAGCATATCCTCCTTGGACGAGGTAAAAATGGGATTATAGCTGTGCCCACAATCCTGTAGCGCTGTCCTCATCCAGTCCAAACTCTGTGAGGTAGCATGCCTTTGAGTCAATGTCCTTTCCCTCACCTTTACTCAGTGCTGTTACTCATTCCAAACCACCTGTCCTCCCAGTGTCGCCAGGTGAGCTCTTGGCTGCAAATTCAGTTTAATTTAATTTAATTTTGGACGAAAGAGGCTAGGCCTACAGACGGGAGGAGGAAAGTTATTACCTCCTTTCGAGGAGGGCTCTGGCCACCAAGGTGATGTAAGGACAGTGGATCAACTCTTGATGAATATTATGCAATGCTGTGGTGACACATGCCATTACAGTGCTTTTAATAATTTTTTCACATCTTAGATTTATGAGGTCATGTTTCTGTAAATCCTCACCTGGCTTGAAAGTACATGTTATACTTATCCCAGAGCTGAATTTAGATCCCATTAAGATATCACTCTTCAAAATTGTCCTATTACTAGACAACTGATGAAGTGTGTTTGCACTTTTCTGTTAGGTATTTTTCGAATTGTAAATTATGGCGAAATAATTGCTTTTCTGACATCATTATGTCTCGCATATTCTCCAAAATGAACAACAACCAAACCGCTGTCTTGCTTTCTAGACGACCCTGTTCCCACTGTATACAAAAAGTAGAACTGTGATTTACTTCGAGGACCGTTACTTGACTACATCATTTTGTGGACACCATGCACTTAGCCTATATCGGTCCTTGACAAGTGATAATCACAGGCATCATGGCAGGAAGTTTTCCTACTTAAGCACCAGCGCCACTCTTTAATCACCCGCCTGGATCCACACACCCTTTTGTCACCACGCTAATCCAATAAACCACCTATGCTGATCTAACGTCTTGCATAACAGGCCTGGGATAGCCAACCCGTGTTCCCCCAGTGACCAAATGACTGCAGGGGGCCAGTTATTTTTAGCCCTGAAGCACATGTTTTAGGCGAGAAACTATCAGGAGATGATGGTGGGAAGAAGGAAGGTTTGGCAGCCACTCCTCCGGTAATCCTCTACGCGAAGCCAAGTGGAGCATTAAAATAACGAGACCTGTAATTTAAGATTCAGGGTTTGTGTAACATGAGTGACAAAGTGCCAAGAAAAGTAAGGTGAGAATGAGAGAGAGGGGAGAATTATTATTATTTTTTTTTTTTAAAAGAGCAGAGAAAGTTGCAAGTGTGTCAGCCTTTTTGTTTCCTCTTGACTTGACATGACAAGAAAGAAATACTGTAGGCAGAAGGATGGCGCACAGGTTGCAACTGGCGCATATCCGGTATGAGGCTCTGGTTACAGCACCTCATGACTCTGCGTTTTGTTGTTGTTGATGTTTCAAGCAGTCAGCCAGCTTCCCTCCCTCCATGTCCCTTCTCTCCACTTTCAAACTCCAGGGTTTATCTGTAGTTGTGTAAACTATGCTATGCCTGCCCTTACCTCATAACCCCTAACACCACCACCACCACTACTACTGCGTGCTAGGGAAGGCCACGCAGCACACACCGGATCACATGCGTGCAACTTGAGAGTCTGGGGAAACTGTTGACTTAAGGGTTTTACAGTAGCAGCGCTGAGGACACTAATCTAGACATATCAATTAAATCAGAGGGTAGGGAAATGTGAACCTCAGGAATCTTTATTTGTATCACTTCTCATTTTACAAACAAGATTATCCCTGTCAAATCTGCCTCTGTAGTGTCAGATATGTCAGCTACAAATGGTACGGAACATTTAAGTTGAGGAAAAGTCGGCCTCAAACATCAATGGCTGTAACTACAAAATGCCTGGAGTGAAAACTCTTTTTTTAATTTTCATCATTGAAATGATCTATGAAATGTGTGAAAATACTGGAAAAAAAACCCAGCGAAGAACAATTTTCACAAAGCCCTAGATGACATTGCCGCATATCTTCTGACCAATAGTCCATAAGCAAGTTTACTATTATATATCAGATAAAGGAGCAGTAAATACTGCTATCTGTGTAGCTGGAAACTGCTTGCATGTAAAAAAATTTAAATAGAATGAAACTATTTTTTTCCTCTCCATCGACTGACCAGTTGATGTACTAATCGTTTCAGCTATACTTGCAATATTTGTAATGCAGTACTGGCGAAATTACTTCCTGAAAAGTTGGTGCCAAGACTGAACTTATAACCTGAAAATAATAATGGTAATATTATTTTATTATCTTGGCACCTGCATGAGGTTTAACAAGGTTTTCAAAATGAGAAATGGGAATGTTACACCAAGATATAATTTTGCTGCCTAAAGTGTCTCCTTCCATACGAGCTGGAGGGTCTGTTCAATGATATTTATTGGTTTATGAATAGCGTAAATGGTATCTCAGATATGTGTTCAGATTTTTGACGGATGATTAAAAGAGGACAGCCTTATATGGGCACACGGGGGAGTTAAACTTGCCCCCTGTACATCCAGTGTATGTACAGAGAGAGTCTTTGGTGCTTCCTACTTGCTGTCCCGCAGTGCAGTAAGCAGCTTCAAGCTTGAGATATTCCCCATGCAACATCCCCAGACATCCTTTTTTCATGACTCGGCACCTGTCTCCAGCATGAAAGGCATGCACGTTAACTGTCCCATCTGTGGCGTTTTAGACCTCGCTACACCGAGGCAAACTAACACACACAAATGCCTCTCGACGATCCAAAAAAAAAAAAAAAAAAAAAAAAACATTTGTGTGATTTTTAAAAATCTCTAAATAATAAGTATCTCTGCGACCCACAGCCCTCATTTGTAGTGTTGGTATAGTTTACATGGCTCCATCCCACTTTGTTGAACCTAGCGGGAGCCGAGCAGGGCTGACTCTTTCAGAGATGGAGAGAAAAGGAGCGTTATCCACCCCAAGGAGAGGGTTTATTGATTTATTTCTTTTTATCGTTGAATGGCGGCCTCTGCGAAATAAACATTTTGTGGTGTTTTTTTTTCTTCTCCATTTAATGGTCATTAAGGCAGAATATTTGAGTGATGAATGAATGAGTTCTGTAAGCTGTTCTTTTGCATTTGGTTTGGACTTCAATCAATATTCAAAAATACAGTTGTATTCAAAGCCTTGCGTGACACAGTACCTCGGTATTGTAGTTGTATGACACAACATGTACTACTACATTATCTTCTGTTCCCAGCTCTAATATGTTTCTAGCAACAAATGGATAGTTTGCTGAAATGTCTCAAGTTATCCGACGAAAGGCATTTATTGAGTGCTTTGGGCGCGTCAAAAATAGTTATCATTGGTAATCATACACGTTAAGATTTTGTCTCCTAAAACAGACAAAAATGTGATGTGTATCTCTGGACAACATGAGGAATATCACAACTGTTGCTTTCCTCCATACAGTAGATGTGTTGGTTAGTATGAGTCAGGCTGTTCAGTCGGTGATTCCCTGTATTATTATATAACAGGCTTTTTCTCCTAGTTGGCATTTTACTGTGTAGGCGGTAATGAGAGATGTATTGTCAGTGACGTGTCATTTGGCAATCCCACTGTTAGCACTGCCACCTCCTCACTTCATTTAGATAATAATTTGAGCATTATACATCTATTAGATTATTGCTCCTGATCTAAGGCAAGTGTGTCAAACCGAGAATTACAAATGTCTCGTCAATGTATGGTGTAGGCTGCAGTGACTGTAGCCTGCGTCAATGACTTATACACTGTGTACTCCCGTCATACACACAATCACATAAAAGCGTTTTGACACTCTTTTGAAAAGTTTTACAATGCCAACTTTATCCATCACAGCACCAAAAAACGTATATATGTCAGGCCTCTAAAGCACCAAGGTCAACGCTATAGTTTTGAAATCACCGACTTACCTTTTACAGACTCTGAAAACTCCTTTGGGAACTTTTCGACACGCACCAACTCAAAGACTTCAGAACACCTTTTCATCTTACTTTTGTTTGTGCTCAAGGCAGATTTTGTTTCTTATAGAATTTCCTTTTTCTCCCACGCTGCAGGATATGAAAAGACAGAGGACACGGCAGAAAAGACGTCCTTAGCTGACCAAGAAGATGCCCGTATGATATACCTCAACCAGCCGCAGTTCACCAAGTTTTGCAACAATCGAGTCAGGTAAGGAGATGTTGCACTCATGGAAATGTATTGAATATTATAAATATTTATGTACTGTATGAACCGATGGAGAATTTGACCAAGAGCTAAAGTATGTGGTTAAAATCAATCATTTATTGAAAGCTAGTTACATTAAGTTAATATCAGCGTAACCAACGTTGATCTGAACTATAGTGCTGGCAAGAGCCCTGCACTGTGACCCCTTTTTGGGTCAACATACAGTATACGTTACCACTGCTACGGTGGTATTCCATGTGAACTTAATACTTGGGAAGTTTGCATGGTCCACATTTAAAAGCGTCTCTAGATTAACGCTGAAGTGCCACCTAAGCAGCAGTTGTAGGCCTGCGGTGGTCTGTTTGTACCTCCTTCCAAGTAAGATGCATAGCAGTCGTTTTGTACGCCTCTCCCCTAAGCATTAAGCTTTGCATTGCGCGCTTTCTTGACTTTTTAATGTGTGCAACTCTCAATGCAGCCACAGTGGTGCGCAGGAATGGAATTACACAATGGTCTGCAGCACTAGTATGTCCATTTACCTCAAGATGTTGGTCATGGACAAACATTATTCTTCACTAAGCTTGAAGCAGTCCTGCCGTCAGAGGAAAAATGCAGTAATACGTCCTTCTGTCTTTGCCATGAACATGAGGCTTCACACCAGTCACATGGTTGACCTCCATCACTTAACGTCCCAGTGTAATTATGTAAGGTGCTCCAAAGATGCTTTCCCCATGTCACTTAAAATGAAGTCGTATGCTAGCTGCTTAAAAAAAATCACACTCAAAGTTGTATTCTCTCAAGGGTTTTGCTATTTGTGCTATTTTTGACTTTAGTAATGGCAACCCAGAGGCCATCAGTGCTTTTCATGGTGACCTGCAGCATAACTTGCCACTTTGCCTTTTTAACCCTACATTAACCTTCAGAGTCACATGCATAACAGTTTGAATTAAAGCAGGCCTACTGTGTGGCTGCTACTAAAATGTCAGCCTGGGGAAAGTTCCCTGATAGCAAGCGATCTTGAAAATCCAGAATCCATTTGAAAGGGCCTTGTTGAGCATACGTTGGGAAAATCTTGTCTTGAAGAGAAAAACTGTATGATACTTGGTAAACTCTGCCTGTCTCCGGTGTGTCTGCAAAGCGCTAAGTAAATAGCAGACTTATTTATTGTATTTTACCCTCTTAAGATGACTTTGGAGTAGAAGCCTCATAGTTAAAACGGTGTACAGAGCAGTAGCTTTGATATGAGGAGCCACTACGGATGTGCAATAGAGAGGGCTGTTCCAGGTACTCTGACAGCACCCTCAGCCATATGATATTTGATAAGTACCTGCAAGATCTGTATCACCAGTGGTGCCTTAGTCCAGATAAACCAGACCTGCCTTTTTTATCGTGTTGTTCCTCTTGGAGGAGTGCAGTGCTTTTAGCATGAAAGGTCAGGCTTGTTGGGTCAGGCCGTCCTCTGTCAAGGAATATTACTGTTAGCATTCCTGCTGCATGAGCAGCTTGAGATATGGATGTGCTTACACAGACACTGCTATAAAAGTGAAGAGGAATAATAAATGAAAAATGCTAGCGTGCTAATGGTTGTGCCATTTGTAAGGTCCGCTTCATTTATTGACATGAAATAACAGAGCAGCTAAGAAAATAGCAGAATATCTTTTACTTTTTTATTTTTTTTGGATGCTGATTCTACCTTATTTTAGTTGTTAAGCTACTTTTGTAGGTAGTTATGTATATATCACATAGATCCAGGTCAATGAGCATTTGCACTTTGCATTATTCACCTGTTTGAAGTACCAGATGGTTGAATTATGTTGCATCAGAGAAGTTTTAAGTTTTATATGGCCTTTGCTGTGAAAGAGCATCTTTGCATATTTTGAAAATAAAAGTGTATTACATTTTTGTGACCTTACCGGAGGCGGTCATTAATTCAGCAGGTGGCCTGCGTTCACTGGAAAATAAAGGAAAATATCACATTACTCACAAACACTCAACATAAGGCAGATAAAATGATCAAGGATGAAAAAGAAAAAATAATAATGATATACACTTCCCAATATTCCACTAGTCTGAAGTATGATAGCTGCTCCACCTCCCAGTTTATTCAGATTCAGAATCACTTAGCTTAGATACGACTGACATTTCATCCAGTAATGATGCTGTACATAACATATCAGCTTAGTAAGATATAAATATATAAATTAGCATTATGTGTGAAAGTTTGAATGTTTTTGGCACAGTTTTTAGAGGTAAAAAGACTTTTTTCTGAGCACACTGTGAAGTGGATGGCAGCTTGCATGTTAATGCCTTTTTCAAGCCGCATTTGTTTCAGAGCCACCACTTTTGGCTCTGACTGTAATGCAGCCAAGTTGTGTCTTGTCAAATGATTTCAGAGCTTTAAGTGCTACTGCATTATTTGAACGGTGAGATACACAGACGAGCAGACGACTTTGTTGAAATTTTCTCTGTTTCTTTGTATTTGAATTCTAAATGTGGCCAAAGATTTGCCTCAAGCCTTGGAGGCCCATCAGGCTTTAGGCTCTAAAGATCAAATTTGTTCAAGAGGATTGGTTGCTCTCTCAAAGTGACCTGCAGAGACGCTTACAGGAGCAGGGTCTGTGATAAAAGGTGAATCTAATCTTCTCAGCCCTCACAGGTTTCTTGCTTGCACTTGCTCTCATTCTCCCTCTCATATGTCACAGCACACCGTCACACAGATGTACACGTATGTGACTCCTGCCTCACAACAGTAAGGCACCCTGTCCAGTCTTCTTTGCGTGAGGATTGTGGTGGATTGTTTATTCAGCTGAACTGGCTACTGGCAGATCTTGTTGTAATGTAAAGGTGATTAATCGCTGGCATGTTGACAGCTCATCCTACAGCAAACAGGAGTGACTGTACAAACCTTTTTACTGTTATGCGTCCATGAAATGCTAATATTGTCTATCTTGTGTGGGAAAACAAGGGACAAATGTGACATGCATGGACACAAACCGACGTGCACACAAACACACAATGTGCTCACTGTCTACATAACATTTGTACAGTTGTCTTAATTTGCTGTACGCACCTAATCACATGGCCAACTGCATTTTTCACCAAGTGGTATTTATGTACATCTTTATCAACTCACTGGATGGCTTTTTATGGAGCTTTTTTACTGTCTTCATTCAAGAACGTGTTTTTCAATTTGAGAGCATTCTTGTTTTCACGTTCAGATTTTGTAGTGCTTTTCCCAAAAACCATGCCCTCACACTCGCATAACCCCCGCTTGTGCTTAGATTCACTCTTCTTCTGCTCAAACTGCATGCTTGCACTCGGATATATTGGTGCTTGCACAGATTTCCTGCGCTCCAGCTTCAGCCCTTCTCCTCAGACTCAGGCTGCTTCTGTGCGCGCGTGAAACGTCTGTTCTCAGGTTTCTCCTCTGCTCTTGGATTTTTTGGGCAATAACGCTGTCAAAATTCCCAATGTTGACTAATGAAATGATCCCTGCCTCGTTGTGGGTGTGTTTTCTTTACTTTACTTTTAGAGCGTCCCAGACGGGTGGGTACTCTTTAACCAGGTTAATTTATCCCCTTCCGCCTCCAAGGCTTTATTATATGTAGTTCCCTGGCTTTTGATTTTTTTTTTAAGACTTTTGAAATAAAATGACAGTTAATATACATACTGTATATCAGCGCCCATACTTTTTATTTTACTTTAATAGTTACACTGGAACCAACCTTTTTTATTTTGCCGCACGCTGGCGAGGATGGCATGCATCAACGTCATCAGCTCATGCTCGTTGACCCCTGCGAATGGAGAGCTATTAGCTTTCTGATGCTAGCTAAAACCGTGGTGGCAACCATCGCGGTCTGCCTCTTCTCCTTAATACATCCATGGTCTGCACGCATTAGGCTATCTCCCTCGCTGTAGCTATAATTAATTAATTAATTCATTATTTAATGAATTTCCCTTCCAAGCTTAAACTGAACATACTCATGCACAGTTAACATTAGCTGTGCTGCGCTCCACTGTTTTTCCAATAGTGAGTGAGGACTGGGTGCCGTGGTGTATAATGTTATTGATTGTCAGTGGTATTCCTGTTGACTATAGTATGCTGCTGCGGTCGTAAACCACCTAAAACAGCTCACGTTGCACTGACTGGTGTCGCTAACCATCAGCATAAACAAATTCTCCCTGGTATATACATGCTACCTGTAACTTTCTCCACTGACAGACAACACTGTTGGTTCCCCTGTAGCATAAAATAATAGCTACATCAACGGGAGGCCAATGTAGCTATTAAAGTAAAATAAAAGTATGGGCTCTGATATATGTATATTAACTGTCATTATATTACAAAAGTCATAAAAAAAATTTTTTTAAAAAGCCAGAGGTTTACATATAATAACCGCCTATCTGGGACGCTCTAAAAGTAAAGCAAACGCACCCACAACGAGGTAGGGATATTTTCATTGGTCAACACCACACCTGGCATTCTATTGGCTGCGGAATTTTGACAGAGGTTTCACACATGCACAGAAGCAGCCCGCGTGTGAGCATGTGCAAGCAACAATATATCTGAGTGCAAGCAACAATATATCTGAGTG
>CALSCE010009297.1:465833-497331 GCA_943593645.1 Bovichtus variegatus
GTGTGTGTGTGTGTGTGTGTGTGTGTGTGTGTGTGTGTGTGTGTGTGAATGAAATGAGCTGACAGCTCTGGCACAGGGGGGATGATGAATGAGCTTTGTAGAAGTCTCTGGGCATAGTGCAGCTGGTAAAAATCTGAAGTCACACACACAGCCAGCCGATTCTTTAGACACTACAGCATGTTGCAGGGATATGAAAACCATTTTGATTCAGCTGGAGCCCGAAAAAGAAGTCGGGTAGTGGGCGGCAGAGAGGAAAAGAGGTGGAAGTTCAACAAACGGACACACTATAAATGATAAAGTCAGAGATAGACTTAAAAAAGTGGATGGAGCAAAAGTGCAAGAGAAAAAAATCCCACAGAGCAGATTCAGTTTAATAGTTGTACAGGGTATATAATAATATTTTTATTGTGTCACTGATAAGTTTTCTTGTGTTGGGGATAATCATGAAAACGGAGTGTTCAGAAAAGGACAGGCTTCGCAAATTAAAAGCCCACAGGCCTCATATTTCTTTCGTAACAATCGAAGGAACTTCAAGATGTATTGATGTCTGGTGCAAAAGGATAGCCAATGACGTCCGCCAGCAGGAATAAAGGATGAGGTTCAGAGGAGTGCCGAGGCCAAGGAAATATCTAATGGTGTAAAGAAGAAAAAAACAATTTCTAAGACGAACTAAGTACTGACGTCAGATTCCCAGAAATTGAGATGGAAGGGGGGATGAGATGAGAGAAATGAGATTATGAATAAGCTACACAACAGGAGGAACCAGCGTAGAAGAGGATTCAGTGTGCTCTTCCATGGCACAAGCCCTCAGTCATACTGTGTTGGGTTTTTATGGTCGGTAAACCTGCTATTGTTATTTGAATTCTGACAAAATTGTGGAGAACCTGAAGACTACTGGCCCTGCTGCAGGTTCACTGGACCCTGACGGTATCGGCTGTAGCATTAGACATGTGTTTTGGTGACCGTAAGGCTGCTAGCTCGAGTCCACAGGTCATCGGGGGGAATCTGGCTGAGGACGGCGAATACCTCTCCTCCATTAGCAGCTTTGTATCCATGCGAGCCACTTCACCTTTTTAGCTGTGCTGTTTCTCAGTGAGCAGCGATGAAGACTTTTTCTCTCTCTCCCCCCTCCTGAAATGGACAGTACAGTTTGCCTAATTACCCAAATTAGCTTTAAATTGAATTAAAATTAGACCAAATTAGAATGGATCTTCAAAGTAAACAGATTATTAGCGGGGACGCGAGTGGATACGTCCTCCCCGTCGCCTATCAAGTACTGCAGCACATGTTGCTCTTAGGAGCGACATTGCGAAACAGTGATTATTTATACGAGACAGACTCGGCAACACGTTATTACTCAGCGTGATGCTAGTTGACAAGCTGTCCCTTGGAATCAGCTGTTGAAGTCACAGTTGATTGCATGACTGTTCAGCAAACAAGAGACATGAGGGGAAGTAATGCTGATTAGTAATTTTGATGCAGTCACATGCAGCACATATAGGATAGTTTAATACAGCTTGATGGACAATTAAGGACAAGACTCTTTTTCCATGCAGTGTATGGTAGGTTGACGCACACAACAAGAGGAGACATGTAGTCGAACATTTATTCATATTGCCGTCCAACGTTTTTCACATTTGTTTCATATTCGCTACATTTTTTTTCCTATTAAATTGACTCTAACTCCTTTTTAGATGCAGAAGCTTCCATCAGAGCTGACCCATGTGACAACTTCATATCACTGCTTTAATCACGGTTAATGCTCCCTCTTATTGGGTCGTCCTGCAAAGCTAAATGAGGAAAATAATCTCACCGCAAAGTCCATTTAGTAGCTGTTCTGAGGCGTTTGATCTCATCACACGATCGTCATCAGCAGGTGGAGTTATCCCCGTTGTCCTGCAATTGCAGATGTTCACTTACTGTTGCTGTGCATCTGGATTAATCACATCTTCTTGCAGCACAAGCGACATGAACAAACATCACATTATATATACACGTCTCAAAGTGATGAAGAGCGTGAAAGGCCTTGTTGACACCTGTGGTCGGTGACCACTTCATTGTTTTCTTCACATGTTTGCCAGTGGTTACAAAGAAATGGTCTTTCAGTTTGGTCAACTGCTGGAGATCATACATTGTGATGTTTGTCAATGCTGTATGTCCCTTTTGGAAGATCTAATTGATCAAAGTGTTAAACACAGTGACTAAAGAGACATTGTGGGACAAAAGGACAGTGTGCAGACTTTACTTTTTGCAGTAATGTCTCTGTTTGGCCCAGTGCTGCTGGATGTGCAGACTTGTCTCTCTATGTGTAAGCTTAGTTACAAAGGGATACAGTTAAGCATCAACATGACAAACTATATGCTGTCATGGTGCAGTGGGGGGTGGGGGGACAAACAAAGGCATTACTTAAATGACATACTGCATAGTGTGAGGTTGTGTAGTCCTAGTGAGTATATTCCCATAAACTCTTCAGTCAGTGCAATGGTGGTGTAATCTTTCTTCAGCTTTTAACTGCAGACTATATATATCTATATATATATAGATATATATATATAGATTATATCTCTCTCTCTCTCACTGTAGGAAATGGTGATGTACAGTGTCATCTTCTTCAGGCCATTTCCTCCTAGAATTAGAGAAGTTAAGGCTTTAATCCAGGAAGTTATTCTGTTTATGAATATCTTGTTGTTTTTTTTCTTCTCCCTTTAGTAGTTTGTTGGTACTTCCTAATTAATGTATATCAGAGTATAATATATGTGTTATGTTCTTCCTTACAGAAACGCCACAATGCTGACAGTGTTGTCAACAGAAAGGAATGTCAAGGTATTGAAAACCATCTATTTTTCAGGTTTTTGAATAATAAAAAAAAGCCAGAGTGTTGTTTGTTTTTTTACTAGAAAGCATATTACTGCATTTCGTGTAGGACTATTTAGATTGCCAAAAAGCAAGTAAGCCTTCTTATTTTCTTTGTCCTCTTTTTCTCTTGCTGTAACTTCCTCTATCTCTCTCATTTCTCACCACAGTTCTGAGAAATGGTGCCTGGGAGATTGTGCACTGGGAGAAGGTATTTACCCACAATGTGTCACTAACGGTTAATTTCACCAGCTCACGTGTTTTTCATCTGGAGCAGAATTGCCATCTAGTGTGCTTATGTCAATTGGAGAAATCTCACACATAATGTATACACACGTGCACACACACCCTGACCCCTCTGGTATCCAGCCACTAACAGTCATTAGAAGGTGTTACTGCAAGACAAAGACGAGCCTCTCTCTATCCCCTCATAATGAAACTATTTTATTACTGTAGCTGGAACAATTTCCCTAAAAGTAGAAAAAAACACCAAGCAGTACAGAAATGAGGTAGAGGTTTGGACTGTTTTTGGTAATTGTTAATATAGCCTCATCCATTAGAGGGTACATTCAGCGTGTAGCAGCGCAATATAAGAGGAATCTTTCTTCCTGCTCTCAGGGATATACAGATTACTTCTTGACAGACAAGAAATAATTAACTTATTACATGAAGTATTTGTTGATTTGTTCTTGACGACTACATTAACAGCAGGAGATGTAGTGTCTTTGTAAACATGCACATTATTATTATTATTACAGCAACAGAAATGTAATATACCAACATGAATTAAAAAAAAAATAGAATGTGAAAGCTACGTCACATATTTAAGATGCAATAGATGCCAACAGCATGCTAAAATAAAATGAAATGCATGTGCATGATAAGTGCTGAAGGATGGGGTTTGGGAAGTGTGCACTATTAGATTGAATTCAATTCAACTGATTTTAAATGGACCTTTTCTGCATCAGAGTGAGGTGACGATAGCACAGGGTTTCTGTAACTAACAAAAAACATTTTCGATTTTCTCCTTGCATTGACTTGGTTCATGCGAGGAGAAAATCACTGTGTGTCTTGCTGGTATGTGAATGTCCCTTCCCTTTTATATACACAGAAATCCTCTCTAAAAAGGCTAGCCTTAAATAATTGATGTGTTTTACATCTTCATCATGCATATTGTAAAAGCGTTTTCTCTCCCAAACTTCTGTTTGGTCTCCAAGTTCCTTTAGTAACTCTTTCAGGAGAGCTCGAAATGAGGCCACCACGATCACTTGTTTTTTGTTTATTTTTTGCCAAATATCTAGATCTAGTGAACAGAATGTTTTTGTTACGACTATGCATTTTATGTAATCTTATTTTTTCAGCGGTCATGGATTTTTTTACACAGTAGAAAACAAAATGTTTGGGTATTTCTAATTTCCCCGTTTTCTCTTGAAATGTATTGCCCCGTCTTTATGTACCCGCATGGTAATCTGGTTTGACTGACACGATAAACCTGACAAGTTTTAGACGGGGCTTACCTACTAAAACTCACTTCGTTTTCCAATCTTTTTCTTTGTGACAAAATACTTCATATTGTCCTTCTCTTTAAATCTTTAAATATCTAATTAGCCAGCATTTTTTTTATTGCTGCCCTCTAATGTTATTGCTGCCATTGATTGAAAAATAGACATTTAAATAGCTAGGAATACAGCAGACATTCTGTACAGCCATGAGCTTGTTGTTTATGAAATGCATGAACGTCAAATGTTGATAAATCCAACTTTTTTTCCCTCTGATGTTGCTGAATGATTGAATGTGCTGAGTGGTTGATCCTGTTATGCAAAGTTCAGCAGTAATAGGAAGAAGACTCCAGCTGTTTCTGTACTATGATCACTGCTTTAATGTACTTACCTTTCCTCGTCAACTGCGCATGTTTGCTCCTGATGTAGAACTCATGTTTCCGTGTGTGCTGTTTTATAGGCAGTGCACAGCAGTAACCAGTTTATTTTCACAGATTGAAGTGGGCGATATTTTTACAGTAAATGGCAGTGATTTCGTTCCCGCGGATGCTGTCATTTTGTCGTCCAGGTATAGGAGTCCACCCCGCTGCCACACTGTGGGGGACTTCTCCCTTCTTTTCTTCTTCTTGTTCTCTCTCTCTCTCTCTCTCTCTCTCTCTCTCAGCTCTCCCTAAAGAAGTGATGGTTGGACAACACATCGGGCCAATATTGTCAAAGTGGCTTAAAATCCTGCATTTGAATTTTAATTGGAATTTAAAAGATGTTTATTGATATACAACTTTTTGAGTGCAGCAAATGGCGGTGATGCTTTTGTATCTCGATGTGACAACCATCATTTCTCTAGGTGGTAACAGTGGTAATTTGATACTGGATTAGGATTGACATAAATCACATAAACCTACCTCTTTCACCTTTTCAAAAAAAAAATTTGGACCTGCTATGGAGCTTTCATCGATTCTGTATCCCTTTAAAAAATAAATATATATATATTATTTTTTATTTAATTTATTTATTTTTAAATTCAAATTTAGATTCCTCTAAAAATACAGACAATGTGTTTCCAAAAATCTCATCTACTGGCAAGTCTTTAATCACAACGTTTTTTTCCCTGAATACAACATTTTTTTCGTTTAAGACTGAACTCCCTTTGAGCAGTTTTGTGATCAACTTCACGGTGTCTTGTTTTTTTTCTTTTCGGAGTAGTTTTGTAAAAAGGAGAACAGATGACTAACCCCCCTCTGATCACACAGGACTGATCATTGTGCTCTTCTCATTTCTCTCTCCCCTTACGTGTTTGCTGTTGGTCCGTCTGTCTGTGTTTTCTTTCTTTCATCCTCTCCATCCCTCCCTTTTATTTTATTTTCTCGTCCTCGCCTCTCCTGCGCCTCTCTGCGAACAACTGCCACACCTCCTCTCTCTCTCGCCCCCTGCTGGTGCGTGGTTGCTAATATCAGGTGGCTGTTGGGGAAGTAGTCAGAGCTTCAAATGGGGATCACCTCCCGGCAGACCTCGTCATATTGTCATCCAGGTGAGGAAACCAGCAACATTACCAACAAAACAGCGACGGGAGCGATCGAGGCTGTGTGCACCGAGTGTGACGAGACATTTTAGCTCTTCTCTCACTCAAATGAGAAATAGTTTATTTTACACTCAGGGAAGGAAAAAGGCCTGTGATTATTCTGGCAACAACCAGATCTTGTCACAGTGCCACAGTCAATGAAACCGTACTCCTTTTCCTTTTTCTCTGCTTTTTCTCTACATTGTGGTTTGGCAGCCATACTAGAGCTCGCTTATACAGTCATTTTATTATGTTGCATTTTGTTTCACGCCATGACTTGTACAGTAGACCCTTTTCAGTGTTTGGCTGAAAGTGCTCGGATGAATGGAGACATCTAGTACTGCAGCACAGTAGCACATGCTCTTTCGTTGCCCTCCGTTTTTTTATTGGGTGTGAATAGATTTTCCACATTCTTGCCCTTTGCATGGCTTGTATGGCACCCTGAACGCAACATTTTAATTTAACGTGACAGTTTGCATGCCGTCACTTTCCAAGATGTGAAGTTGAAAAGCATCTTGGAATTTTTATTTCGCTAACACGTTACTGCCAACAGGCTTTAAGTGCAGTTCAGTATTTCATAATCAGTATTAATGCAGGATTTGGCTGTTTTTATGAACAGCGGCAAGTTTTAGAATTCACTTCCTGGCCATCGCAGCAGACTTCTGCTCATTTCCCTGAAACAAAGCTCTGACTTGATGGCTAATAGCAGCTGATTCCAAACCGCTCATTGATTGCAGATTGGCTTCAGTGTCCAGATCTCGTTTTGCTTTTTCCCTTCCACCCTGTGAGTGTGTGTTTGGACCAGCCTTCGGTATGAATAAATCACTCTATGAAAAGAGTAGCTAACCAGCGACCCAACTCACCTTAAGCACCGGCATGCGCTCCCTCTCTGTCCCTGTGCCCAGAGACTGTCAGAGGCCTATTTGTCTGCTCTGTTTGTTGTGCTCGGCATGCCTGCTCGCTCATGTATCCCTACGCTGGTGTTTTTCTCCCTCTCCATTCCCTGACCCTAAGCGGTGAGTTTCAGACAGTTCAACTCTGGGGTAGCAGAAAACAAAGATGTTACGCCTGTTTTAAGGACATTTACTCTACATTAAGGCCTTTAGGCTTACATGCAACATCTTTGTTTGCAGTAATCTAGTCTTATATAAATGTTTTGCTGTGGACCCTTTAAAAAAAATAAAAGTAAAAGTAAAAGATTTAGTTTATAATTAATTGAGACTGAAATTTACATTGAAAGTGAGAAGTTATTATTGGTAAATCATCAGTACCCTTTTGCTTATTGACATACAATATTGTATAGATTATCATCTTGTAAGATATTGAACAGCTGAGGTTAGATATACTGTAACATATGAATGAAGAGCAGCTGTCCTCTTTTATTACTACTCCAAGTGTCTCATTCCTCTCCCTCCACTACAGTGAACCACAGGGTATGTGCTACATTGAAACATCTAACTTGGATGGAGAAACAAACCTTAAAATCAGACAGGTGATTGTCTTTTTTTATTTTTATTTATTTTTTTATTCTTTCTTTATGCAAGTTACTGTCCATACAATGAAAACTAAGAGGAATCTTCTGTTAAGTGTGCAACACAAATTGAGGGAAAATAAAATCACTGCTGTAATGACGTCCCCAGGGTCTCCAAGTGACCTCAGACATAAGGGACATCGACAGCCTGATGCGTCTCTCGGGGCGGATGGAGTGCGAGAGCCCAAACCGCCATCTGTACGAGTTTGTTGGGAACATCCGCCTAGATGGACACAGGTGGGCTCGGTTGCAGAGCTCCATGCCTGGCTCTCTGCCCCTCTTACCAACTCAATAAGCCATTAGCCAGGAGCGGAGCCAGAACCCGAGCATTAGGAGGTTTTAGGGATTATTTAATATTTCTGCTAAATTAATAATGGCACCTGCCTCAGTGGAATTTAATTAGATATTTGTTTGGAGGCTTTTCCATTGTACAGAAAATGCATTATATGCTTTATGCCTGCTTTTATGATATTATGGCTCGATTCTAGGAGTTTGGGACAAAACTCTCCTGAACAAGCATTGTTACCAAGAGCTGTGCTCAGCTTTTGGTGGGTGTATAGTTTGATGGGCTGTATTTTCATATTGATTAGAAATCTTTTCACAAGTAAAGACTTCTCTCCATTATTTAGTTTTCTCAGCATATAACTTGCTGACTGATTGATTCAGGGTGATATTGGAAGGATTGTAGTGTAGTGTTTTTTTTTAAAATTTTATTCAACGAATGTTTCAGTATCAAAATAAGATAATAGATTGTTTAATGCATCAGCCATTACTGTTAACAATGTTGTTGTTATTTTTTTGTTGTTTTTTTTTTTACCAACTTCCCTTGTTAGCCTATTATTCTGTAGGGAAAGTATGAAACATTTACTCATGGCAGGAATCTTTCTTACTACAGTACAATGTCGCTGGGTCCAGACCAGATCTTACTGAGAGGAGCGCAGCTGAGGAACACTCAGTGGGTGCACGGTGTGGTGGTCTACACTGGACATGACACAAAGCTCATGCAGGTGAAGCATATGTTGCAGTATTCAAAGTGTTTTATTTGAGTTAGAAAAATAAGTTAACCTAAAACATTTTCAAAAAAGAAGCTCTGGTGAACTGGTGCATAGCTAAGGCTATTCTTTATTTTTTTCATTTTAATGCTGTTTTACTCTTTATGCAGACAAATATGTTTACCAACAAGTAGCATACAGTATTTGAAACGTATCCGACAGCATGCGTTATTATGTTTTTATACGAAATGTTAATCTTCATACATTTCATGCTCCTTAGCAGCTTGTTACGGAGGTGTACTTACCCTGAACATGGTTTTTATCTTGCTGTTGTTTTTAGAACGAATATAGAGAACATCCCCTTTTGGTCATACTTCTTCATTTTTGTTTTTTTGTGTTACCCAGAATTCCACTCGGCCTCCTCTGAAGCTGTCCAACGTGGAGCGTATCACCAACTTTCAGATCCTTGTGCTGTTTGGCTGCCTGCTGGCCATCTCTCTAGTCTGCTCCATTGGCCAAACCATCTGGAAGTACCAGTACGGCAATGATGCCTGGTACATGGATCTCAACTGTAAGAGTCCCAACAGCCCACGCTGCACCTCTTATTCCACATATTTTGTCTCACTTGTCCATATCAGCTTATTCCTTTGTCATTTTAAGTTCCTAAATGCTGGTATGTGTTGTGTCGTTTTTATGTTGCCTCAGTTAAACTATGTTTCGCATTACAAGTGAAATATGTGGCAATGTGGGAATAAGTGAATTCCCTGTTAACTGAGAAAAGACAGCTGTGACATGCATAGATGTGTTGTGAATGAGTTTGAGTGAAAAAAAAAAAAAAAAAAAGAAATGGTTGAATATCACTGCGCTGCTGTACTTTTTTGTTCCTTTCTAATGTTCTGTTTGATTTTGTTGTTTTCTTTGTTGTCGTTTTTTTAACAGCTCCAGGTAACAACCATTTAAAAGCCTTGGCCATCCGTGAATGACCCTCCCTTACTAACCCCTTACTGAAGCTCTGCCTTTGCTAAGCAAATGAAGCCCCCTACCCTCGCCCCCTATATGGTTGCCCTACTTTGTATGGGCCCATGCCATGGACAAGCACATACCAGGGATCCAACAATAGGTTTTTCCCCTCCAGCTCTCTTATACCTTCGTCTAGTTATTTTCAGTGCCTGATGCAAACAGTGTCTCACTTTTCCTCCATTTTTTTGTGCCACGTTAAACACTTTGCAGTTCCCAAGCTTCAGACCCTCATCCTATTTGACGACCCCCCCGCCCCCTCAATTTACGACAAATGAATAGCTTTTACTTTGTCTGCCAGGGAGATGAGGTTGTACTCGGGAAGCTTTTCATAGCAGGAGGCTTATACGTGTTTATTGCTCGAACACAACACGTGGTGCAACCCAAGGGGCAGGAGCTGAAATTTTCGAAATGCCTCTGCCGCTTTCTTTTTTTTTCTTCAAAGTTTTTTTTTTCCTGAGTTTTCAAAGGACAGACCGAGAGGGGAGGGGGAGAGGTGAAAACCTATTTAGTATTTACGTGTATTCTCGAGCCATTATATACAATTGTAAGCCACTATTAGAGACATTAACACAAACAATATGGGCTGCTCGGTTTCTGTGGAAGTTGGTCTGTTGTGATGAAGCTCTGAACCGGGTATGCAAAGTGATTATCGTGACACTCTGGCCATTATTCTGTACCCTGATAGGCCTGTGTAGGAGAGGTTGTGCCCTGGTCAATTTTAAGCTTGCACTACGACTTACACTGTCCCTTTTTTCTTTTTTCTTTTTTTTTACAAGATGTTGCATTGGCTTCCATTGGTTTTGTAAGGGTTTTAACATTGTCCTCAGTGGCATTAAAACCCACATCTAAAAGACCCTATATCACACTGATGAGGGGAGTGTAAGTCATAAGGCAGGCGTCCATCTTGAGACTGATTGTACTTCCATAAGGAGTTGTTGAGACTCTGTCCAGTGCATATTATCCAACCAGTGACAAAAGAGAGAGGTGGGGAGATTGTCAAATCTTAAACATCCCATTACTTACATCACTATATTTTCCTAAATTACTGTAACTTCACTCACTTACCAACATTTGGAAGTTAAATGCAGACAGGAACAGAAGAGTCAATGTTAGCCCGCTACACGTCACACAGGCTTGTAAGTCACAGAGGCCTGCGATTATGCATGCCTCGTGAGTAATTCATTTGACTTTGACCCGCTGCAGAGTGCTGACACAGGTTCATCCCCGGCATTAAGCCTATACAATGTGACAACTTAACTTTATGCAGATTGAGAGCAAAAATGATGAATGGTCATTTGTTATGCATTCGTGCCACCTGCTACAGTTTACTCAGTCAGTTTTTTCGATGTAGCTGTGCATTTTATCACCATATCATTGACTTTATGCTGACTATCTCTTTTGGTAAACTGCTGATGTCTTAACTGACGGCATGGTAAAGTGTTTGGTTTTTCTTTTGTCGAGGAGGTGTGGTCTTCTCACTGTAATGTACATGTGCCACACCAAAAGGGGGAAGGAAAAAAAATTCACTCCGAAAAATCAAACCCCACAACAATGTGCAGTCCAACTACTGTGACAACTGGCTGGGAATTAATTATAAAACATATTTTTTTATGTTGGTTAGAAAATCCTCTATTCATTTTGCTCCTACATTACAGTGACATATTTTTAAAAAGAAGACATCAGGTGTACTTTTGCACTTGTGTGACTTGTGCATGTCCTGGTTTGCTTTGGTTTGATTTGTATTTATCTTTTAATGACTCTCTACTGATCCAACACAGTATCCCTGTCTCATCTGATAGCAGAAGTCTTGCTTAACATCACATAACAAGCTGGCAACTAGAAATGAGTGACAGGAGGTGATGTAGTGATCATCATTAACACCCAAAGTTTTTTGCTGGCATAATCCACCCCCTCTTTTCCACTCCTTGTTGGTTGAGAATGTGCTATGGACTGAATCTCCCTCCTTTGTCTTGAGAGCATCCAATACGTTTGTCTTCCTCCCCACTTCTGAGAAAGTACTCCCTCCTATGTGTGTTGTTGTACCAGTAGCAGTAGCTTCCATTCTGCCATCCAGTTTTTTGTTTTGCAATCGTTCTGTCATGGGGAAGGGCTGTCCCTCTCAACCGCATTGCTAAGATCAAGGCTTGGGTTGAGGAAGGTAACATTTGCACCTCCTGCAAGCTGAGGAAAGGTAAATCACATCCCTCCTGTTTTCATGTTTGGTGTCAGTGGGGTTACATGTTGATCATTGCCAATTGTTCGGGGCTTTGGGGGGACCAGCATCATTTCACATAGTGCTTTGTGGAATTCATTGCCTGGATCATGCTGGATGCCAAGGCTGCTGCTGTGACACTAATGACATTTGAGATACTTCAGTCCCTGTTCGCTACTTTGAATCTTTGGGACATTAAATTGGACTGTTAATCGGTTGAGTCGTAAGAGGATGAGGTTGGGTGGAAGAAATGGCTAATTCCAGCTAATGCACGACGTTCGCCCAAAACATGCTCTGGATTGGGATAATGTTGATCATTGGCTGGAAGTAGCTTTGGGCATTTTCATTTAACTAACTGATGTTAATGAACCCGCTCTGATGAGTCTCCCGTGTATCACTTCCCTCTGTCCAAAACTCGTCCTCTGATAGATGGCGGGGCGGCTAACTTTGGCCTCAACTTCCTCACCTTCATCATCCTGTTCAACAACCTGATTCCCATCAGTCTCCTGGTCACACTGGAGGTTATCAAGTTCATCCAAGCCTTTTTCATCAACTGGGTGAGTTGAAGCTACAGTCTGTCATTTAGCTGAACTAATCTAACTGATGCACTGATTTAAGACAGGAGAATAACTTTTCAATGCATGCCTCTATGTTTAGATGTGGGAAAACATGGAGGTTTTAAAGGAGATGCACATTTTAGCGTCATGGACATTATATATTTTTGTACGAGACGATAACATGTATTGAAATCTGTAAAAACTACTGCAGGGCTAAAACACCCTGAAACCTGACTGACGTGACACATTTGAGTGAGCACCTAGAATATTTTTGCTCTTATATCTTTCGCAACTAGGTCAGCCCCACCAAATATCTCAGTTGAGGAAATGTACGGGTTTTTTTTCTTTTCTTTTTTTTTTTTTTATACCCGAAGTTATTCTGGGCCCCCCTTTTTATTCATTAAATTTTAGATGAAAATCCTGGCAAAGACTTTTGAGCAACATTTAGGGCAGTTCTCAGTTGGCCTCTCTTCCCCGCAGCCCCAGTTGGTTCAGTGTTTTCTGGAGGGGAAAAAAGACTGAGGGGACTTATTTTTTTGTTTTAATTTTTAAATTTCTTTTTTATTATTACTTCCACGGCTGCTGTGAAGTTTAGCTTCACTAAAGAAACGACGTTATAAATGAAAGTTCTGTGTGATTGGTTTCAGGACACCGATATGCTCTATGAGCCCACCAACACACCTGCCATGGCTCGCACCTCTAACCTGAATGAAGAACTAGGCCAGGTAAACTATGCGGTTCATACAATACTTCATCATATGCTAATGCTTACTTCAAAGATAAACGTCTGCTTTTCAATAAAACGTATGCCCATGTAGTAAGTGTTATTCCGTCTTTCTACCCGTACAGGTGAAATACATTTTCTCTGACAAGACGGGGACCCTGACCTGCAACGTGATGCAGTTCAAGAAGTGCACCATTGCTGGTGTTGCCTATGGGTAATTTCCGCTTCCCTCTTTTTTTTTTTTTGGACCCCCCCCGTCCCCCCCCCTCCCTTTGCATCCTCTACCGTTGCCTCCCCCATCACCTTCATTAAATGCCGAGTGTGCATCACAGTACAGCTGGCGTCTCTCTCTCCTCCCTTGCCTTCTCATTAGCAGCTGCATCAGTGCTCCTCTCAACATAAACTATAAATAAAAAGGGCGGACAGACATTTGCAAGCAAAGGCACTTTACTCTCCTTCGCGGGCTTTCGTCCATCACCTGTCACGTTGGAGGAGTTTTGTGAAAACTGGCTACACATTTCAGTATTTTCCCTACAAGGTCCAGAGCTTGACAGTCTCTTGACACAAGCTAGAAACAAGAATAGCAACGTGCGGTATATCCTAAACATAAGGATTTAGTCAAAATTCACATTCCACAGTAATTAACTTTTTCCCTCGGCTCCACTGAAATAAAAGCATATTCTATTACTTCTTAACATTTCATTAAATCAGCCCTTAATGTTTTTTTTTTCCCCCTGAATATATTCTCATTTCATTTTAGTGCACAGATAATTAGCCTCGGTGGATGCAAAACAAGTGGGAGAGCAGATCTTCACAGAACCAAAGCAAGCGCAGGCGTGACAGTACATGATTAATCCCATTAGGAATCAATTAAAAGCTTGATTGATGAAGTGCAGGCTGAAGGACAAAAGAGAGTATTTTATGTGGAGTTCTCTGTACCAAAGCTTTCATTATGCTATCATAGCTAGCCTAAACTTCTCATTGTCAATCCCCGGGTCAAGAACATAAAGTCACTTTAATGTTAATGATGTGATACCTCCAAGATCATTGCTCATATTTCTTTCTTCTTTTAACCAAAAAAAGTAAAGCTGCTGATTAAAGGCAGGGGTCTTATTGTTGGTATTTAGGTGTTTTGGGCTGTAGAATGTCCTTTTATTTTTTTTTGTGCCTTTTTTAATAGTTATTCAATTGGGCCAAGCCTGCTGATCATCAGGGACCAACGCTCATCCCTGCAAATACTGAAGTTAGGCAGCAGTCTATCGCTCCTTCATCACAAGTAGAGATGTTTTCCTTTTGATTCTCTGAAACGAGGACTCCCTCTTATGCAACTGATAAATATGGATGAGTGTTTCATAGCAGGAGGGGGGAGAAAAAGGCAGGTTCTAATGAGGCGAGGCTGTTTGGATGGCCCGCTCTTCTTCTTCTTGGTCTACTAAAATAAGTGTTGGGAGGGTGAGATTCAAAAACTGTTTACAGTGCAGGTCATTGTTCTGTATTTATAATTCACCAGACTATAACAGTGTTAGCTGTAACGGTAATGTAATCCAGTGTAGTGCTATAACTCTGTCATCCATTCAGTTGGTTTAACTTCATTTTACTCCTCCTTCATAGAATATAATCAAATTAATTCCTTTAGACTTATCTCGCTATTTCTTAAAATGTCACATGAAATTGTCACGCCGCATCTTTGCAGATATGTGTTGGGTGTTGATTGTGTTTATTTAAACTTTAGTCTTTCCACATCAAAAACACTATTTCTGAATTCCTGAGTGTTGATTTTAATCAGTTCTTATTCAGTTCATGACACATTAATACGAATCAGTATTTAGGAGGGCAAAAATAATTGAAACAATGCTGTTCGAAAACATTGTTTTCACTCTTATTTATCATGCTAGTGAACGGGGTTCGACGTTACCACAACAACGCTATTTCTGTACAAGTTCTCAATTAGGTATAGGCTTTTTACAATTCATAAGCTGCATATATGACTTGACTAATGAATTCATAATTGTTGTATTTACCCAACAGTGAAACAGCTTGGCAAGCTTGAATCTGTTTGCTCTTTGTTATGAACAAAGTTGAGTGAGTTTGATGACTTCCTGTCCTTATCGTAGATGTCTGACTTGACTGCATCCACTTGTCTCATGTCTAAAGTTAATCGTGAAATATGGATGAAAGTAGTTGTGAGGCAGATATTGTTTGATTCAACTCTAAATTCTCTGTCAGTAACACGTCTCTACCTCTGGATTTAACATACTAAAATGTTTTTCCAGCTCTGATTTTTTTATTTAACTTTTTTGTACAAGGACACATTTCAAAGTATCTGACTCTACTTCTGGATGTAGCGGTATATCCTTGTCCAAAAAAAGAGATGATTTGAGTACGATAAAACGGTCCATATTTTAATACAAATGCACTTACATAGCACTTACTCTTTTGCGTGACTTGTCATTTGGTGGCTCCCCCCTTCCCCCGACACTGCATGTGTTCCTCACCACAAATTAAATGCTGCTGTAATTAATAAAGCCAACCCCAAGGGTGTAGGCATTAATTAATTCCACTGGATTGGAGACTAAATCTCGAGGACAGATACTGTTTAGGTTAGAAAGGCTCTGAAAAAAAATCCTCCTTTAGTTTGTTTAAAGTTGAGTAAAAGCATGTTTTTGAAAAATATAAATAAGTGACAAAACTGAGAAAAATAGGTTAATTCTTTTTATAAAACTAAATTTAGGTGATTTTGTGATTGTAGAGTAATCCAGCAGATATGCACATTGGATACAGTTGTTTCATTCGCCTAATGCTGTACATGAGCTGTATGCAGACTGATTGGTTTGTTGGTAATGCAGATAACCTCAATGTTGCCTTACTGAAGGTACAAGAGTGAACAGGCTCACAGCGTGAATCAAACTGAGTTGGACTCAAATGAAGAGCCGTGATGTTCAGTGGAGCACATCGTCTGGTCGGCTCCACTCCTTACAGTTAACAAAACGCTGCACTGCAGTTAGTCTGCCAGAACAGAGATGTCAAAATAATTTGTTGCCTCATTTTGGAGCAGTGTGCACTCTGACCACATTAAGTTTCAAACGTGGTTGTTTTCATAGCTGCATTCATTGGTGGCCTTGGAAATCTACACAGAATGCTCCCATAGACCGTGCCGCTGTAGTTCCTGCTCTTGCCTGATGAGGAACGAGAGAGGAAGACTTCCTACTATGATAAGATCATTCCCAAACATTCATCTATGCCCTCCAGTTTGAGTCTGACTTTCTTGGTTTCGATTTTTTTCCCCCTCACATCTAACTTGTTGAAATTTCTCCTAAATTGTTTAGGCAAAAAGTGTAATATCCTTAATGTGTTACAACCCCGGTTATATTTAATTACTTTTCAGTACAACATTTGTTTAGTATGTTTTTAATGGTCCAAACATTTTGGGTGCATCGTATTTTCTAGTCTGTCTGAGACATTGAGTCAAATAAAACCGCTAACTGACTATAGACACGTGTCAGTTTTTACTACAGTACGTGGAATAAGAAATATACTTGCTATTGTTATAGTGTTGAATTTCAGTCTAACAAGTACATTTATAATGAATCTCACATGTATTTTATACCAAAAGGTGTTAATATTAATGAGTTAAAGGACTAACATATGACATAACATGCACAACACAACTGGATATAGAACAGCAGCATATTGAGATCTAAATCACATGCATACAGTATCTTTCTTTTTGCTAGGTAAGAAGGAAAACATGCATACTAACATACTAACGTACTAGTGTACTACATACTAAGGTACTACATACTAGGGTACTACATACTAAGGTACTACATACTAGCGTACCACATACTAACATGCCACATACTAACGTACCACATACTAACGTGCTAGCGTACTACATACTAGGGTACTACATACTAGCGTACTACATACTAGGGTACTACATACTAGGGTACTACATACTAGGGTACTACATACTAGCGTACTACATACTAGGGTACTACATACTAGCGTACTACATACTAACATACTTAATACTACATATTAACGTACTACATACTTAATCTGTATGTACTGCCTACTGCGTTTTAAATGAATGATTAAGAATTCCATTACCAGCAGATTTCCCTGCATCAATTTATGTGTCTGAATTTAGTATTTTCCAGTATTATTTTTAAGGCAAATAATTTGAGTTAAATATGTTTTCTAAAGTACATTATATATGTGGGCTCCCGTGTTTTTCCTCTCAACTGTACCATCACTCTCCATCATTCGTAATTTTTTCATCCAGAGGTTAATTATTTAAACGGTCTGCCTCGCGGTCCGCCATTGGACAGTCTGAAGAGCCACAATGCATTGTGGGGCAGTTGAGTATGTCTAGTAAGCTCACGCCTCATACTCAGAAATTCTTGCAAATCTTTTATACATCCAGAAATTTCTCCCGTGCACAAAATCCACATACTATGCAGCTGGAACGCACTTACTCATGCGTCAGAATTAGTATGAATAGTATTTTAGTTTGCAATTTCGAAAACATTACATGCAGTTACATCTGTTTCCCCCTCTTTCCAGTCTTTGTGCTAAAACTAAGCTAACCAGCTCCTATCGTACAGACATGAAAGTAGTCTCATGTATAAATGATTAGAGGACCTGCTATAATCCCCGCTGTCAACCTAACCACAACACCTCAGCTGCAATCCTTCCCGGCATCTGACCTATCATACTCTAACACCTGCCAACTCATAAACAAACCCATCTTTAATCCAATCCCGGCGTCTGTACATTCACAGATTATGTTAACAATAGTCTTTGTCAACAAGATAATTTTTTCTCCAACAGTCACGTCCCTGAGGCTGAGGATGGTAGTTTTGCAGAGGACGACTGGTAAGATGACTGGGTGTATAATCGTGATCGTTTCCGCTCCTCGCTTCTGTGATGTATTAGTGCTGCCTTGCCTTGTGGAACTCGTGACTTTGAACACAATACCTCAATATGTGTGTGTGGTTTTTATTCTTTGTGCATTGAGTACACTTTGGACATGTTGTATGTGACTGTGTCTTGATTCACTGTGTATATCTGTTAATGTGAAAGAACGGCCTTAAACAAATATTCCAGTATATATTTATATATATACATATGCAGGCAATATTAGAAATATTTGTGAATTCCGAGTGGTTACATTTTGTGGCTTCCTGCCTAACAGGCACTTGTACGTTCAAAAGGTTTGATAGACCCTTTACTGTATGTTGTGTTGAGGTTAAAGCTGTGCAGCACATTCTGCTTTTCAGTTAACATCAAACTAACTTTGGAGGTGGTAGCTACACTCCCACTTATTCTCTCTGTGTCTATCTTGCACGTACATACACGCGCAACACACGCACGCACACACACAGTCCTACTTATGAGATCCATCTGCTAGTGTTGGGATCTGCAGTAACAGCATGGGCGTGTCTCATCCATTTTGCATGGGGGATTGGGGCATATTTGTTAATGCCCATTATGCCAAATGTTGAATCTTGCTACTTTAAAGGAAGTTGCCAGCTTCCATGAAGGCATGTCTCTTTTTACTGTTTTTTTTATTCTCACTGAAACAACTGTCAAATGTTGTTGCGTCAGAAGCTTTATTTATACACAACATGGGTTAGGGATGTAGGAACAGCAGATAATTAGTGTGTTAGTTTAGTTGCTTGATGATAGATATAAAACAAGCAAACAAAAAAACCCCAAAAAAAACAGTACTGAATCAGTCTTAAAATCAGTCCTTTTTTAAATTGAGGTTCATTTAAATCAAAGCTTATCTCAGTCCAGGGTCAACACCGCCATCTTGACACAGGTCAGTTCTAAATGCATTACTTCCAGGACAGCACGTAGCGCCACAGAACCAGTCCCCGGCTATAGACTGTGAACAGCCAGCGCCCTTGTTCCCATAGTGACGGGACCTCTGCGTGCTGGCAGATAATCAATAACTAACCGTCCTCCACATCCAGCCCTGTGATTCAGAAATTTCATCCAGACAATGGGCGTAGCGAGCCACGCTACTGCTGCGGAAGAAAAAAGCTTAGGGCTTCCTTCCCAGTACAAGTCTTAGAAACAGTAAAAATTACTCCATATATGAGCCTTTTTTTTGCAGAATATGTTTTTATTTCACATATGAATGTACAAGGCTATTGAAATCTAACTTTGATACATGCATGTAGAAATATGTTGCATAGATGTAACCTGCTGTAATCAGAAAAGACATGTCACTGTATATGATGCAAAGCTTTTCAGTAGAAACCTCCGCCCTCGGTGTGTGTTGACGATGTGTGTGTGTGGAGCATTTAGAAATGCAGACTTTGTTTGCCGATTTCTCCCTGACATATTTTAATAAAGCCTGCAAAAGTGTGATAAATGTCCCTAACCTCCAGTGCATCTATGTAGGTGTAGCACAAAATCGACTCCAGCCTCGCTGTTTATGGCATTGCTGTTATTTTCCTTCATTTCTTTCCTCCCAAACCTCTTTGCGGTGCAGTAGATGGGAGTATTACTGGCTGGCTGGCTGTTTGGCTCTTAGGGATCCCAACAGTGTATCCTGTGGGATTAGAAAGACTTATGGTTGCTAATGGCAGCCTCTGTAACATTTCTATCAAGCCCCAGTGCCACGGACAAAGCTGCTGTCTACCTGATCTATAGGACTCTCTTTATCACAGAATCATGAATCGATCCCTGCCTGACGAATAGGGAGCGGCTAGTTACATATAAATTCACACTTATAGAGGGATAAAAAAAAAAAAACATCTTTTCTTTTTTCTTTTTTTGATCAATGAAAAGTTCTTCTTTGCAATCACAAAATGTTGTTTTTTCGTGTTAAGCATGACTTTCTGTAGTTGATGAAAAATCATTTCCTTTCTTTTGCTCTATTCCTAATGGAATGAAAAAAATATTGAATTATTTTGCATCTTGCCAGTAACACAATTCATTTCTGGTACGAGTATGAGAGACTACTTGTATTTCCAGTGATTTATTAGGGCTTGGCTTTGATTAGTGTATGAGTAATTTCGTCTTTCTGAGCTGCCAGAAATTCAGCCTGCCAGCCTGCTGTGTCCCTGTAAGCAGTTCCTTTTGCATTGTTTAATTTCTGAAACAGGGGAACACTGTTTATTATTTATGGAAATGACTGAAGGGAATATGAATGATATATATATAAAAGGGAAATTGAATGAGTGTGGATTCTTTGTGCATTGTGAAATAATAATGTCCCGTTCAGGGTGATCTGCTTCTGCCAGCATGGACAGAATCCCAAACAGTCACACTGTACATAACGTTACTAAAGCCCAGGGGACCTGCATTTACATTCTGTCTGCATTGCGGGTGATACTTTTCTCAACAAATGTCAATACTGTTGGCATACAGCAGTGGCTGTGTCGACACCAGTCTGAGATCTGTTTGTTGGTGCCAGTCTCTGCGCACATTTGTTTCACCGACAGCTGAAAAGACAAGTTGATCAGCGGAAAATTGTTTGGCAACTGTTTTTATGATCGATTTAAGCGCAAAAAAATGCAAAAACTGTCACAGGGTTCCAGGTTTAGATTTGATGCTTTTCTTGTCATATGTGATAGTTTGGATTTTCTGTTGGTCATATATAAAACCACCAATTTGAATACGTCACATACAGCTGGGGAAAAAATATCTTTGGTTGCAGTTTTATCTTAAGGTTGTGGCCATTGCTTGCCAGGCTGCCCAGTGGTAGTAACTTCATTAGTGAGCATTTATTTTAAATGCGATGGGTTTGGATCTATTTTTGCTGTTGGTCCATAAGAAACACTTTGGTCATGCTTATTGTCTTTGGAAGACATGTTGGTAGGAAGATGGACTTTTATGTAAACGCCTGCCGTCATAAGCATTGTCGTTGTCAGAATAATGATCTGATGACAATACAAATGAATTATCTGTCCTTTACTAATCTAGTGTCACGGCAACATGTTCTAGTTGGCTGTCGGTGCTATCAAGTGTTCCAGTGTGTTCTGTCTTTTTGACTTCCCCGTCTCTTCTTTCCAGCCACAGCACCCACTCATCGGACGAGGAGGGATTTAATGACCCGAGCTTACTGGAAAACCTCCAAAGTAATCACGTAAGTAATGTCAAGGTTCCCCGCCACCAGTGTGACGGCTGCTGTCTGTTTAGGACAAAACTAAGAAGGATTTTATGTTTGTGTGTGTGTGTTTGTGTGTGTTTGTGTGTGTGTGTGTGTGTGTCGTGTGTGTGTGTGTGTGTGTGTGTGGTTGTATAAGGGCTTCTTAAGTGGACTTTAGTGGACTTGTGTTTTATGTTGAGGAGGAAAGAATGTGCTGTTAATGGCATGCATCATTTTTCTGTTCATTTTGTTGACAGATGTTTGGACAGACACATTGACTGAACACTCTTTGATATCAGTTTGATTCAAATACTGCTGATTGCTATTTCTTTACAGGTCATAGTAAACATAGGCAGGCAAACAACCTAATTAGCTTATTCTGACAGGATGGAGACCTGCTTATCCACTGTGGGGAACTGTACTGCTGCAGAGGGATTACGTTAGTGGGAACTTGTGGATATGAAGACTGCCCAAAAAGTGCATAAGAAAATCAAATATTTAGCAGTTGAGCCTTCGTCTCAAAATGTGGACTCGTACATGCACTTGGGATCCGTCACAGGACTTTAGAGGGAGCACTGAAGGCCACCTGTGGTAATGAAACGAGTGAACACTGTGATTGATTGGCTGGTTGAGTCACTCAACTGCAGAACAGCGTGGGGGAGGTAGAATGTCACATCTAATTACATACAGTAGCACCACCCAGGGAAAGTAGTAATCGCACTGTGATGTTTGCTTTGTTATGACAGCAGAGTCCCTCCACACATTCGAGTTTGTCTCGGATCTGCTTTAGTTTCATATTGATAGCCCCGCACCCACTGCTAATTATAGTGCGTCACGAAACCGCTGTTTAGCATTGATTTTGCTTATGATTTAGTTCTGGCTCATCTTTCAAACATTTGTATTTGTCGCACATACTGTACATACAAGTATGTAGAGTGAAATGTTGTTGCATCGAACTCCCAGACAGTGCACATTACAAGTAAACAAATAAAAAAAAATACACCAGAATGAGCAAACTAATGAAAATATAGAAAAAAAAGTCAACCTATACAGAAAAGTACACTTGGTTAAAAGTCAAAATTACAGATACAATGATTACAGTGAACAGTGCAGATAAATTGGCTACAGTGTATGAATAACTGCCAGTATTGCAGATATAGTATAATATATGCATGGATGTCCTTGGGTAAATTGTCCTTCAAGAGTTTGTTGTTCATTGTTTAAGCCTCTGATGGCCTGTGGGAAGAAGCTCTTCCTCAGTCGCTCAGTGTATGATTTGTGGCTGCACAGTCCCTTGCTGGGGTGGTGCGGGTCCTTTACTGTCCTCCAAGCTCTGCTCATGCATCTCCTGTTGTATAGGCTCTGCAGGTAAAGTAACACAATCCACCTTCCAGCACCTCTCGAGCTCACTAACTAGCACGCTATGTCTCGTTGGTTTAACCAGTACAATACTGAAAGGTCTCCGGACTATTTCTTGGTCTGGCGCAGTGACTTCCTGGAGTCTCCGCTTGTTGCACGACAAGACTCCAGGAAGTCACTAGCTGAGTTTCCCCCCCCGTTTCCAGTCTTTGTGCTAAGCTAAGCTAACTGGCTGCTGGCTGTAGCGTCATATTTACTGCACAGACATGAAGGGGGGTTATCGATCTTCTCATCTCTCTCTGACCACGCGAGCGTATTTTCCAAAATGTTTCCCTGTCCCTTGTGTGACACGTAGATGTTAAATGAAAGCATACATTTCATTCAACACCTCACGTTCTCACTCTTTGTCCTTATGCCTTCAGGATGCTTCTTACTTAAACATTACTAATCCTTATCATTAACAACAGTTTTGCGTCGCTGCAGGCTATTCGTAGGAGTAGTGTTGATACAGTGTTGGGGGGGGGGGGGGGGGGGGGGGTGGTGATGGCAGACTAGAGGAGAGGGGAATTAACAGTGCTGACAAAAATAAACATCCCCTCTGGTGATTTTCATGTTCTCTTGAGTCACTGGACATGTTCTCCGCCCGCAGAGCTTCAGCAGCCTTCGTGGGTGTTTGTTTACCCGCTCGCTCGTCTGGGCGCTCGGCTTCATTTTCTCTTGACCCTTCAACTTTTTCCACACTGGCCATGTCTGACGTGATGAGTGTCCGTCACTGTTGTCGTGACACAGATTACCCAGGAGTCCGTGGGGGATGATGGCTGGCAGCACAGTATTAGCTGTCACTTCTAATTGTGCCATCAGGGCAAAGCTCACAACGTGCTGCTCTCTGCAAATACACATGTGTGTTCTGTACTTGTTAGGACCTTCATTGACTTAATGCATTCCTCGGCCCATAACCCGAACCTTCAATAATAGTTTGACATTTTTGGAAATACATAAACTTTTTTTTTTGTTTTTGCCGAGAGTCAAAACGCGTTATATTTATTTTTATTTAATTAGTAAAAACTGAAGTTGTGTTTTATGGGCTGGACTATTTCTTGGCTCAGGGACTTCCTGGATCCTGGTTTTAACCGCTAGGTTGCCAGGTAAACAGCAGAGACCAAAAGTGTAAGTATATGCCAAACCCCACCCCTTACTGTAGATTTAACCAATACTTAATTCTAACCTTAACCCTAAAACCAAGTTTAAACCCTCTAACAGCCCCTTGCAGAGGTGATGACTGGACAAAATGTCCTCACTTTTAGTGTCTAAAACTCAACTGGCTCCTCACAAAGATAGACATTAAAGAATCCCCCCCACACACACACACAGGCACACACTGACATGTCCTTCAGAGGATACCTGTCAACCCAGACCAGATTAGCATGCTGCTACAAGGCAGAGGGGCCTCTGACAGCCACCTGGACTGTAATAGACACTGTGTACTTTCATTTACAAGAGGCCCTTTGATTTGCCCTCCCCCCTCCATTCATTTGCTCCTTTGTTCCCAGTTAGAGATCTCTCATCAGAGTTGCCATGGCCAACAGAAAGAGCAAATTGAACAATACCGTGTGTGTGTGTGTGTGTGTGTGTGTGTGTGTGTGTGTGTGTGTGTGTGTGTGCGTGCGTGCGTGCGTGCGTGCGTGCGTGCGTGCGTGCGTGCGTGCGTGTGTGTGTGTGTACACATCTTTTTGTCTGAGAAGGGAAGAGATCAGCAGATGTTTTTGAGTAATAAGCAGTCAACAATGCATAGCGTGGCATATATTTGTTACATCTGCTGTGGAGTCTCTACGTCAGCATAGGGTCATTGGTTGCTCCTAATGTTGGTGAGCTAATAACGTGAAGTTATTCTGCTATTGAACTCATTTTTAACAACCATCAGCGGCCTGATTACTGTTTGCTGTATGATTCAGGCCTGGCGTAGCCCTGGAGGTAGCTGATATCTCTGCCTCACTGACTAGAAGCTGGTGGTTCTGCAGCCTCAGACAGGAGCCTCAGCAGATGCCTGTCCGAGTCCAGCCCTCGGCTAGTTAGTCATACGTTTCTCCTCATTAATGTAAAATGCCCTCAGTGTATAGGTTAGGCCTTTTTTTCATTAACCGAAGCAAGTCTATATTGCATGCACATGCATGAGCAGATGTCAGTCTGTGGGATCCTTCTGGCTTGTTACCAGCAGTCATTAGTCTGGCCGAACCTGACTGGAAAGCCACCATCCAGATATGGATGGTGGCTTTGAACAACACAATATGTGGAGCTAATGGATATTTAGACCAAAGTTTTTTTTTTTTTTTTTTTACTCCTGAATGTCACCGTAACATATTTGTACCAGAGAAGTGAGGTTTAAGTCAATCATTTGACTTGTGGGGTAATTGATTGACATGGTGAATGTGTTTATGCACTTTAAAAAAAATTTTTGTAAAAATTAAATGTTATTGTCACTAGTGATTGATTGATTGATTGGTTGTTGATTTGGTTTTATTGAAACAGTTGTGCGTAGGATATTTTTTGTCTCAATCTGTTTTGCCGTGTCCCCTCTTTTCTGCTAGTATAAAATAAACATTTGTAGTCGATATTTTCTAAAAGGTTATTAGTATATGCAAACTACTCACTAATGATGACATGCCATGTGTAATGGTCAGAGACCAGACGGCCAGCTTTGCATTTCAAGCATTTGTGGTTTGGTTCTCTGCAGCATTAACCGGAGATGTTAGTCTGTAAAGCAAGCAATAGTATTTCCAAAACAACTCTTGATGTTCGATTTGTTGCCTACTTGAACTAGACGTGTTGAACTGAACCGTCCTGATGTAGCTCATAACACATTTTTTTATGTTTTGTATGTTTTTTATTTTTTTTACGACTTGCCCTTCATCCAAATGTACAGCATGTACATTTATGAAGAGAAGCTGTCCGTAAACATGGCTGCACACTCGACACGTGTTGTGTTGTAACAGATTGTGTGTCTGACACATCAGCTGTCAGTTCTGCAGGTTGACCAGCGGAACAGTGCTCTCTGTGTCATCGCTCTCTCTTCCGACAGTATCATCATGTCTTTCCGAGTTGTTTTCTCTCTGTTGTGTTGTGACATGTTTTTATTAAAGAACATTAAAAGTGAAAGAGCCCTTTCCTCTTCCTGTAGCCTACAGCTGCTGTCATCCTGGAGTTCATGACCATGATGGCCATCTGTCACACTGCAGTCCCTGAGCGCATAGACGGGAAGATCACCTACCAGGCTGCGTCTCCAGGTAGATCACTCCTTCCGTCAACACAGCCAGTTGAATACAGCTTGTGGATGTACAGCATGCTTCCCTGGTATTAACCCACTGTAGGATGTTTGTGCACACATTATAACTTGGGAACTTTTTGTCTATTGTCTGCGGGCTCAAAAGAGAAAAACAAAATAAAGTCTTCATGACCAAGACTAGACATTTTGGAATGTAGCAGCTAATCAGATTTACATTTTTATACTCGAAGCTCATCATTAAAAGGGATTGTTACTTACAAACTTTCACAGCAATTGCTAATGCAGCATTAAAAAATAAATAAATAAAAAAGGTTTGTACGCTTGCAAAGCTCATTGCCTTTCGGTGGCAAGTATGAATTGCAGAAACTGTTTTTGTCCTTGCCTGTAGGTGGTGCTCAGCCAGTTTATATGCAATTCCAAACTGCTGCAGCTGTTACTTTTCATGCTGCTCGGTGGCAAAAGTTAAACTCAAAACTGTATGTGAAGAAATTGCAAGACTTAAATTGCTGGTGCTGCAGCTCCGGGTGATCTTGGTTGCAGGTGCTTTCCATCAATCATGCTGTGTCCTTGATATATTTATGTTTTTTTTCTTTGTTGTTGTTGAGATGTTAAATTTTCCATCCAGTGACCTCTGTGTCTTTGCAAATGGAAAAACCTCACTACAGCCTCCAGGTAGCAGTATTTCATAAAGACATTTATACAGTCATCAGTGCAGGAGAGAGCCAGGAAATCACATTAGAAAAGAAAATATCCTGTTTACAGAATGCATGGTGTACGTCACTTTGATTCTTCGAGCCTCACTTTGATGCCTCAGTCTATCACGTTCACAGCAGTGGTGAGACACCTGCCAATCAAGAAAACATGCCCTTAAACGTGATTTCTTTTTTAAACTCCACAAAATCATTGCCATTAGAGGAGGTGAAATTAACCACTGAGACTCTAAAAATGTGGTGCATTTCTGTTTTACGAGAAAGACTGCAGCTTAAGGCATTTGCACAATGGCCTCACCACTGAGACACAGTGGTTGCGCCCAGCAGCACTATGTACATTTCCTGAAAATAAGGACCATCTTAATGAACTCTAAAAATGTGGCTATGCTTAAAGGATGAAATCTGTGATCCAAATGTAAACAAAGAAGTAGCTCTCATGGGAAAGAAATTAAAAAAAAAAAAAAAACACAGCATCTGAAGCTTATGTTATTGCCAAAATGGATTGACGAGCCTTTCAGTATATTAACAAACACTAAACTGCAACTAAATGAGAGGTAGAGCACAGACGTGAAGCCGGCCTGTATTCAGTTCAATATAAAAACAATAAATGCGCACATTATGAAAACATATTGATTGGCTAAAAGGGTTTTTATAATAACTGTACAAAGCAATGCTGCTGCTCTTCATCTAACATTTTGCTCTTGATAAGAGGGATGACTTTTTGTTTTGCCTGATTGCTTAGAACAATCATGGTCTCACGGAGCTTTGGGGTTTGAGGCAGAACGGGAATAGCTGCAAAGAGAAGGGAAGTTAAGTGAACTGTAAAAAAAACAAGCGGAGAGCTTTTTTTCTTGCCCTGCAGCGTCCTCATGCAAGCTGTAGCATCAGCTACCTGGTCCACAGCTTTCAGCCACTGTCCTCATTGTGGAAATGTTTTTCGAGGCAAACCAATTTAATGTACGAAGTGTGAACGCAGTTCTTACCACGAATGTTGGGTTTGAATTCCAGTTTTGTGTTTACTTGTTACATTTTGTTTTATTTTCTATTTGCTTTAAAGACGAAGGAGCTCTGGTGAGAGCAGCGCGAAACCTTGGCTTTGTGTTTTCTGGTAGAACCCCAGACAGCGTCATTGTGGAAATGGTAAGTTTGACACAACACGTTCAATGAAAGGCGTTCAAGCCATTCTCCTGATGGATGGATCCACTTAATCTTTATTATGAGTATCATGACCTCAAACAAGGGAACAAAAAGACTGATAAAGTATAAGGCAAAATGATAAGTGTGTAACACTATAACCACAAGGGTATTGGCTTAATCCAAGTAAAGCAATTGTATTTACTTGTTATATACTTTGAGCATTTTTTTTTCTGTCATTAATGAATAAAACCATTTGTAACTTCTTCACCAGTTCATAAGTTGTGTAATAAACATTATATACGGACATAAAAGACTAATGCGACTGTGTAATGAGGAGAGACAAAAGACTCTGATGTGCTCTGCTAAACAATAGACCTTTACTTTTACCCTACAGTGGAAGAATTTCGACTTTTTTTTTTAATGGTTATTTATTAAAGGAATAGTTTGAGTTTTTGGAAAATACACTTATTTACTTTCAGTTAGATGATAACATCAATCCTCTCATATCTGTGCAATAACCATGAAGCTGCATCCTGCAGCTGGTTTGCTTAGCTTCGCAAAAAGACACAAACACAAATCCAATAAAATCTAAATTTTGGAGCACCTGGCCAAGAAATAGTCCGGAGTAAAACAGTGAATTGTTTTCGCGTTTACACTTTTGTACGGATTGAACACACAAGACGCCACATGTTAATTATTGAGCTTCAGAGGTGCTGCCCTGGACAGATCTAGGCTAGCCGTTTCATCCTTTTTTCCAGTCTGGATGCTAAGCTAAGCTAACCGACTGCTGGCTCCAGCTACATAAGATGAGAAAAGAGAAAGCTTAATTGATCTCCAGAGGGAACATTAGGTAGTTGCAGCCGCACAAGGACATTAATAGTACAAGTAATAGAGAAAGTAAAATAAATCAATAATAGGGGTTCTATAAAGAAACCTTAAATAAGAATAAAATACAACACAGAAAAAAACTATTCAATAGCATATGGAGACAGAAGTTGCAAGGTAAAGTGACTGTAGAGTGATTAACAGCAGCAGAGTCATACATACATACATACTGTACGGACATGAGAGTGAATAAGCGTGTGTGCCACAATGCTAAACTATTCCGTTAACCACACTGCACGTCCCAATTATTTCCCCATGAAGTTGTAGCGTCTCTAGGCAGTTACTTAAGCCATTCAAATGCAATTTATTTTTTTATTTTTTTACATTTTTCAGATGTTCCAAAACACTCCTTGAGCTAAAACTAAGATGCATGACGCCAAAGAGAACTCCGCCTTTTTGCATTCACATGGGCCACAGAAATGGAAAATGACGAACATCACGTTTGATTGTATCCTGAGCGGATGCAGCGTGTGTCCTCTCCAAAGCTCGGGTCACTCATCCTCTTGTTCCCGTAATTGGCTAACCTGATGATTGCACTCAGAGAGGCGGAGGCACAAAGGCCAAAGCCGTTTTCAAATGATTTTTTTCTTCTGCTGAGAACATGTCGTCTCCAAGACGTTTGTCCAATTTCTCAACCTTTATTAGGCCTACTAAAGCTCTCGGCATCTATTCAATCTCGCGGTCTCTACCACTAAGGAAGTTAATTGAATTTTACCTTGTTATTCTATCAGTGCAGGCAACTGATGAACACATTTAAAGTATAATTAAAGCCGATTTGAGTAGGGTGGCTTGTGCTTCTTAAGGTAAGTTGTCTCAGTAGAAGACTGAGGTTGAGATGTGTCCCTTTTAACTCGTCTGTCTCTTTGGATTTAGCCCGGAACAGAGGAGAAGTACGAACTACTTCATGTGCTGGAGTTTACAAGGTAAACCACTGATAACAGCATTATTATTATTTAATATGTGTACAACTGCCAAATACTGTCATTTGTTGGCTATAAGTGTACATGACCTATTCCATTTTCTCAAAAGACTTGTATGATATCAGAGTTAATCATCTTCCTTTTGACCGAATGATTTCTACTAAATAATTGTGTGACCGAGGTGTGATTTCTATTTTCAGCAGACATATGCTCAAACCGTACTTGATCATTTGCTGTAGCGGCTGTAACACCTTTTTATAACGTCTCCTTATACCACCTTCTTCTCTCTTTCTTGCCTTTTTCTCACAGCACGAGGAAGAGGATGTCAGTCATCATGCGCACTCCATCTGGGAAGATCCGCCTCTACTGCAAAGGAGCTGTGAGTGTCTGTCTCTCTCCATGGCAACGCATGACAGCCCATCACCATCATCGCCACACACACACACACACACACACACACACACACACACACACACACACACTCACTAGTGTCGAAGGCTCTCCTCCCCAGAGGAGCGATATTTCACACATGGTATCTCCGCAAAATAAAGATTATACAAACATTGAAGGGAAGGCACTCGGCTACTTGCAACTAGCAGACCAGCCTCAGTGCATTCAGAAGAACATAATATTTTTGGTGCAATTTTCAATGATTAGGGAACACGTTGCTCTATATTCTGTTACGAGCAGAGCATAAGGTTACTAACGATTTTACACAATGAGGGTTTTCTTAATGCATTTTTTAAAATCTTATTGTTTAGCTAATAAAGACAAGTATACCAAAATAATGTAGAATTTTTCTAAATTCTTCTTTTAGTGCTCATGTTTTATTTTACTTGCTTATTTATTTTATTCTCACTTGGCACAATTTTTATGTTGTGATAATAAAGGGACATTTGTAAAATGCATAAAAAGCAACTAGCAGGAATATTACTCCTGTTTAATTGCTGTTTGATGCTAAACTCGTATTACTCACAGAATAAGTTATCCATTACAGGATCCAGATACATTTTGTTGTGTGTGAATTAATTCCCCTGTAACTGCTTTTCAAGCGTGTGATTATTTCAGTACAAAAAGGCTATTTGGGTGAATCTGAGTAGAAACAGAAAGGGCAACAGAGAGCAGATAGGGCTGGATTCGACCTAAGAAAACCATTTGTGCATTAGCCCACGTCCAGGGGGTTCCTTTCTTTCCACTCTGGGTGTCAATAACCAATGAGTGTTTGTTTCCCTTCAGGACACAGTGATCTATGACCGCCTGGCAGACAGCTCTAGGTACAAAGAGATCACATTGAAGCACCTGGAACAGTTTGCTACTGAGGGTGAGTGGACAAACATCGCCCCCTGTCTGCCAAAAGTAAAAACATCTCTGAGGACCATAATCATCTACAGCAGAGGTCTTCAACAGGGGGTCTTAAATTAAAATTGGTTTAATTTTTTTGAAACCAAGTTTTTTTCCACAAATTTACATGAATATATGAACCTGTGTATTAATTGAATAGCTCAGTATTGAATGCACAATAACAGGGTAGCTATGTTTATACATGGCACTAAGCCCACTTTAATATTAAACACACTTTTATACAATATATATAGTAAGGGGTCCCTGCTCCATCTCTACACCAGTTTGGGGGCCCTTGGCCTGAAAAATGTTGAAGACCCCTGATTCTGTCTGGTCATTATCACCACTTGATCATCAGCTGCAGCAGAAGAAGTAGTTTTCTTTTCCTTAGAGCGTATCCTTATATGCCCTTACAATGATGAACAGTAAATCCTAATACAAGTATGTTGAAGCAGTATTAAAGTTACGCAGTGGAGCTGAAAGAAACTGCATCAGAGACTCTCCTTTCTGTTCTGTGTTCATACTGCCCCCTTGTGAGACACCAGCAAAATGATGTCATTGGGAATATTTGATGAAGGCTAAATATAGCATTCAGGACAGATTGTGAAGATCTTCAGTCACTGTAATTTATAGAGGCCTGAATAATGTATAACTTCTTATCTCTTTATCTCTCTGACCAAAAGACTGAACTACATATTTCTTTATTACTCGTATCTTTCTTAAATGTTATTGGTATTGAACAGAGAATTATAGTTATATATAAATATGTATATATATATATATATATATTTATATATATATATATATATA
>CALSCE010009297.1:502331-531014 GCA_943593645.1 Bovichtus variegatus
TATATATATATTTATATATATATATATATATAAATAAATAAATATATGTCATATGATTTCAAAATGGCCAGGAATGTATGGAAAAGTTTTAAGACCAAGGGTTTACTCACCAAAGGTTACGATCTACAGATCTATCTACTAAAGAGCTCAATCTAGTCAAAATGGTAGAAGTCATGACCTCGGTGTTTCCTCTTCCAGGGCTGCGCACTCTGTGCTTTGCGGTGGCAGACGTCAGTGAGTCGTCCTACCAGCAGTGGCTGGAGATCTACCACAGAGCCTGCACCTCCCTGCAGAACAGAGCCCTGAAACTGGAGGAGAGCTACGAGCTGATAGAGAAGGTTTGCTAAGTGAAAAACTGATAAGTGTTTGTGTGGTATTAGTTACTGATTGCCTTCCTGGTATGTTCCCTGAACTAGCCCTGCCATCATGCATTTCATTGTAGAATGTAAGTGAGAGGCAATCTTTCTTCATCTGGTAACATGCTGCATTTAGTTAATGTCCGAGGTTTCATACAAAAATATGTTTTTGATAGGCTTCTGTTCATTTGCACAAAAAAAATCCCCAAATTCCTCCTGTGTAACTAATAGGGTCAGAGCAATCACACCTGGAAAAGTGAAAAAAGAATTGAGCGAGAGAGGGATTCAAGGGTTCACCAGCAGGTAGAATTGGTTTTCTGTGAGGTGGGTCTACGTGGAAGCGGTAGTCAAACACAGGAAGCCACAGTCGTTAATCAACCACTTGGCACGTTCTTCATGGCTGCTCCTGGCTGCCCAAAACAAATGGAGGCAATCAATCATGAAATAAATATAAAAGCTTTCAGAGAGGAAAATGCAATGTGCATTGCTTAATGGGCAGAGTGTGGCACTGATGCTGCCAGGGTTTGGGGTTCATGGCTCCTCAGGGCCGTCCATATTTAGAAATGCACACAGTAACGCCACATGGGGGCACAATGGAGTTGCAGTGAAATTTAAAGAACGGAAACATTCCAACACTGTGTGAAATCAGTCGTCTGAAGTTACTCCTTCATCTCACAGACAAAATGCTCCAGTGAGATTACATATTGTGTAAGAAAATGTTAATGTGTGATTAACTGTAAATTATTCAGTATTGATAGGAACTAGTTGGTGCTAAAAAAAACGAAACAACTTTGATACTTCTTTGATACCTAATCCTGTTATTCTAAATAATTACTGATGGTTTCCATTAAGAGTTAATTGGTGTAATGATCGTCCTTCAACTAAGTTTCCTACCCTTATTATTACAGTATGTTCCAGAGTGCGTACATGTAAAGAAAACCGCTCCAGTCTTTTGAAGGAAATGCTTCTCATGAACTTTACTGATTGGTTTAAGCTTAAATTCTTTATTTCTGGACTACTTTCACTTTACGCTCAGCCAACTACCAGTATTTGGACAGAATTTTCCGGGAAGACCATCAGGCGCCAGTCTTATATGCAACAGTTAGAAACTGCTTCACGGCAGCCTCAGTTTGCAAAGTTCAAACTTCTCTTCCTAAACATTAGGAGCAGTGGAGGAAAGTGTCTTAGTGGCAAATACAATCCCTTAGATTATGGTTATCCACTAGTACCAGACAGAATCTACCAGTGTTATTCACTGGTGTTATGATCCCACCCTGGCTTGGGGGCTGGAAATCCTGATCCAAGTTGTTCTTGTATCATACGCCACAAAGAGTGCCTTCATCAACAACCAGCGGAACAAGAGCACAATTTACATGCAAATAACAGGCAAATGAGGACTCATCAGCTATAGTCAAGTTCGTCCCCAGGCTCAGTTTCCCGTGCCGTGTGGTTCAAAAATGATTAGAGAGGACAGAGCTACAGATGTGCAGGCAGCGGGGCTCAGGTCACAACTTAAAGAGCTTCCCCTGCCCTTCCTCTGCTGCTGGCTGCTGTCTCCCCTCTACCTCTGGGTCTTGTCAAATCTTTGGCCCATACGAGCCCACAACCAGCCCCACATAACCACCAAGGTTCCTGGGAAAAACACCACTAGTATTATGTGGGTGTTTCTGTGTGGGAGAGATCGTGTCTTCAGACGCACACACACACACACACACACACAGAGAGGCACGGTAACTGATCCAAAAGCTCTTAAGCCCGTGGTGGTTTTTCTGGGTGATAAACAAGAACAGCTGATGAAGGGAAAAAACACGACTCAGTGAGTGACACAATCCCGGCTCACATGTTTCTCTGACACATGACTTCCTCTGTTGTCACCGTGAACTGACTTATTATTTTAATTTTTTTTCCTGGTGTAGAACCTGCAGCTGCTCGGGGCCACGGCTATAGAGGACAAGCTCCAGGATAAGGTGCCTGAGACCATTGAGACTCTAATGAAGGCAGACATCAAGATCTGGATCCTGACGGGGGACAAACAGGAAACGGCCATTAACATTGGTAAGAGTCAGACGCACTTAGTAGGCCCAGATAGTAGTCGCTAGTATGGGTCAAGCTCCCAAAACAACGGATCCTACATTTCCCATAATACAACTACATTGAATTAGACTCCTCCTGCCTCTTAAATGCACACTTCTTTCTAAACTCATATCTCCAGCTGGCTTTCTCTTAAAAAAAAAAAAAAAACTGAGCTTCATGTGGAATGCCACTTTAGTTTAAAATCATTTACATTCAAGACCTTCTGCACCCGCGTACTCTTATTAACATGTGTGCATCGTGACATGCCCCGCTCGTGCACTTGGTCTCAAACCAAACGGAGAGTCTCTGGTGAACCTGATCTGTGTTGTGATAGATTGCACGCCAGCTCCTTTACAGGTACTCCAGTCAGCCCCGTGGTCATTCTTCACCCGGCAAGACAGACTACTGACAAGCTGAATGCTTCTCAGTCACACATATCTAGCGAAAGCATCTGTCGCAGAATGCTAGATGATGTATGAGCACACTGCACTGACATGAAATAAATAACATGCATGTGTACACAGCGAGGCAGCTCTCACGTATCTGGATCCCCCAGAGGTTTTAGCCTTGCAGATGTTATCAGAAAGGTGAATGACTAACTCTGGCCCAGTGGTTCCAGTTCGATCTCCTTAATTGTCGCTGGTGTTGCACCACCAAATTTAGATGTGGCTAAATACTTGAATATAGCCAACATTTTAACACGGAGTCCAGAAACATAGATATGAAAAAGTACCTCCGTTTGTGACTATACCTACCACTGTGGCCTGACTGAATCAGCCCTTTGTGCCCACCGTGCCCAGATGTGAGAGAGCTCCGCAGAAGCACATGCTCACTGGAAGTATTTTTACTGCACCGCCGTTTGACTAAGTTGCTCTGTAAAATTTCAGCTCAATATTGACTTAGTTTTTTACTATTTTCCTCGCTGAAAGACGATCCCCATTGCCAGGGTTAATGGTGCACCTTTTTTTTTTTTTTGCCACGTTTAACTGGTGAATTTGGCCCATCACATTTAGATCATTCTACATTTCAAGGTGGCCTGAACCACCCAAATGTCACTCTCGGCTCAGGAATATTGGGCATGAATGCGGTTGAGTTGACTTATTCTCACAAATAAAATGAGAATAAAAGCACGGCAGATCTGTTTGTTTTGAAGCTGGAAAGAATTCAGTGAAAGGAAAATGCTGCTCTACAGATTGTTGGGGAAACACTACTCACTTTAATGAAGTATGAGAAGCACATAAAAATGCTTTTTATTTTTCATTTTTAAAAAAGGCCAGAGGGTGCATCATCACACAACCCCTTATCGTCCTACACAAATATACCTTCCCACCTACTTCACCATGAGCTTCGTCGTCATTTAATTTTTTACTCCCCAAATCGAGATTTCCCACTGTAGCTAAACATTGTATCTTGACTTTAATTGTTGCCCCCGTTGCAACATTTGAGATTACTGGTACTCGAGTGTCCCTGTTACACATTCCTCAAGTCCTGTGGGAGCAGTGTTTAGTTCCGCCTGAGATGGAGAAAGGCCAGGAATTCAACTTTCTCTGGTGAAATAAAAAAGGGCAGTTTTGCCGCCGTCAAATGAGCTTAAGGTAAACACATTAAGCGGAAGGGCTGTGGCAGGAACTGACGAGGGGGAAGGGAGTGGAGACAGTGTTGAGATGGAGAGACATTTTCCTCACATTGGCAAAGTTTTGGGACGTTTGCACCTTTGCACTTAAGAAAACAATCTGCCAGACCCTGTTTGGTTTGCACTCAGGAGGTGAAACCCTCTCATTTCCTCATGCAAGGCCCCCTCTGTGAATATTGTGTTCGACTGTGCGTTTTCGTGTGCTTTGTGCACAATCTTATCTCAGTTTCAGTTACAGAAAAAATGCCACCCATGTATTCACAAAACATGGGCTTTGTGGTGGCTGCCTTAAAGAGACTAAAATCTCTTTCCAGACAGAAGCAAAGTGTTGAAGCCCACAAATATGCGTGTGGTTGTGCCACAGATGGCAGCCTTTTCATGCCGCCACGGTTTGAAACTGAAGGCTTCAGTCTTGCGTCGAGAAACATTTCTGTTTCTCCCCGACGGGAGGCTCCGTCTACCACCTTGCTGCTGACCCTGAGCATCTGTCCCAGCCAAGAGCTGAGGGGAGCGCTCCCCAGAGAGCCATGTTGGGTAACGCAGAGTTGTAAACCTATTGAAAACAGGAAACTGACGAACTCTAGTAAACCAAACTCATTAGTCAAGTCCTGAGACACTGGCTCTGAACTGTAACATTTTAATTGGTGTCCATTAAAATGTATTTCAATAAAGTGTGTTGTCCCTAATTTGTTGGATTTAGTTTTTTTTTTGGTTTTATCTATCAATGTGTGTGTGTGTGTGTGTGTGTGTGTGTGTGTGTGTGTGTGTGTGTGTGTGTGTGTGTGTGTGTGTGTGTGTGTGGGGGGGGGTGGTCAAGCGTGAGGGGGTTACAGAATCTAGATTAAACTATAATTTGATGTAGTTAATGAATTCCTTTAAAGTATTTCCCGGCCTACTAACCTGCTTACTTTCCAGTCTTTTCAAGTCTTCGACAGTTGCTCTCATCTTGTTTTTCTTTTTTGTTGTAGGACATTCCTGCAAACTACTGACCAAGAACATGGGCATGCTCGTGATCAATGAAGACACTCTTGATGTGAGTATTCAGCGTTTTGCACTTATCCACAAATGAACTTTCTTGCCTACAGAACCAAAAACCTCACCCGACAATTTTTTAATGGGTCATTCAATCAATCGATGCTAAAAACAAAGTTACCTAATTGTCATTTGCCTCATGGCTGAATCTTCCAGCGTTGCCAGAACAGCTGACTATCAATACAAACGCACAACCCATTGATCATCTATCTATTTACGGTCCTTTCCATGTCCTCTTTGAACTGAATATGCGTGTTCGCTACATCTGCAGCAAAGATGCATTAGAGATCAAGACTCATAATAACTCGACACAACTGTCATTTCTGATTTATTTATGTTTTGACATTAATCAGAATCTATTACAGTATATTTTGATTGTAATTATATAGTTGATTAATTTGGCAGTTATTATATATACAGTACTTTTAGTAGTTTAGCAGTTCTGATCTTCAGAGTAGATATATGACATCATGAGGACTTCCTTCTGTATAATAATCCCCTGATCTCGCCACCCAATCCCTGTGAAATGAATGTCTCGGACCCTGACAGGATGAGTCCACAGGAAGCCTTCCACACATCCCAAAACTGCCTTTAATGTCTTTTAAGACACCCAACAGAGAAGTCTGTTGACCCCCCCGGCAGGAGAGCCTTGTCTGTTGTTTCTGAGATTGAAAAGGGCAAGTCCCTGCACTTCGAGCAGGAGAAAGCTGAGCACAGGAGCCACAGATGGACGAGAAACTCGACCGGCGTTTAGTTTGTCGGACAAGAAAAGGGGGAATGGTGAGAAGAAGGGGACGAGGGAGGGGTAAAGCAGCAGGGGGGTGTTCGGGGGCGATGACGGACGGCCTTCACTCTGTCAGCCAGTCGTTAAGCGTGATAAATGAAGCTGAGGTAGAAATTTAGGGTCGGTGCATTCATGAAGCATGCGGGCCGGCACTTTGAAATGTCAGCTCTCATTCTCCTGTGGTTGAACAGATGCTTACATAAGGCAGTTTGTTAAAACGCGAAGGGAGAAACCTCTCCTCCAAGACTGAGGAGGCACAGTGAACAGAGGAGCAGGCAGCAGGGCTGTAATTCTGAGTGCTTTTGTGCTGTGAAAGAGAGTAATTGGAGCATGTCTCCCCTCTTTGCTGGGTTTAGAAATGCTTATCAAAGGGAGGACAAAGTTTTAGTCATCTTCTGTACTAAATCTTACTAGAACTGAAATTCCCAAAGTGAAACTTAGTCTCAAAGGTAGGATTAAGTCATTTTTGAACAGCTTTGTTTTCCAGTCAGCGTGTTTTAATCATCAGGAAACAGCGCAGTCACATTATTTTCATTTTTCTTTAAATAGAAAAAAATTAAAGGTAAAATGTCTCTGTTTTGATTATAGAAAAAAATAAAAAAAGAACCCGATGAAAACACAGATCAGACTGTTGGGGAACGTTGGATTCAGGTGTTCACTCAGTGAGCTGTAGATCAGAAAAGTATGTGTCCGCACACTTCTAACTGAGGTGCAAGGTCCTCTTTGTGGGTGGCAGCACAAGTCTAATGCAGATGATGACATGACATACATACAAATGTCCAGATTCCACATGATGAGTGCCACGTCCTGTCGGCTGTATCTCTCAAGGGTCTATATCAACAATAGGGCTCAGTCTTTATGGGAAGCTCTTGTGGATTTCTGAATGGACAGCACATACCCATTCCAAATGCAAACACTAGCTAGTCACATAGGCTAAACTGGTCATTATAGCCATAACAAAGAGGCTTTAGGAGGAGACATGTAGCATTAGTGCTAAAATTCCTCAGTGGAAATTAGGGGGGAAATGGCCGACCTACTTGAGGAAATGGTAAACTTTGCTTATCGCACTATATGTGATGAATAGATAGTGCGCCAAACAAAGTGAATTCTTTCTCATACATATGCTAAACCGACTTGCACACTGATATGTCCTCTAAAATCACTCGGTTAACTGAGATGCAGAGTATTTACTTTTTTTTCGCTCCGTGGTTGAATATAGATATCACAATCTGACTTATGCTTCTCTCTCTCTGTCACACACACACGTACGCACACACACGCACACAACACAAGCCTAACCACTGCTCTCCATCCCATGCTGTTTTACAGACCCCATCAGGGATGGTTAAGTCCTCGCAGCTGCTTTCCACTTCCATCCTCTTGCTCAGTTTCTCTCTTCTGTTAATCCATCATCTCTTTCTGTGCGTGTCTCTCACTCTCCTTCTCTCGCTTTGTGAAACGTAAAGCCCCTTTCTCCAAATATTTCCTTTAAGCTGGGGTTTCAGAGTTTTGTTATGCCAAGCGAACGTTGCCTGGTCCCTCTGGTACAATCTGACTGCTCTGACATATCTGACCTCAACACCAGGCCGGACCCCCTCCCTCCCTCAGTACTGCTAATGGCCACCATTTTTCTTTTTAATGATTACAGCTGTTTGAGCATCTGCATCTCACATTAGGTTTGATACCCTGCCTGCATCGTTGTTTGTATCCGCCTATTTAAGACAATCTTTCTCTCTTCAGTCATTTAACCATTTGCACCTGTGCAACACTACCACACCAGCATTAAGGATATTATTTTATTGCAGGAAGTGCTTCTATTATATTTTTGCACTTTTGAAGCCAAATCTAAAATCTCTTTCTCTAAAATAAACATGTATTACATGGAGTTGACAAATTTTTAGTCATTTTTCATGAAAAAGATAATGCTGTTTTCAGCCTCTCAAATATGAAGATGTCCTGCTTTTTTATGTTTTTTGTATCATCATAAACAAACTATCATATTAAACTTAGTAGAAAAACAAGACATTTAAATACCTTGGACTTTGAGAAGCTGGGATTGACATTTTCACTATTTTCTGACATTTTATAAACCAAACGATTGATCGAGAAAATAATGTTGAAGATTAATCAGTAATGAAATAATAGTTAGTTGCAACCCTAGTAGTACATCTACCAGTCCCTCAGAAAGTGGTTACACACAGAAATTGTTTTGTATTTCCTAATGGCTTCACCATCTGTGGGGAAGATGATTGAATGATGAATACAATGATGATCTCACATTCCGTCCATCCACTCCACATGCCTCTACAACAGGACAGTAAATCCTCTTGTCAGTCTCATATTTATGGCTTTTCATCATCACTCATCATCATAGCTGTATATACTGTATAAGCAAACATGATCCATTCTCAGAACTCGTCTATGTTATCACCTCATAGCTAAGGTCTGAGTGTAATAAGCACGGGAAACATAATAAATATATAAAATATCAAGAGCAGCTGCTCTGCAGCAGTTTGGAATTAGCAAACAGAGTGGACAGATCTGTCTCATCATTATAACTCTTAATGTGAGGAACAATCTGGATGAACATGTACAGTCTTAATATGAATGCCACTGGTGTCTTTGGTGTTGCGCTGCAACATGTTTAGTCACAAGCAGTGAAGTCTCACTACAGCAGATGAAATATGAATCTCATAGAAGATTACAGTATCCATCATTCCTATTCTCCAGACACCTCAGCCCTTGGATTACCAGTCCTCATGTGTAAATGGAAAGAGACATAACATATGCAATTATTTGTAATAAACCGTTGAAGTGGTGCTAATGAAGCACATGACATTTTCTTTTACATTTTCTTATACTATTGTATAGTGATCAGTCATCCATAAAACATCTCAAATTACTTTACAAATATTATTAATCTGTTCATTCATAGACTTTTATGTGCACTTAATTCATTTAGCCTGTATGACAGATGGTATTATTATAATAATTGTTGTTTTATCTGTTAGCAAATGAACAAATTCTTCCAAAATAGAATTATTAAAAACAAACAAACCATATTAAAACCTCTGCTGACTGAATAAATAAAGTCAAAATAGCTAACATTATCTAATAACGGTGCATATTTCCTCTTAACACTATGAGCTTGAAATGATGACTAATTACTCTAATTAAACTAATATTCTTGACATGTTTTTCATCCCACAGAGAACGAGGGAAACGCTCAGCCACCACTGTGGCGTGCTGGGAGATGCCCTGTACAAGGAGAACGACTTTGCGCTCATTATTGATGGGAAGACTCTCAAATACGCCCTCACATTCGGAGTGCGACAGTACTTCCTGGACCTCGCCCTGTCCTGTAAAGCTGTCATATGCTGCAGGTAAGATTTATTCTTTAAACAATAAAATGAACCAGAGACAATATATTTCCCCTGAACGAAAGGGAAGACGACGTTCCTACTGCAAGTACTTTTTCTGTCTGTTTCTGCACCTTAGAATACACTACACAAAATGTGCGTGTAATACGGTACAGAACTGTAAACTACTCACACAGGGAAGTAATTGTGAAGTATCCACTTTCATGCAGCATATCAAAAAAGCATATGTGCTGTATAAAGAGATGGAATATTCTTATATTTTTCCACGTTTTTTTACGATGTCATAAAATTGCTTATTTTGTCAGACCAACAGCCCTAAAATCAAATATTTTACTATGATTAGAAACAGCCGCAACTCCTCACAAGTGAGAAGCTGAAAGTAAGTAATGTTAGGGCATTTTTGCTTAAAAATTACTTAAATTCCCTAACTAAAAAAAAAACTAATCTGTGGTTAAACTACAAAGTATTATGCCACAAAGGATATTGAGTATTTTATGGAAGAAGTTTAAAAAGTGTGATAGTTGTAAATTTAAATGGCAACTTTCAACATTATGCAGGTTCACTGTTGACCTACCCAGGCCACATAAATAATAGGAAGTACTTAAGTACTCAAGCAACCATGACGGGCTCTGAGGCCAGAAATCGGCACCATGTTTTCAGAACAACAGCAAACCTTATGACTCAGTACATTGCGTGAAAATCTTTATTTACTTCCCCCCCCGCACTTCTACCTGCCTTTGCCTTGTGCACACTCTGTGGGCACTAAGAGACACCATGAGATGAATGAAGCCTCTTAAACCACGGAGAACATAAACACTAACAATTTCACAGCTTAAGACAGACATGCAGTTTACGACATCATCTCTGGAGACTGTACTGTACACCAGCCACATACCTCTGGTGCACTAAGAGGAAGCTCCTGTGTGGGAGGCTGGAGACTGTGCAGTCAGTGAGGGCTTGAAGTCAACGTCGGCGTCTTGTAAAGAACATCAATATGCAATGCGATGTAGGGCGATGCAATATAATATTTTACTTAATGTTGACATATCTCCATATATTTATAGTAGGTTTACAACAGGAGCTTCTTTAAAATGTCCAAATGCAAAATGATTTACAGTGTGTAAAGAAATGAAATAATTGCTGGAGGGAAATATGTAAAGAAATAAAGTATGGTGATAGGGTAACAACTCTCCGTCCCACTTTTACGCCTCATTAGGGAGTTTACCGGATTCTTTTTAGGTACGCAAAGAAACATTTCAATTTCTTCTAATGTCGTGCTATGAAGGCTATAATGACGTAGTGGGTTGGAGATGAATCGTGGAATTGTGGGAAACTCTGATGTGTGACGTTGTCACTTTAGAGAAGATGAGATCTCTGAACTTCTAGGGATTAAGTGCAGTTTGGCATGAAGATAATTGTCTGAGCTGAGGGAATGTTTTGTTCATGTATAGCGCCATTGTTTAAAACGTTTTGTGCTCTGGTGTCTAGATGGATGTTGTGTGTGGTTTCCTGGACCAATTATACAAATACTCTGTATATGGTACTGAGCAGTTGTTGCTTTTTTTTTTTTTTTGAAAATCAATATCAATAAAAAAAGAAATGTTCAAAAGAAAGAAATAATTGAATGTCAAAGTGAGAAAAAAAAGAGAAGAAAAACACCTCTACAAACTGACCTAAATTAATTACAAAGTTATAAAATGCAAAATAAATGCATATGTCAACCCCTCTGTAACAGGACACGCCATGAAGGTTAACGGGTCCACACTAGCCCCCCCCCCCTCCACAGACTTCACCATCCTTCACACATTCGCCTCGTCCAACCAGCAGGAGTTAGTGCAGCAACAGTGTCACAATCCCTCACTGGCTTCCCACTATCAAATTATGCCTATAATGTGACACCCAGTAAAGTCAGAAGCACTGCCACTGGGGGTTTAAATGCCACCTCTACAAGTGCTTTTCTTCCTTTTGCCACCGAGGCACCTGCTCTGTTGTAATTCTCAAAGAGGTATTACGCATAAAATGCCCCAGTGTTTTATTTTCAGGGTGTTCACACAGTTCGATTGTCTGCGCGCCTCAATATACAATTCTGCAAAGTTAAGGAAGAGCTTGTGAGTTTTGCCAAGTGTTGATCTCAAGAATTAAGATTATTTCATGCACACCCAAATTATACTGGCCAATACTGTGAAAGTAGGACATAGAATTTCCTGGACAAAACATACATCTACTCTCCATTATTATGTACAGTGTATGTCTTGCCTTGTTCTTTGCATTGCATACTGTATGGCGCACTGATTTAGCACCACATGTTTAGTTTCATAAAATACCCATTTGTGTAATATTCCCTGCATTACTGCTCCCTTTTTAGAGTATCTCCTCTTCAGAAGTCAGAGGTGGTGGAGATGGTAAAGAAACAGGTGAAGGTGATCACGCTGGCCATTGGTGACGGTGCTAACGATGTGGGAATGATCCAGACGGCTCACGTCGGCGTGGGAATCTCAGGCAACGAGGGTCTCCAAGCAGCAAACTCCTCGGACTACTCGATTGCCCAGGTGAGCCAAATAACAAGTGAGAAAAACACAACGTATCAATTTTAAGGTACGTTGTTTTTTCATTAGGAGTTGGAGATGGAAGACATATGAGTATGTGTAAATGATCATTTGTAAAGTAGCTTTGACAGCTTGGTGTAACTTTGACTACCAATGGGATGTCATCAGGCAATCACAGGGTCAGAGAAAATGATGCCAAGGCACCGAGGTCTCCCAATTTGATTATTATCTGCTTAACTGCGAATGATATTCAGACTAGATAAAGAGAATACAATCTTCAAGATTAATAGAGCTGAACAATGTAAAATTGACTCATTTTTATTTGAAGTTATTTATAAGCACTGACACTTAAACTAAAGTATGAACATCAAATGAAAATAAGACTAGAAGATTAGATTTGACACTTTTGCAGCGTTAAAGCGGGATTTTAACTTGTTCAAAATATGTTTTTTACATGTTCATTTTCTATGTTCTAAAAGTCCAATTCCACAAATTGTCAGACCTGTCATTGTGGTCTCAAGTATAATATGCGTTAGCGATAGCTCGACACATTGTTCAGAGTAACAATAGGTCATATGTCTTCTAGGGCATTAGCTTATACAGTGACATAGTAACACCTGTAAAACAAGCATCTGGTGACACCCAACTCCCAACATAACCCTACAGGAGCAGATCCCGGCAAAATGCTGCTTAAATACGTGCTTTTATCTTAGTAACCAGTTTGTCTGAAACTCTGCATTGATACGCGATACACACATAAGCAAGACGAGCAATAGAGTTCCTGTGTCGGGGCTCTGTTTCTACACAGCACGCCACTCAGTACATCATGTTTCCATTACAGCCACAGGGCTCGAGAGTATGGGATACCAAATGTCGACTATAACACAGTACGCTCTCTGTGCTTCAGTATGCAATTACCATTCAAGAGACTTGGGTTTGTCTTAAGTGCCCCCTTCAATCGGCATGACATGTAAAAGTGCGTGTCTCTCAAAGGCAGTTGGCCTCTTATAATCCATTTAGGTTGTGTCTCAGCATCAAATTAAATTACACCTCCAGACTTCCAGTGGTGTTTTCCATATATTGGCGTAACGGTACATTAACTGTAATTTGCAGACTGCAAACCCGGAATCGATTCTTGGACGTCGTGTAACTTGTTTTTCTATTCCGATACGTGATTTATATTAATGTTCTGTAGAGTATCAGATGAGCTCCTTGCTGCTGTAGATTATTAGGGAGCTCGTTTCCAGGATTTAATACTTTGAAAGCTCAGAGTCATCTGTTGAAGCAAGTGGAGAGTGAAGAGGCTTTGGGCCGATGCACCTCTGCTCTCCGTCAGTCATCAGCTCAGGCTCGTGCTAACTGATGTTTGATCCGGCCATTCGAGGGGTCAGACAAACCGGGGGCCGCCACTGTGCTGTCATTTCACCAAAGAATACTGTGGTGATGCTGAAAGACGAGGCAGCCTTCAAATAAACAAAATGTTGTTTTCCCAAAATTGCCAAGTAAATTCTACTCGTCCTACCTCCAACTCTGGTTTCTGACAGGGACCTTTTCTTTTTGCTCGACTGAAAGAGGATGCAGTATAGACCGTGTGCTTTCTTTAAATCATTTACTGGCAACTAAAATGAAACACTTGCCTCGAAGTTCTGCTCCAATGTAATCACACTTATCAGCCAGTAATTGCACTGAAATTGTAAATTCACCACAGTCCCTAAACAGCGCTATAATTATAAAGCCATTTAACAATTATGCTGAGCTCTAGGAGCCTAATACCCCCATATGAACTCCGTTTTCAGCAACTCACAGCTTGATCTTACAATCTTTAACTTGACATTTCTGGAATGTGTTGGTGAGAGTCGTTGGCCACAATACCTCATCAGTCCTCTCTGCTGGGGAATGACAAAGCACTGCTGCTTTCTGCTTCAGTGTTCCAGCACTGATCTCTGATTATGAGGAGCCATTAGACAGTGTACTGTACACAGACTTTAGCTATTCATTCATCTTGTTGTTTTTCCTCCATTTCCTCCCACACAGTTCAAATACTTGAAGAATCTGCTGCTCGTCCATGGAGCCTGGAATTACAACCGTGTAGCCAAGTGTATCCTGTACTGCTTCTACAAGAATATTGTCCTCTACATCATTGAGGTAAGTCTCACACAGAAGCTCTCAAGCCTCTGAATGCAAAGCATTGAGATTTTTCCACAAGACATGATTAGGTGTAAAGGCAAAGATTCCTTGTTAGAGTTTCCATGTTTGTATTTCTGTTGACTGGCCCTTCACATTACCTGCCAGTTGGTTCAGCTCCTGGGCGAAGAGTTTGAGTTTTTGACATACGAGACAGAATATACACAAACAAACAGGCCCACTCACAGACGTACACTCACAGTAATGACGTGGAAAACTCTACCTAATTATCTGGAAGTCTGCCTTTCACAAATCCTTGCCAGTTATTGGAATATTAATCCACCCGGCTCATCTGAATAATCGTGAAGCTATCTCACTAGCAATGCCGTTCATTTATTTTTCTGCCCGAGGATTACATTATTATTAGGATATCATTTGATACTGTGTTGACAGCAGATGCATCACAATGGACACGCTAAAAACAAAAATGCACATTTTTTTTTTCTTTCTTGCATGTGGGTATCAACAAAATAATGTGTGAATCGGCATCAATATGTGATAATATTGGCTAAAAAATTTGGAATCACAAAAACATGTTACGAACTTGTTCAATGGTTTTCTTTCTGCTTAACTTAAACAAAATCTTTAAAGTTTATTAAAAATAAACGTTCTCATGTTTTAGATCTCATGATTTGACCATGGGACTTCTATAAGAGAATGTGTATCAACATAAAGTCAAGACGATGAATTAAAACACATCATTTTCGACCAGTCCTGTGGTTATTAAAGTTTTTCTGTCCTGATGACCCAGGAATGGTACGTCGGATGGACAACAATGAGCAGATAATGAATGTCAGTTCACAGCCACCTAGCTCCACTCTCCTTGTAGATCAATGGATTATGGTTGAGAAGGTTCGCACACATGCTCCCAACATCAGTCTGTTGGTGTGCTGTAGGTTTGATGGCATTTGACAGATACCAGACCCAGTACTGATTGCCGGTTCAGAGCTATAACCAAGAAGGACTGGACAGGTTAAGTGCTTCGTATCAGCAGCAGCTTTATCATTGGGAGTGCTCAGATGTTTTGATCTTCCGGCCATGCACTTGACTGACGGAAGCACCAACGTTGGCTTCAGAAAGTCCCTCCTAAGTGTTTGTCCCACACTACATACCAGGACGTTTTAAAGGAGATAATATACGTACCTTGCAAATCTGGAGCCATGTGCTTATGATAATAAAATGTGCTCTTATTGCAAGTTCAATGCCCCTGCATTTCTCCAGTACTTAGTTTGTTGATTACTCTCGAATTGTCATAATTTCACTGTGTAAATCACTTGCTTTCTATGGCTACTGGGCCCCCTCAAGCAGTAGGTATTTCTTTTTCTCTGTTCTTTTATACTCAGTTCTTTATATCCTTACTTGTCTTGTTTTTTACATTTTTTAAATGTTATTTATTGGTTTGGTAGAGCCAAAGACATAGTGGCCGATAAAGTTCCTACGTGCTCCCTGGCCCTTGTGGTTAAAAATGATCAGCCTCGTGTTTTTAAAATATCATCACCCAATAACCTGTCTTGGTTATATGAGCACTTTAAAGTTGTCTTTGGTTCATCCTTTTTCTGTAACATTTGACCTCTGATCTCTTTCTAACTTATATACCATGGAGAATCAGTAGACTACCTTTTACATTCCAGCATGTCTGGTGCTGGCTTATTTTGACCTGAAGTAAAACAGGGCGGCGGTCTCTTTCCATGCTTCAACTGCAGTTATAGGAACTGCAACCGTTTGATCGTGCTACCCTTTTCCAGATAAGGTCAAATACCAGCTGCAAATGCAGATCCAAAATAAAAAAATGTATTTACAGCTAATTGAATTTTCTGTCAGCAAAAACATTACACTCGACATTTCATCTGTGCCCGAATATTGAATTTGTTCATTTTCGTCCCCGTGTTTAACCGTGTTAAAATAATTTACTGCTTAAGAAGAGGTGGCACAAATTCTTATGTTTATATTGCGTACGTTCAAGGCTGTGCAAAACCGCCTTTTATTCAAATCTTTACTCTTTGCCCTTCACTTTTTTGTCTGTCCAAATGCGGCTCCTCTTTGAAACATATCGGGTCCCGGTTCAAAGCAGGTCTTTTCCCACAATTTGAACACAACTTCTATAGTTCTGTCTGCAGGGCAAGCTTCTTTCTAGCACACCTTTTGTTGCTTTCTGAAAACATAACCCCCCCACCGCACTACGCTCCTTCAGGGGATTGAAGTAGATAATAGAACATTTCTTCACTTTTATGCTGCTTCAATATTTCAAATGTCCCTATTTTGTGAGATCCTGACATCTAACACAGCAGCAACCCTGGGGTATGGGTAAAAAGCTGCATTTGTTGCACTAATAGGTTTACTTTTGTGCTCGCATGTTTTTCTCGTCGACTCTCAGGGTACCTTGCAAGGAGAGAATCAAGGATGTTGACGGGACTTTAAACTTTTTTGTTGGCAGCGCCATTGTCTGGTACAGTGTGTGTTACAATTTGAATACCAGGACTGGGAGACTCGGTGTTTAAGCCTCTTTCCGTCTCCCTCTCTTTCCACGGGGTCTTTGGTTCTTTTTAAGAGACATGGAGTAGGAGGGTGAAAGATTCCACGGCTATTGTGGAAAATGTGAATGTGAGCGCAGCTAAGTCTGAGGCTCTTCGAACAGTCGTATGATCATTCAGGGCTTTCTGTGACTCTCTGAGGGTTAATTGTGAGTCATAAAGTAAGGCTGCCCCTCCGGTGGATGATTGACTGACAGTTGGAACTGCTTCACAGTGTTTCTTTTGGATTCCCCCATGCTGTTGATTATGGTTTGCATTCCTTCTCCTAATCAGTTAGAAAACCGTTCAACCATGATCACGCTTGAAACATGGCCGTCTAATTGATAAAGACGGTTACAATTACTCAAATGTTTTTTTTAAACAATGCAATCCCGTGCTGAACAAACTTCAAGCGGAATTGATTACTCCTGCCTTCTTACAAATGACACCATTAGCTAAAGAACAGGAGTGAAAAGAATTGAATTCAGCCACATTCAACCTGAGAGACCGCTCCAAAGGAAGCCATAGCAACTTCATTCAAATGACCGATCCAGCTGGCCACTCATGTTTGATTGACACATTGCCAGGGTGCTACAGAGGGGGCTGATGGACAAGTGGCATTTATGAGGCAATTACATGAAAGCTCATTCAGTGCGGCTCAGTGTAGTTGGAGACTGCTCAGAGTAGCAGAGCAAAGCTTGCCGACCATTGCACCCTGAATGAAACCACAGAGGCCGTGTCTGGCATTGTGAGACGGCTTGTGTTTGTAGCTCCACATATTTCCAGCATATTTATCAGCTCCCTCTTTTATTCCCTCTACATTCTTTGCTTGCTTTGTGTATGAATTCCATTTGCAATTCTGCAGGACTAAGCTTAAGAGTATCAGGACTCACATTGTTGGGGACAAATGTCATGCTCCCCCCACCCCTCCAACCCATTGCCACTTCTAGACGAGGCCCGCAGAGCTGTCGAGCAGCCTTGGAATCAGTGATTTTTGATTTGCTAATGAATATGCAAGAAGCCTTCTTATCGGCAAGCCGCTGCCCAATCCCCCTTTTCTCAGCTCCCGCTTCCCTCCATTACTGTTTTTCATGATGTGCAGTCGGGGAGAGAGGCCAGCCACACCCCTCCGCTGAGTGGCACTCAATGAGGAGAAGAAAAGGGGAAGAAAAATCCTGCCTGGTACTTCCCCTAATGAGCAAATCAATGCATCTGTCCCTCAAGAGATGGGAGAGGGAGAAAGAGACAGAAGCTATTGGGACCCCAAGGACCAGGCCAAAACACTCACACAGAGGCAGTTACCACATGCTATGAATAGGAGCCTTTTTTAACTTAGCACAACAATATATCAGCCCAGAGCCTCTCATTGGGCAGAGCTGTAATTAATTCAGCAGTTTGACCTACTCGCTAGCCTCTCGTTACCGTTGCTTGAGCCACGCTAATGGTTGAACCTGCCTCATGGCTTGGGCTTCATCTACACATAACCCATAGCAACGGCGTCTGAATGTATTTTCATCAAGCCAAGACCCAAAAACACCTAAAAACCATTCTTGCACTGCCAACAGATGTACTGTACTTCTCCTGATTCTCAGGGTTACAGAGCCACATGGTCCCAGATTTGAGTGAACATCCCACGTGACTTTGAAAACAGGCCCCCTCATATAAAAGAAACAACATCATGGTAGAGTGCACCTGATGGAGAGGAGGCTTGGAGCTGTGATGGGTGGGTGTGGCAGAGAGGGGAGGTGAGGGGCAGGGTCTGGGGGCACACACATAAACACAGGCCTAGTCTATAGACGCCCCCCCACCTCACCAAGGGAATGAAGGGTGGGTGAGTGGAGGGGGGGGGGTGCAGACATTTGTTTTCATGCATATGCTTACACGATTAAATGGCAGATTGGTATTGGTCGTGTAGAGAGTGGCAGCGTGTGGGTGGGGCCCTCACATAGGCTTTGGCCCAATCTAAGAATTTGTAGCAGTTCAAGCCTTCATAATGAAGTTAAATGAAGCGAGGAAATGCTTGGTTAGCCATGGCCAAAACACAGCACCCCTGATGTGTCCTTGACAGATATGCCGTGAGCAAGAGCCGGTTCTGGACCACGAAGTGTCAAACTTTGATTCACTCTCAGCATACGAGCGGTTTTCAGATTGTGCAGGATGTGTCTGAAATAACTGCTGCCATTTAAAAAAAAATAATAAATAATAATAATAATAATTCACACATGCTATTTTTCCTCTAGATACTGTATTTCAACGTCTCTACTTGCACACTGATATAGTTTATTTACAATACCTGGCTTTTGTCCAAGTCTCAGAAGCATTGTTTTGTTCAGATAAGTATGACTAATCAGGATACGTGATAAGCCTCGTCTCCACCTAACATATGGTTTATATTACCCCGGTCTGTCTTTCCTGACACAATATATCAAAGTCTCCCTCATTCAGAGTCCCACAGCCCTGACTATGCCCCTATAACTAACCTCATCTGTCACCTACTTGTCTTCAGGTAGATCAAGGAGGGAAATAGTGGGCTTGATATATGTCCGTAGGTAATCCCGTGATGAATCCATTTGGCAATTTGTATCGTGGAGGTGGCATCTTAAGGTCTAGACTTTTCCACTGCCATTCTTTTTTTCTTTTCTTCTTATCTGTTCTGTACTGGCCTCTCTCTGCCTTTCTTGAGTTTGAAACCTGGCTAACTTAGACTAATGACATGTTGATCACAGGTCAGCACTTCAAACAAACCCACATTAGTTTTAGGATCATTTATTTTTAAATTTTTTTACTTTAAATTTTTTTTCCTGCTTTACTCCCAAAACAAAATTCATCACAAGACGCGTCACCATTGCGATGATTTTAAAGATATACTGATCATTTTCGTATTATAAGATGCCCTGCAGTCTCTTTCTGAAGTGTCTGTTGTCATAAGACAGAGAAGAATGTAGTGTGATGGAAAAATGGATTGTTAGTAGACACAGTGAGCCTGTCTCACCCTCACTATCACTAATGGAAAGCATATACTGAAAGGGCAAATAAGACGAGAGATTTAGTGTTTTCATCATGTAGTGAGGACTGCAGTATCAAATTCATGACTAAGTGCCTTACTGATTAAAATTACATTAATGGGAAAGGGAGGTGTGAGTAAACCATCCTTCTCATCTTGGTTTTCTAATGGAAATTAGGAACTCTTTAATAAAAACTGTATTTTAGATCAGTGATTATATTGAGCTGTTGCACCACCATTGGTTTCTAATCTTATTCTTTCTTTGTGTGAATTTTGTCTCCCTTAGATCTGGTTTGCGTTCGTCAATGGCTTCTCAGGCCAGATCCTGTTCGAACGCTGGTGCATCGGCTTATACAACGTGGTGAGTGTTAATAAAATTGACTCTCTACAGAACTCACTTTACTCCTTCACCCCGTCACTCTCTGACATGGAACTGATTCGCTGTGGTGCCCAAAAACTGATCCCTTTATTGCATGACTATGTCATCAACATCTTTCAAATTTTCCCCATTATTTATGACCTGTTGTCAAGTCCATATTCCCTCTGTGCCCTAAACTATGTACTGAATATGAAAGAACAACAGATATGCTTGCCCCAAAGAGTGTTGTTAGCAAGGGCAGCTACGTTTGAATGATAAAAAGAATAGGAAGAATGGAGCAGCTGAGTGGGCTGCTGATATAGGGGGTCCCACAGGGCTCTATAATGGGACCACTCCTAATGAACTCATATTTCATATCTGTCATGAATTAAGTAGAAGTAAAACATGTGCATCTGCAAGTCTAATATTTAATACCATGCCATTAAGACCATACGGAGTTGATATGTAACTTTAAACTGTTTGTCAAAATCAACTCAATTCAATAAACAAAAATTAATGAGAAATGTGTGAGGTGAAATTTCATCACATTCCTGATCGGCCTCAAATGGAAGTAATTAATGGGAGGGACAAACTGTCAAGTGAGATGGATCTTTTCACAGCTTTGCCTCTTGCATTTATTTCATAATATACCACCACCTCAGATCCAGTACTGTATTTAGGGGGAGGGAAGAGGGTTTACTCTTTCCAAAAACTGAGGGAATTCCTCCGGCTCAGTGGGAGTCTGTCGGAAGCAGTGGCCTGAATCCTCCTCTCAATGGAGATCTTCCTGGGCCTGGGTCTGAATAAGAAAGGAGCCCAGTGGAGCATGTCCTGTGGCCCGCTGGTCCTGCAGACTGGAGCCTGCAGTCTCCCACTCCAGATGGGGCTTCAGGGAACTCACACCAACTGACCCACTGAGCCCCCCAGCCACACAATACCATCACTCCTCTCTCAGCAGCTGCTATACAGAACAACATTACAACACCACTAAGAAATTACACTTTTAGCTCGGCTTAAATACCTGCTTCTTAGTCAAGAGCATCGCAGATGTTCATTTGAGATGGGTTTTGCATATGAACAGACCTGAAGCATGACAAATCTAAATGAGAAATGAGGGTTTTAAGGTCAATAGTCTTCAATCATGTAAAATAAAGAATGGGGATAATGGAGAAAAAAATAAAGCCAATTCTTCTATAAATGTACCTTACGGAAATGGGGGCAATTTGAATACGGCCATTTACCATAAGTAACAGTTAGACATTCGATTAAACTGTTTACGTTGTTCATACACAGTGTTATGAATTGGGTGAAGTTTGCAAAGTGATTTTGGCTTTTGGTTGCATAAATATGTTTCCTTTAATACCTAGAGAGTACTGTTTTGCTCAGTCAGATCAAAAAGTAATCTCCATCAGGCTTCATCAAATGACATCAGATGTGGTTGAAAGCTCAAAAAAAATATCTATCTATAGGTATCTAAATAATTATCTCATATACTGTTACTGAGGTCAAGAATACATTTCCATGCTTAACAATGTTGTCGACAATAAAGCTTATTCTGCGGGTTCTGTAGACAAGAGGTATTTTGAATATCATCACTTCTGAGTCCAGAACAATACATTAGGTCATTTGTGTGGGCTTCATTTGTTGGAAATTGAGATTTTTGTGTGAAACAAAATAATCAGAATTGATAACAGATTTATCCCTGATGTTTCTTTGTGTCTGTGCTTTTCTTGGGCAGATATTCACTGCTCTGCCTCCTCTCACTCTCGGAATATTTGAGCGCTCCTGCAGGAAAGAGAACATGCTGAAATACCCAGAACTCTACAAAACCTCCCAGAATGCCATGGGCTTTAATACCAAGGTAACGCCATTTTCCATCACACGTTCTTCATTTACGCACGACCAGATTTAAATCCTATTAGATGACTTCCTTATTATTCTCACTTTAGTCTTTTTTGTTGCAGTTATTTGTTGTGTTATCTTGAGTTCTTTCCTTTTTAAATCTTTTCTGTTCTCTGTCCTGCTCTTTGTAGCTACAGTAATATCAATATATCTTGATACGGAGCTCTCAAGTTTCTCCGAATATAGTGCAAAATTGCAAGCAAACGTTCCTTCAGTTGTGAGGAACTAGTATTCAGTTAATATTTTGTAGTTTTCCAAACCTGTTTTTGGTACCGTTAGTCTGTTGCTTTGGCCTGATTTACTGTTTACATACTGAATCTCGCTTCACCATTTTATACAGCGAATTTACTGTTAAGTGTCACCAAGCGCTCACAAATCTGATCATACATCTTATAACGATCATCTAAAATTGAGGATTACACTGTGTTCCGCCACACAAATGAAAAGGTCAAATGTTTCTGGATCTTAACAACCAATTAAGATCAAATGAATGATCCAGGATGTTCCTGTCGTGGTGTTGCTCAGGACTGGTGCATCTCCCGTCACAGTGACCTGGCAGCTGCAGTCAGTGGGTCTCCAGCCGTAGCCTGGTTTGGCCTGGCTTGACCTGTTCTGTCTGGTTGCAGGGGCTGTCCGTTAGCTTTCCCCCGCTGGTAATAAAGATGTCTCCCTGTTTCTCCATGCTGAGCCAGAGCCCTGGACACTCCTCACAGGCATGGTGACCTGGTTAGCACAGCATGGAGGTGGATTAAAGACGGATTGACCATGGCGGTCAGGGGCAGGGAAGGTCAGATGGGTTGGGGGATGCAGCTGAATAATTTGGGGAGGGAATCGAGAGAGTGTGCTGTCATTGTGTGACAGCGTTTGTGGCGGAAAATTATGCAATTTGTTTAAGTGAGGGAGTTGTTTGTTCCCAGAGCAGGGCTGTCGGACTGAGTTTAACCCATCCAGGACCACACTGACTGTGTGACATTTGTTTCCATCTGTAGTTTTACCGAGCAAGGACTACTTACTTCCATTAAAAGTGACAGCTCTCAAATGTGTAATATATAAATAAAATATAAGGTTTATTAGTCATGAGGGGACAGCTAGCTCATTTCAACCGAGCCTATTTAAGTCAAGTCCTATTCCTCCCAAATCAAATGAATTGGAATCTCTTTTTTTTTCCTGACCCTAATTTCTAGAGCTGCAAGGATTTGTTGATTAATCGTTTAGTTGTAACTATTTTGATAATAAATTGTGTTTTTTTATTTTCTTTTTTTTTTTTTTTTTCATACAAAAATGCTAAACATTCTCCGAATCCAGCTTCTCAAATGTGTAGGATTTGTATGCTCGTCTTCGTTATTTCTGATGGTTTACTGAATACTTTTGGGTTTTCAACTGTTAACAACAACCATTTTAATACGTCGTTCCGGGCTGTGGGGAATTGTTTTCGGTTTTGCCTTTAATCAATAGAACAGCCGTAGAGCGACAAAAGGGGAGAGAAAGGGGACAACCTGCGGCAAAGAACCACAGGTTAAGTTAGATTAAGTTAGGTTAAATTCGAGCCCAGGCCGCTGCAGTAAGAACTCCTTTGTACAGGGTCTACCAGGTGAGCCTCCAGGCCCCCGGCTGTGGGAAATTCGTAAAACAATATTAAAAAAAACATTTTAGATTGTCACTCGTGATTAATGAACACACTCTAGGTCATTAGGTGAGTTAATGTAAGTAAATCTAATTCTTGTCTCGGCCTGGATTATGTTTCATAATTAAAGAAAGCTGAAGAAACGGAGGTCATTTGGTGTCAAAAAAACAGACGAGCTATAAACAGACGAGCTATACACAAAATAAGCGCTATTGGTTGTCTGTAGATGCATCATCTTGGTTCTGTCCATTAAACAGTAGATCAGAGAGACATTTGTCCTCACGAATGCTCATTTAATTGTGTAATTTTTTTTGTTAAATTCTAATGTGGGACAGATTTTCCCTTCATTAACGTTCTCGAAGACTTCATTACCTCTTTGTGCCAAAAAAGGGTCACAAAAGTATGCGTCTGATAGTTAGAAGCAAATGAACCTCAATTTTGTTTGGGCCACATTTTCCAAGACCCATAAATGATGACTCGGCCAGGTCAGCAGGTTGTTTTTGCTGGCTTGTCCACTCTTTTCCCGAGATATTTTCCTTGCAGCTGGCCCGAGGCGAGGCGAGAAAATCCAGCAGGAATTTGGCCCCTCGAAGCCCGTCTTTCTGCACGCCTGGCTCTTTTGTACACAACAGATACTGTCTTTGTGAATTACAGCTGTTTGTGTTGAGGTGGGAGAAGGGAGTGACTGAGGGTGTTGGAAAAGTCAAGGCGTGGCTTCAACTGTGCCACCCGTTAACTTTTAATTGCATATACCTGACACTTGAGTCACTCCATGTGGTCGATGTAATTACAGTTTACAAGCAACTATTACCTTTTTTACAGCACTTTTCCCTCTCTTATATTCCTTTTATTTCTTTCCCTGCTTACCTCACTGGTTCAAGAAGAAACGGGAAGGAGTGGGCAGCTCTGGACATATTTGGCTCAATATTAATTACCGGCATTCATGCTTTTTCTTTTTTTTGGCAATTAGGAGTTCTACAAAGGGCAGAATCTTTACAGGACAGACTGGGCATTCATTCGGGAGGGGATCCCTGGCAACTTGCCGGGATACACGGAAAGAGGGAGAGAGCAGGGTGACTGGAGGGGTGAAAGCGAGGATCCCACTGTGACAAATGATTATGAACATTTATTGATTTCATTAGCATTCATTATTGTGGAAGGGAAACTAGGGCTTCTTTGCACCCCCGTAGTGTTTGCCAATGGAATAGTTGAGGAGGAAGGTGACGGAGAGCTGAGCCTGTCAGTGTGAGGCTAATTGGCATAAACGTGATTGTAACATTAGTGATCATTTAATCCACATTTGACCACAGAGATGGAGGGGTGGGGGTTGGTTTCGGGCCACCCTTCACTCAGTATATTGGGTTTTGTGTACACAGTGGGAGGGTGAGGTAATCCTGGCGGTGTGGGGGGCTGGGGCTGGCTGCTGTGGGACTTTGTTTGGTCGATAGGAAAGGTGAGTAGGTCGTGCCATGGAGGCCAAGGTGTATTGCAAAGACTCCTGGTTTGGAACAATACTTATCCTTCACTGTACCCTGTCCTGCTTTCCTCCTCCTTCTCCTCTTTGACCATTTTAGAATAACCCCACAGTGTAAAGCTGTACTACTAGTTATTCTAAAATGACTCAAACCTGCGGAAATCGCAGGAAATTTTGACTTTCAGGGTGTCCAATGTGTCTCGAATAAGCCATGTTTTATGTTTTACTGACAGATTTGCTGAAGTTGTTGAAAAGAGTGTTTTTAAGAAAGGGAGCCTCTAACTGGTCTGCCAAGAACCGATGATTAAAAAGAGGCCAAAGATTAAAATGTGATGTTTTTTCTGTTTTTATTTTTCCCCTGTCAGCCGTTCACTCTTTGGGGTTTGATGAATTTTCAGCCCTCAGAAGTAACACCGACGTCTGGGTCAGCACAGGGAGGAAAAGGGGGCACGAATGTGGAGCGGTTTTTGGCAGAATAGATTTCACGGCTGTTTCATGCTACATCGCCCATTAGTGTTTTGTTTGGCTCTGGTGTTGCATAATGTACATTTGAAACAAGGTGGTTTTTTGGAGTGGGAGTATTGATTCAAACGACTCATCCAAAGTTTGCATGCTTGTCTACATAGACACACACGCAGACTGCGGTCCACGCCACGATTTTCCAGGCTCTTAATAATTACCATGAAAACAGTTTAATCTCTGTCAGGCCTGTCAGTCTCGCTGTGTGTGTTTCTAGGCTGATTTCTGCTTGTTTAAACTCTCCTGTCATTTATTTCTACACCAGGTAAAATTCTCGCATGAAAGGGCCGAAGCCTAATGAAATGTAATGAGAGGAAACCCTCGCACTAGCAGCGCATATATTAAAGCTGTATAATGTTCTTATCGTCGAGGCGAGGACGTGTATTTTGCAGTTTCTTACGCTCACTGCTCACCCCCCCCCGCCCCTTTGATGCTGTGTATATAATAATATGTAGTAACCTTTTTAAAAAAAAAAAAAAAAAAAGTTAAAACCTGCACACTGACATTGTGCTATTGGCTTTCACTGCTCGTACACACACTCAGCAGCCTCTCTCTCCCCCATAACACACACAGAGGATATACAACGTGTCTGTCAGCGGGGTGGCCATTCAGTGAGGAGGCCCCGACAAAACCGCCACTTAGCCTAGCGCTGGGCTGCCACAAAGGCCCCAGGTCAGGGGTCACTTGGAAGGCTGGAGCTCCCCACACCCTTTTCTCATGCTTTTTTTTTTCTCTCTCTGTCTCCCTCTCTCTTCTTTGAAACTCCTGCCGCCTCCAACCCCCCAACCCTGTCTTCCTCCTCCTCTCTGCCTCTTTCCCCTCCATCCTTCTCGCCTCTTTTTTTTTTTTTTTGCAGGTCTTCTGGGCCCATTGTCTGAACGGCCTCTTCCACTCCGTCATCCTCTTCTGGTTCCCCCTTAAAGCCTTCCAGCATGGTAAGTAGCTCCCAGAGACTCCGCCAAGGCCCTCGGTGGACTCAGTGGATGAAGAGGGAGGATAGTCAAACACACATACTTTGTCTTAATTAGTTCTCTCTTCAACCGCCCGGTCATGAATTACAAACATGTGTGTGCTCCGGCAAGAGCGACACACACTAACAAGCATATATTCATGTTTGCACACAATGACCTGCTAGAATGCTTTTGCACACAGTTACACGCACTCACTTTACATTTATTTTTAGAAACACACCCCTCAGATTCAAACTGTCGAGGTGATTGTTCAGTGCAGACAATGATGTTTAAAAAAAAAATCCAAATAGACATATATCAGTCTTGTTGTGTGTGCAATTAAATTTGAATTGAATTCACTTTATTTATCCGTATGAGGTCAATTGTGCATGTTTGTGCGCATTAAGATGCAAGGTTTCTGTGTGCGAGTGCTGAGAGAATAGGGATCTTTGAGCCTGTAAGTCTTGGCTGGCCAGAGCAGAGGACCACACAAGCTTGTCCCTGCTCTCCAAACAAAGGCGCCAAGCCCCTTCACTCTGACTGACAGGCTGTCAGCAAAGCCTCACCGCACACAAGACATGTGACCAGCCGGAAGTAAAAGGAAAAGGGAGCCTCTCTTTCTTTCTTTACTGGCAGTCGTACACTGCTGATATTTTAGCTTCAGCCCAAATCCACATGGGCAGTTTGGAGCAATAAGTCTGTTTAATTTGCAGTTAAGTTCTATTTTATTAATTAAGGAAATTCTACAAACCTCCGTTTTAGGGAAAAGTGTTCTCAGTAGGTTGGATTCCGCTTTAATGGCAGAATAAATAACCGTTTTGTCTGAAAAGCAGTCGTGTTCTTTCTATTTCAGCAGTTAATTATCCAGAACATTTCATTTCTGACCATGATTAATGCATACCAATTCAGCTTTTCAGTCTCACTGATGGCTTTTCACAGAAACGCTCTTTCCTAATAGTTTCGAAAGACAGAATTAACATTCCAGCCTCTCTCAAAGAGCAGTAATGGAAGCAGCGTTTGACCGTGGTTTTCACTTCACGTGTCCACTTTTATATCTGGGTCTCTAACAGAGCATTTCACACTAAAGTTCACACTTGAGATGTACTAAAAGTAATATCCTACGTGCTGTCTGGTCTGTTTACTCTTTGGATCACCTAATGGAGCTCTGTATGAAACCCAAGAGCTGAAAAGAGACAGCATTGGCCCTAAAAGCTTCTGTTGTTGATTTCCTTCACAGATACAGTGTTTGGCAACGGAAGAACTCCAGACTATCTCCTCTTAGGCAACATGGTTTACACAGTAAGTGCACCAATCTTCTTGACGGGCGGTGTTTCTGCTGCGTTAAACGGTTCAGCGTCCGAGCCAAGTGTTATCCCATTTCTGTGAATTAACATCAGGGCGACTTCCTTTTCTTCTGCCTTTTAATTTTGTCTGCTAATATTTTCTATTTTTATACTGTACTGTATGTAAAACAAAACAAAAATGTACTTAATGAAAATTCGGATATGGTTAGTGCACTTTCCATGACCGGTTTCAGCATTGAAGCGGGGCCTGGTTTAACGTCAGTGTGATTTTTGTCTCCGCAGTTTGTGGTCATCACAGTTTGTCTTAAAGCCGGCCTCGAGACCTCGTCCTGGACCATGGTAAGCTGATGGCTCTATCTTCTCTCGCTACGCTTCTGCTCTTTCCAGTTCCTGCATTTTATATGACCACCGACACTTGTGACATATTTTACATCCTCGTCTTATCTCCAAGTCTCTTTATGGTTTGTTTCCCACTGAGCTTGTAACTATAAACCCAGCGAAATGACACTGGAAGGAGTACGGTAACTCCTTCCAGTCAACTTTTATGCCCAAATGGTAAAAATGGTAATGAACAAGGCAGGTTAATGTATGAAAATGTGGATAGAGTCGTGAACTAAGCCTAAAAAATGTCTGTTTCTTTACCACCCTCTGATTCTCCACCAACAGTTCAGTCACATCGCCATCTGGGGAAGCATCGGCCTGTGGGTGGTGTTTTTCATTATCTACTCCTCCCTGTGGCCCCTCATCCCTCTGGCTCCCGACATGTCAGGAGAGGTAAGCACACACATGCTTACACATCTACACACACACACACACACACACACACCACACACTCTCTCTCTCTGTCTCTCTCTCGCTCTCTCTCTCTCTCTATCTCTCTCTCTCCCCCCCCACACACACTGTCTCTCTCTCTCTCTCTCCCTGTGTGTCTCTCTATCTCTCTCTCTCTCCCCCCCACACACACACACACTCTGTCTCTCTCTCTCTCTCTCTGTGTGTCTCTCTCTCCCTCTCTCTCTCTCTCTCTCTCTCTCTCTCTCTCTCTGCCCC
>CALSCE010009297.1:531114-555411 GCA_943593645.1 Bovichtus variegatus
CTCTCTCTCTCTCTCTCTCTCTCTCTCTCTCTCTCTCCCCCCGTCTCACAGCAACAACTTCCTCTGGTACTAAAGAAACTGCTGATATAATCGTCTATCACTGACAGACCTGTAGTGGCTCATAATTCATTTTCTGCTGCGGACACATGCTGGTGGGAAATTTCAGAGTTAAACTTGACACAGGTCTTTGTAAGGGGAGCCAGAGGGGTGTAAACTGTCAGACCCCTGGCTTGTGTTGCATAATGACTTAATTGGGTCAATTAGCCCAATGTTTGCGTTACATTACCCTCCCTCGGCTCTGAGTATCCACAGGTGACATTGAAACAGTGAAGCAGTCTGGAAGCTAAGCAAATAGAGGTGAGGATGTATTTGGTACACACACACACACAGATGTCTTAACATTCTTCCCAACGATCACCGGGATCAGAAATGTAGTTTAAGATGCACTTAAAAGTTAATTAAGTGTTTAAAAAAAAAAAGACCACAAAAAAGGCCCCTATTTTAATTTTTTCCGCTCTTTACTTGTTTTAGCTGTTATTTGCATGTGAATGGGACTACTGTCTCCCTGGGTCACCACAGGTGGTCAACGAGAGCCGATTAACCACAGGTGACATTTCCCAGTGCATTCTGGGGAGCAGAATGAGGCATCTTTTCATTAGAGAACAAGAACACAGTAGGAGGCTAGTCAAAGAAAAAGGCTGGCACCCCACAGCATGCAGTAGAAGAAAATGTCTGTCTATCTGCCATTCTGTTTGTGTGTGTCCTGTTTGAGATAATGCTTCAGGCATTTGGGGATGCAGTGAATGTGTAAATTGTAACAGTTCATTGCGAGTTCATGACTTTACACCAGGTTTGGCCCGTCACTGGTCCTATTGGAAGGGAAACCTCAATTGTCAGACATAAACGTGAGATGATTGAGAACAGACTTGCTAATACGCCTGAACGGACACTGACCTGAAAGATCTTTAAATGGGATATTTAGCTTTTATTTCTTTTACAAGTTGCCGTGTAATGTTCAGGATGCTCAATGCAAATTGATCCTGTCAAAGTAAAGACAGTGTGTTGATGTTTGGTGCAAACCTAAAAAAAGGCAGACCTAATGTTCTTCCTGAAGAGACGAAGGCTTTGTTTGTTCTGCTCATCTTATGATGATTTGAAGCAAAAGTGCAACATTTTCGGAGATATGCTGATTCGCTTTTTGGTGGAGACCTAGATATATACAGTATATACGACTCTCGTATCTGCCGGTTAGAAATAAGGATACAGACGGGTGATTTTACATCGCATTAAGAGTGAAAACAGGCTCTGGATCTTTCCGATGGACACAAAATCAGCCTCCCAGCACCTGGTGCAGAATAACGTGTTTATTAGTGAGCCGGTTGGCAGATTATGTTACCTTTTTTAGACTGAGCCAGACTAGCCGTTTCCCCCTTGTTTTCAGTCTTTAAGCTAAGCTAAGCTAACCAGCTGCCGGCTGTAACAGTCATTTAGAGAGTGGTACCAATCTCTTCATCTAACTCTGCCAGAAAGCAAATACGTTTATAGTCGATGACGTTGAACTATTCCTTCAAGGGCTAAACTTTTTAGTCAAATGTCCTAAACTTCCCAACAGTTCTGCTGTTTTGATGATCATAAAAAAAAAACTTGAGTTCTGTTTACAGACAGAAGAGGTTGAGGACAGAAGACAAAATCATTTGTTTGCATTGCAGTTGTTATATATAATTGTAAGTTATTAGTTAGCGGTATTTCTTTTGGCATTTTACGTCCATGACGGCTGGGCACTTAAGTAACATAGCTTACTATACATGCACAGACATTCTGACACACGAACACGCACACAGAGGCGATGGCTGTATTAGCTTCTCTCTATCCCCTGCTCATGAAGCCCGGCGCTTTCATCCATGTCCTGCAGCCCTTGACTGAAGACGGTAATGGTGTCCTGTGGGTAGTTGGTAACCCTACGCCCCTGCCCCAACTCAGGGATGCCAGTACATCATCAAACAGGGACACATCTCTCCGAAACCCGAGAAGGCATCAGAGACCTTGTAGCCTCTGAAGAGCAGGTTTATTCTCAGCAGCATCGCATATTTCACCACGACCTCCTGGATGTGTACTTGAATCTTCAAATATTTTTGTGCTCTCTGTCCTTCCATCTATTTTTCTTTTGCTCCTTCTTCTCTTTTACTTTTTGCATCAGCTTTTTCCTCTTTGTTCTCTTTGTGTTCATTCCCCCCCCACACACACCCCCCCTCCCCAACCCTGCCAGTTGAAAAACTGCCCGAGGGCCGACAACATAACAGACACCAGAAGTCCTTTCTCCTCCTGTTTCTGCTCTCACTCACTGCCCAGCTCACCGCCTTTAACAAGAGACGTAAAGCAGCGCTGAGCTTCATGCGAACGCATTCATCAGTGTCGGGCTTAATATTCCTTGGACGATTGACAAGACAGGTGCAGGATCCCTTTTTAAAAATTTAAAATGAAATGAAAAAAAACACACGAAAACAAGCTAGTGTGCTTTTCACAGGTACTCCCAAAAGTAGGGCTCATCCTGTTTTCACCTCATAAAAGTCTGACGCAGATATCAAAAGAAAATATGAGATTATTCTGTACAAGCCGAGTAATCTGCCACACTAAACGGCTTAGCTTCACCTCGGGAGATGTCTCTTGTAGACTCTGTCACACTGACCCGCTGTCTGCTGACTTGCTTCTGCTATCAACACAGCTGCCTCCTGCACAGTTTATCCCTCCTCTCGCTCCGCTTCTCACACACACCTTTTAGCTATTTTACCGATTTCTGCTGCGAGCTGCAGTAGAAAAACTCTCACTCAGGCTCAAGTGCTTGTCATCTGCACATGGAGTTTACACTCGGCAAGTGTGCATCGGGTTCTTTCACAGTTAATGCCCAGTGATAAGAAACACTTTCTCAGAAAGGAATCATTTTACCAAGAAGTTTGTTGATGGGTAGCGTGCCAGGAATACACTCAGGGCTATCTATGGCCCGTCTGCGAGAAATTGATGAGATTGAGAGCAGGAATGAAAACTATTTCTAGAGAAACTAATTATTAGTTTCTGTTTATAGGCATTTTGAAAGAGCGGTTTATATTTCTGGGCAGATTTATTATGTGTAGCTATAGTTGAATTATACAAGTTTACTGTGTTTTTTTTTTTAATAAATAGAAACAGGAATGCCCATCACAGTGAGCCTCCTTTCAGCATATATCTCCTGTTTCTTCACTCGTCTATCTGCCACTTTGTTAAAGGTCTTTTTTTCTGGCTGAATGTGCTCAGTGTCATTTTAATACTTTTTAAAAAAATGTTATCAGGAATGATAGAAGTGACTGACTTATTAATGAAATCTTAATTCCATTTTGGAGCAAATAGCTAGCTTTGAATGGCTCAATTTTGTCAATTTAAGTAAATTTGAGTAAAACAAAGACTTCATTTATTTGAATAATGTGCTGCATGTAGGGGGGGTAAGTTGCAAAATGATAAAGTCCTCAGGTTCTGTAATTCTTGTCATGAAGCACACGTTTAAGTCAGATTTATGTCGCGTATCCTTTCACTGCTTTGGTTTTGCTGTCCATAAAGTATCAGAGCAGTGTTTTGCACATTTTAGTCCATTGTTTTTTTTTGTGTGTGTTTTTATTACCCTCCAGGCAGTTACTGGTTTGGAAACCAACTTAAAGAGAAACTTGAAACTTGCTAAAGACAAGTAATCCATCAACTTTAATTTCAAGAAATCTTTAGTTTTCAGTCAAGTTTGATTATTATTGTTTGCAATGTACCTGAAAAGGCCGGGTTATCTGAATACAGAGGATGAATTCATGTGTTAACTGCCAATATTTTCCAACACAAAGACCGTGTTAGTGATGGAGGTTTTCCTCTTTATGTGGTCTTTCAAATAAATGGTCTAAAAACCATTTTGGCCTTTTGCAGTCTGAAACTATTCTTCTTCTAGGAATCAAAAAGTTCCTGTTTTTTAAACTTGTGAAAGACCCGGTGATGGATTTACTGACCCCTGTTCATCACCGCTGTTGACTTAGTCCCTCAGTGGTACTTGTGGAATCCTTTTGGTCCTTCTTTAAGACTCATGAGCGTGTCGTATGGGAGGTTTTGTTAAACTCTTGTACCCAGAACTGTTCGTCCTCCCTCGGCCGATGATTGATAAACAACAGAGAACTGACCACGGTGTACAGTATCAGTGAGAAGAACCAGTTTAATCTGCTGCGCACATACTGTGAATCACATGTTTGTAGTCGTGACTGCTGAGCTACAAGTGTTTAGGTAAAGAGTTTTTTTCTCTGTTTTCATAGTGGATGTCTTGCTGTCTTTGTTAGGCGACACACAGAGAGCATGGAGTGGATGAAGGACCCAGCTGAGAAAGTCATTGCTTGTTTTATACTTTGACCTCTTTTGGGGGTGGATATTGGCTGATTTGTTTCTGCTGGTGACATTTGGGGAATTTGTGGATTTGCCTTGTCCAAGCAAGGCTGCCTTTTTACTCTTTTTTTATTTGCTTTCTTAGTCATTTTTGCTTGTCATGCTCTTTCTCTGACTGAGCTGTTTCTTTCTGTCAACCTCAGTCGTTTGGTTCTTCTAGACTGTGCTGGGTTCGCTATTTATCCATAAGACGCTTAGTATTCACAAGAATGTCTGAGGATTGGAGCTCCATTTGGCCAAATGTTTAGTTTCATCTTCAATTTCCCTCCTCTCCTTGAAGCCAGCATGAACAGTGTTGTCTGGTTAAGCCAGCTGAATTCAGCCAATTGGATAATCAACATGGATAGATGCTGACCAAAGTAAAGTCTGAGACAGGATTCAGCTGAGTCTAACCCTTCTCCTCTCCGTCTACCTAATAAAAAAAAATGTTGTACAAAGAAGCTCTGTGCATTCAGGAAGCTAATGGTTGAATATTAGCGTATTTGGGATGCGTACAGCTGCTCAAAGGTTAGGGCGTTTTTTTTTCTCTTGGTCTTACTTGCTGAATCCAGAGCATAAGTAGTGGATTACCTTTACATTTACAATGGCAGGCATTAACATAATTTAAACTGCTGCGACTACGGGCTTTCTTAATCATGATCAGCCCAGGTGTCAGATTCCCCTTGTCAAGTCTTCCTTGAAAGGAGAGCATAAAACACTTGAGCTGATTTTCTTGATATTCTGGACGCTTTGTCCGCTTGGCGTTTGCCCTCGCTATATTTTCGGGGGGTTTTTTCAGCGCCGCGTGTGCCATTTTCCTAGCTTCCTCTTGAATGCGGTCTCACGATCTGGCACCCGGTTGCTACGTTTTCATAGAGGTCGGTGCCCAGGAACGTCCCGAACACAGCGAAAAATAAAAATACAGGCAGAGAGTGAGAGTCTCTACATTGTTGTTTTTTTTTTTTGATTAGGAAAATCCTAATCATTGTGCCTTTTTTTAAAAATGTTTAAAGCTTCATTGTTTAAGCTTCTTCTGGTAGTTGACAGAGTGGAATTAGACAGGAAAGGTGGGGGGAGAGAGAGAGTTGTATGGTATGTACCTTACCTCCCAAGACACTCCAGAAACCGACCTCTCCAACTTCTTGACCACCACATCGTCCCCAAATACTATCCACTACTAGGAAAGGAGAAGAAATACTAAGAAACATACATCTTACAGCAGTATACAAGGCATTTTGTGCACATAGGATTGCTTCTGTCCGTCTAGTCTTGTGTCTAGTCCATCTGTCTCTGTGTGTGTGTGTGGCCATGAGGGGGTCAGTGGCCTGTCAAAACACACCCCTCCATGCCAGTGGACACTACTGTCTGTCCAGCCAGACAAGTTTATTAGTTTGTCCTAAAAATACAGCCCCGCTCCTCGGACCTCTCTCACCCCGTCCAGCTCCCAGGGGTCCCCTGGTATGAGGCACCCAGCGACACGGTTGGCCCCGCTCGTAGCCATGGAGCCCGTCCAGATGCCTGAAGACAAACATTTGTTGATTGTAATTGGTCAGATTTGTTTGGATTTAGAAACTTTGACGTCAAATTGAAGAACTACCAGAGATTTAATGCCGTTTATTTAGCTCTAGTTTTGACTTCATTGCCTTCTTACGGTTTCTAGGTTTCACAGTTGCACCTTATATTATAATGAGTTATTGTACCTAATGTAATTCTATGATGAACTTGAGATTCAAAGTATCATTCCTGTATATACATCATTTGTGGCCCCGAGGTATGCGCGGAGATATAAAAATGGTTTATAGATTTTACTTCTGAAAGACTAAGCTGGTTTATTTTTCGAACTCTTTTGACTTTGATTTAATATGCTGAGTATACATTCTTGGTTTATTTTCAAAAGGCTTTCAAGACAGGTTAAACGCTCCCATTAAAATGCATGATACACTGTATGAAAACGAAAATAATTAAACTGCCTTTACGAAAAGAAAAAAAACAAAACAGTAAATGTTTCCATCAGGGCTGCATAATTTCAAAAATTGACATGAAAATATCCCGCACTTTGATGCAATTTTCCCTCATCTCATAGATTTTCAGCCTCCGGGGCGACACAGAAAAGCTCTATTCATCAGAGTCCCATCTCAAACTGTAGGAAAAAGACATTTTTGATTCCCTGTCATTTGGGGTTTCCTCCTTCCCCCAGTGTTTTGTCAGACATCAAAGTCAATTTGCAGGTAATGGCGAACAGATTAGGTAATTTGAGCAAACCTGAGCGCCTTGATAGTTTTGACACTTTGTGTGTGTGTGTGCACGTTCGCTAAGGGCTCGGACTATGTCACACAAGGGGCCCCAGCAGTTTAAACAAGTGGCACATTACAATGCACTTCGACATGTAATGACAGATAGTTTCAGTGCAGCGAGCCAAAGCAAACAGCGCTTCACCACCACAAGACGTTTCACTGTCTCCCCTCGACCACTTTGTGATTATTAATTTAAATCATCACAGGCGACTGTCTGCTCCTAATGAAGCATATTTTTCCTGGAAATGATTGAGTACGGAGGAGAAGCAGATTCTTAAATTGCCTGAGTTGTTTTAGACCACATCCAAATGTGTTTTTCTTCCAGCAAGATAAATGAGTCTCAGTGAGGATCACAGCTGTCTCATTTGTAGATGTTTCGTGCTCATGACCTTAATGTGAACATTTGTTCCACACTGTGATTGTTTATAAGGAGGAGTTATGTGACAGTAAAGCAAATAATCACTGTCTGTGAATTTATAGTCAATTTGGCTGTCAATAATGATATGTTGCTGACAAAAACAAGAATTTTCTGAACACTTTTATCTAGAAAACCTGATATATATATATATATATATATATATATTATTATTATTATTATATATATATTTTTTTTGGGGTGACACATGATTACAGAACAGTAAAGTTTGCAAAATGTTTAGTTAGAGATATTTTTCTATTCATTTGCATTTCAAATTTTAGGGCTTCAACTAACAATGTTTGTCATTATTGATTAATCTGCTAATTATTCTCTCAATGAATCGTTTTGTCTATAACATGTCAACACACCATGAACAAGACTTAAGAGTCTACAGCCATGTTAGCGGCTCTGTACAGCTCTACTTAGGCATAATGGCCCTAAATGCTAACATTAGCATGCATACAATGACAATGCTAACTATGCTAATAATGTTGATGTTCAGCAGGTATAATGTTCATGATGTTCACCATCTTAGGTGATTGTGTTAGCGTGCTAACATTTGCTAATGATAGCTTAAAGAACGTTTGAGGCCGATGGGGAAATGTCGTTAGTTTTGCAGGTATTTGGTCGTGATCCAAAAGTACTTTTCAAAGAACAACAAAGAACAGGAGGTGTCTCGTGTATCATTTAACAACCCTTTGTCATAAGTTATAAATGTTTCAAATTTTAGCTTTTTGGAAAAGCTACATTATTAAGAATTGTTTTTTGTTGCAGTCACAAACCAAACTGTAAATTATAGTTTCAGAATAAGTAAAAAAAAAAAAAAAAGTATCCACATTTCGAAAGTGCAATCATTTAAATATATAAATTTCTCCAGTGAGCTTCTATGTCTTTTTATTTATTTATTTCTGCAACCAATCTAAAGCCACTGACAGATTGGCTAACTGGCTAATGGTTTTCGGATATTTTGAGTCTGCGGCTTTCTATGTGGATATTCTCTATGAACATTGAAACTTCTGAGTATTAAACTTGCACTCTGACCATCACAGCTCTCATACTTACACTGGGCGACTGTTGTATTGAATACATAATTAAAAGCACTCCCAGATCACCGCCCGTGTCTCCTGTGAGGTACCGACAGCAGCTCTCAACACAGCAAACAATTGAGCTGTTTTCCTGTGAAAGAGATACCACTGTCGAAATACTTCACAGGTCCTTCCTCCGCCCTGAAGGGCTGAGAGGTGGAGGAGATCCATACAAAAACATGGTATCATTTAGTCACAGAGGATTAACCCACTTTGAGCAAGTTATTTAGTCCCATCTCCTCTTTATTTCCACAATATAACTGTTTGTTTTGGGCTGCCTTTGTCATGTATGTTTTACATTATGTGGCACGACAGAGGATAACTACAGCTGTTCTTTATCGGGTGTTTCTTCTTTTAAAGAGCTCTTCTTTTCATCTGATCGGGTGTTCAACTCTGCATTGTCCACCGTGACCCGAGAGTAAGTGTATATATATTAATATATATGTGTGTGTGTGTGTGTGTGACAGGCGGAGATGATGTTCTGTTCAGGGGTCTTCTGGATGGGCCTGGTCTTCATCCCAATCACCTCGCTGGTCTTTGACGTGGCCTACAAAGTGTGAGTCTTCTCCACGCTCTCCTCGCTCATCATCACTCCAATACACATCCTATACAGTAAATTCCTCAAGAATCTCTCCTATCTCTTGTAAAAATAAAAAAAACAATCCTGCCCTGAAATTCAGTTTCAGACTTCCCAGGAAGTCTAGCTTTTCCATTCTGTAAATACTCCATGGGAAATGTCTGTGTCTGGCTGACATCAGCCCACAGCAGACTCGGAGTGTCAGGAGCAACTTGCAAAGCTAGAAATTTTATTTCCTGATGTACTCGAAAGCGTTTTGAATCGGTCAGTGGGGGGTATTGTAATGTCAGTCTTGGAAGGTTTTTATCATGTTAAAGCATCTGTCATTGACTATGTGTCAAATTATAATCATTTTGTTCTAAATGTTGTTTAATATACAGGGTAAAGAAGGTGTGTTTCAAGACCCTGGTGGATGAGGTGCAGGAGCTTGAGGCTTTATCCAAAGACCCTGGAGCAGTGGTGCATGGAAAGAGGTACAGTTACACATCCCTTCACCCCTCTTATCTTTGTTCCAGGATTTTAGATTTACATTTTATCTCTATTGATGTAATGTGTTGTCTGTAAGTGGACCAAAAACAAATTGTGTTTGATTAAAAAAAAAAAAAAAAAAAAAGTAGTAAATGATCAGTTTGGTCTTTCTGTTTCCTGTTTGCTGTAATGTTAGTGATAAACACATTCAGTGGGTCTTCCACGTTATGTTTATGTTGTATATGTTTACATTTTACTGAACCAGACGGTCTCATTGAGATTAAGATCTCTTTTCCAAAAGAGATCTGAGAACAAGAAACCTTCACAAGAACACAATCAGCTAAACAGAAACAACATACTACACAGCGAGGAATTAAAAACAGTCACAAGAATCATAGTTTAGTCATTTGGATAAAGTCACAGAATATGTAATTTATTGATATATACTGTGATATATATATATATATATATATATATATATATATTGTATGTTTTGGGAAACTGTTAATGGATAGAATAACCAGACAGAAACATCTGTTTTCTGTTAACCCAGCAAATGAATCAAATGACAAATCAACCCACCTCATTACATTGATGCAACAATCCTATACAAATCAATTATTGCCATAAACATAGATTGACAACATTGTCCACAATGGCCAGATACCGGAGACATGCACAGTTATGAATGGCGTAATAAAACAGGAAATGTATCCTCACTCTCACTTTAGATATCATCATATGGCCCAACACCATCAGGACTGCATGTTTGCCTTGGACATTATTCTTTTGATTCACAAAATGTGAAGCATTTTTGACACATTCTCAAGAATAACTTGGAGAGAAGAATCATATGTAACCTTCAATATCCCTCAAAAATATCACAGATACTCACAGCTCCGCTGCCAACAATGTTCCTGTGTGGAGAGAAATCTTAAAATTGCTGCTAAATTGCAGGAGTTTAACTGTAATGTCAGTAATCTTGACAGAAGAGTAGATATCCCCATTTTTCCTCCCAAATAGTGAATGTTTCATTTTAAAGCTCCTATATTGAAGCCATATATTCTAAAAAAAAAAAAAAAAATGTCAATAAAAAAAACGTATTAGTTGAACTGGGTCTGCTCTGCTCTCTGGGGCCTGAGGCCTGCAGCAGGAATCAACATGGAGCAGATCAGTGTGAGATCTCCTGCTGGCTGAAAGTGATCCGAGCCTGGCCGCTGTCCCAGACCCAGCAGGCTGCAGGCTCTCTCACACAGTCACACTCTCTCACACACACACACACACACACACACACACACACAGAAACAAACATGTAGAGATACAAATGCACAGAAACATGGATGGCTTTGCACATAAAGACATGGACGTGTGCGTAGAGGACTCATGTACGCAATTTATTAGCGTTACATGAATGCCTTCTGGCCAACATGCTGTTTCGAATATATCACCCACAAATACTCTTCTTCCCCCTGTGTCTGCCCTACATGGTGTTTGTACCAGCAGGTAGAGCAGTTGGCAGGTCCATCCACTCCGGAGGTGCTTGGACTGATGTATTGCTCATTAAATCTGCCTGTGGTGCTCAGCATGCTGCTAACACCCTTCCTGTTTCTCTGTGCGTGCGTGTGTGTGTGTAGTTTGACGGAGAGGGCCCAGCTCCTGAAGAACGTCTTCAAGAAGAGCACAGTCAGTTTGTACCGGTCTGACTCCATGCAGCAGAACCTGCTCCGTAAGTTGCACAACGTTTCTCTCTTACTTCCTTTCTCACTAAACGTGCCTGAAGATGGAGGCGTCGTTAACTCTCACCCCAAAGAACAAAAAAAAAAAAAAAAAAAAAGACTTCAGTTCATCCACGTTAGTTTTATCTGCTACCCAAATCTGATCCCTCGTCAGGGGAACGGATCGCGCGTCATTACTCCTGCTCTGACGCATACTGTATCTCGAGAACCTTCATCTTGGGGAGGCAGTGACACTCTGCTCATCCCACCTCTCTACATAAATACTCTGCGTTAACAAGATGCAGGTACCGCACCGTCAGGAGCCACAGTTTCCTGACAGCTGCTCACAAACTGCCAATATGAACTGTTAGATTAGCTATTTTTATGGCGCCATGAATACATATAGTTTGTAAAGTACTGGATGTCGAATCTCATATCTTTTTTCGTCATCTGTAAAGTACTGAAGCACTGGAAGTTGTCACTGAAGAGTTTGACAAAATCTTTACTTTTCTTTTATTACATTTAGCTTAATTTAAATCACAATTTTGTTCATTTTCCATTGTATTTTATTTCATATATATATATATATATATATATATACCATGTATATATGTCTATTTGAGCTTGCATGGTTGTTTTAGGATAAGACGACATCTAACACTAATGTATTTTCGGGCCTCAGGATTAATGTTACAGTTGGACGTTGGTAATAAGATATTTTCCCTCCTCCCTTTTTATAAAAAAAAAAAAAAAAAAAAAAAGTAATTTTAGCCAAATTACAGCAGCCGGTTCCACCAACAGGCTTAGTGTTTTTGACTGTTGATTTAATTATTATTTATTAACAGACAGCTGCGAACTACGTAAAAGTATCTTTCTCCATGTTGATTAGGCTCTGCGTATACAGTAAGAAAGACTTACTTTGTCCTTGGTGTATAGTAAGGCATCCCAGAAGTCTAGCGTATGAGCAGCAAAAACTCTCCAGTGATACTCTAAGCATGGGTTTGGTTTTCTGTTTATTTTTCAGTTTTGTTCTGTCCTTTGTCTGATCAGTTTGTTTTTTGTTTGTCTCATAGGTGGGGATGAGACCGTTGTTGTGTGATACCTTTTTTAAATGTCATTATTCAAACCTCACCCCGTTTAAACCTCCTCTAGCTCCCTGATAGACGCCTCTCTCCCTCTTTTTTTTTTTCTGGGTGTTCACTTCCTGTCCTTCCCCTCGTGTGCCTTGTGTGTCCTGAGTTGAGCTCAGTAGAGCGAGATATCGATGAAATGATGAAATGTTGCGCTGTTATTCCCCTACAATGCACTCGTCTCAGCGGGGTCCTTTGAACTTCCCCGCTGGCCTCCAGGTAGTGACCGAGTCATTTGACACCTGAAGGTGAGTCAGGGGTCAAAGGTCAGAAAGGAACCCTGTAGGAAAGTCTAGTTGGTAGATCCCAGGGCTGCTACTATACTAGAGATACAACTTTTAGGAGAGCTGTGATTTACTTTTTTAAAACACTTTAATTTACTGTTTTTCGTCACTTTAATTTGAAGGAATAGTGTGACATTTTGGGAATATGCTTATTCGACTTCTTGCCTAGTGTAAGGACATCGATACCACTCTCATGTACTGTTTGTGCGCTGAGTATGAAACTACAGCCAAGTCTCAGTCTGTGCCACTCATGTATTAGCATTAGCGTTAAATTATAAGCTCTGGAAAAAAATATGCTGTATGATTAAAAAATAAACGTGTTTCTGCTCAGATAGTAAATTGTCTCAACTTTGAAAACAGGTTGAAATGTCGCCCTGCGGGCGGACCAAATTATTTTTTAATCCATACAGTTAGAAGATTCTTTGAGGATAATGCAAAACACTTCAGGACAGTGAAACTATAAGTGTTAGACGACCTTCTGCGTTTTTCAAACATCGCCAGGAGATACTCTTTCAGAGAAATGGAGGCTTAGCACTGTGAATGTAACGCTAATACAGCCACTTAGCAGCTTAGCATAAAGACTGGAAACAGGTGAAAACAGGTAGCCTAAGTCTGGTTCTTTCTCCAGCGGCCGTAAGTTGTAAACCTTGTTTACAGGTTTTCTTCTTCGGCTTGAACAAGATGTAACGTGTTGATTATGGAGCGTTAGATTTCCTGGTAGGCAGATGTTGTTATCTTTGGACAGAGCCAGGTTAGCTGTGTCTTTAAGCTAAGCTAAGCTAAGCTAACTGGCTTCTGGTTGTCGCCTTATATTTACCGGACAGGCATGAGAGCAGTATCAATCTTTTTGGCAAGAAAGCAAATGAACACATTTCCCAAAATGTTGATCTATTGCTTTGGATTTTGTGTAAAATTGTGTTCATTGTTTATTCTGTTTTAAGTGTGTTTTTATACCTTTTATTACATTAATAATTGATGTACATAGTTTTAACCGCTTCAACTCTTTTTCAGATGGCTACGCCTTCTCTCAAGACGAGAACGGAGTGGTGTCTCAGTCGGAGGTCATCAGGGCGTACGACACCACCAAACAGAGGACCAACGAGTGGTGAGCCGCCGGCCCGCGGGTCGGCCAATCCGGAGCCACGACAGCCGTTTCTAATGGCGATATTTGAAGCTTAGCGGGGGTGGGAAGACGAGGCGCTTGCGTGTGCCTCCAGCACTAAGGGGATTTTTGGACAAGGATATGAAACGAACGGAGTGTCTTTTGAAAAAGGGAGAAAAAAAAAACAAGGAACAAAACAAATTGTGTTCACTATCAGCTGTCGTTGTGTGTCCAGCAGACATAAAGAGCACTGTGCTTTCTTAGCAGTCTGTGGTCTGAAGTTCTTCACTGTTCTCGCTCAGTTTGTTGGAGTGAACGTGTCTTCTCTATTTAAAAATCATCGAAAATCATTTAATTCAAATTAAACTCCTAAACACTGTTATTATAGAAGTTAAAACACTGGACAATGATTAGCTTTTAGAAGATTTGAACTTGTGAAAGATTGCCAAAGAGCAGTCGTATGTACAATCTTCCAAGTACTAGTGAATTCGGACAACTTTCAACCAAATGTAATCGCACTCCCGAGTGTATTCCAGCACTAAATGGACCACTTCAGAGCAGACGTTGTAATATTTCAATTTTCTTTTTGCACTTAAGGAAGCATCTATTGTGTAAAGCCTTACATTTGCTCATGCCTTCATCCTCGTTTCTTCTGAAACGCATTTGTTTCCTTTTAGTTTCATTTTTAAAAGTATGTAGATATCGTGCCTGGTTTTATTTTTAATTTTAATTTTTTCCTTTTCATTTCTTTGTGTAAGAAGTTGCCTCCCGCAACTCACCGTAGTCCTGTTTCCACCGTTTTTACAGCAGAAGCATTGCTCTCGACAAATAATTGCATTCCACACATCACTCCTGTCTCAACGATCACAACGGTGCCTACGTAGAACCTTTCCCTCATAGATAGCCAAGAATAGTTTAGCCAGCTAGCTTAGACCAGTGCTCCACACACACCTACTGAAGACAAAATCACTGTCTCCCCACCACAGTATTGCACTTGTACAATGTGAAAACTACTGTGCCTTGTGGCACGTGTATAAACTTTTAAGATTTGTTCCTGCAGAGGTGAAGGGGGGAGGGGGGGGGCTCTCTGATGGTGTTGTTGGAGCTTACAGCGGTGATAGTGTTTCCCTTAAAATGGAGATTTTATCCTTCTAACATAAGTGCCATTAGCTTAAGGGAGAGAGAAATATTAGCCAGGAAAACTCCACGACAATATCAAAACTACTTTGTCTCTATAGTTATTTTGTGGATTTGTATTTTTATATTGGAGATGTATGAATTTTGCATTGACTGGCTTTGTAATGAACTGTCTGTAACTTTTCAGTTTTTTTTTTCTTCCTCTGATAAACTGGCAGGATAGAATAGATCGAATGAGGAAACTGAGCTTTCTTAAATGTCTTGTTATTAATATTAATATTGTTACAGCTTGATTTATTTATAATTGACTACTTAATGTCTGTGTGATTGCTTTCTTCTCCCTATGGGAGATCAGATCTTTGACAGTGTGTGTGAGTGTGTCAGTGTATTGCCTGCATGTGCATGTGCTGTGTGCGTGTGTTTGTGTGTGTGCGTGTCTGCGTGCGTGTGTCTGCGCGCGTGTGTGCGTGTGTGTGTCTGTGTGTGCGTGTCACCTCTACTGTGGATAACTTCTATGTATGCATTGCATGTCTGTGTCCTCTATGTGAGACCGGGAGTTTCCTGGTGTGTTTCTTTTGTCGTGTGAATGTGTGTGTGTGTGTGTGGCTTGCTCCAGTTGTCCGTCTGCACGACTCCAGGTATAGCTATGGTGTACTACTGTGTGCTGATGCATGGCCCGTGTGGGACAGTGTGAGTGTCAGTGTGCAGTATGACTGTGTGTGTGGTCAAACTCTCGACCTCGACTGTGAGAGTTTCTGATGCTCCGCTCGCTTCGACAGGAGATGTTGCACAATGCACTCGATGTACCTTTCCAGTAGTGGATATCTGGTATTATCTGGTTTCAGTATATGATTTCTCTTGAGTGTAAATGTTTGTAACTTGTTTTCTTCATGCAGTGTACCTCTGCTTTACAGGAAAGCTCTTTAGTGAGGGTTAATGGTTATTTTTCTCTGCTGGTCTTTAGTGTTAAAACTTAATTGGTTGTCATCTTGTCAAAAGTTTCCAAAAACCGCTGAATGTGGAACTGTTGCTTTTCTTTTTTCTAGAAAACATAAAACACACGTTGTCTGTGAAAGTCGTGGGCTGCATGAATGGATAACACAAACTGTTCTCTGAAATGTTTAACTGTACTACTTTGATTCTCCCTCGAGTGTTGATCACTTTACATAAGAGAAAAAAAAACGCACCTTTTTAACTTTACGTTTCAATATTTTGTTTCTTTTTCCCGTCATTTTGTTCGATGATTGTTCTGCATGTTGGGACTGCAAACTTATAAGTGTCGTCTTTTACTGCCATGAAGGACTACTGAAATAAACTTTACAATCATGGAGGAACTTTGGTGAACGTCGTTGCTTATTCATCTTTGTATTTGCAGGTTTTGCGGTCGCTGTGTTGTGCTGGTGTGTGACAACCTAAACAGGAAAAGGCAGGGAGAGCAAGTCTGCCTGTAGGGCACAAAATTATATCACTAGAGTCCATATTTGTTATGATGGTGGAGTCAGTCGACATTCCACTAAAACGGTAATCTGTTCATGTGGATGTGCATCCAGATTAATTAAAAAAGGGCTCAAATGACATTTTATAGACCAAACAATACATCGAAAGAAAGAAACGTCGGATGAATCCATAATTAAACTAATCGTTTGTTTTGGCCCTACTAAAAGAAATAATTTATTTTTAAAAATGCAGCATTGACAGAAATATAAATGGAAGAGTAACTGGTGTATCCGTTTACAGCGCCGCCAATAAACGCCGGTTCAATAAAGAAAGATGATTTCAAGCCAAGAGCAGCTGGTGGATCTATTTTGGTCAGTGCTAACCTCTGTGACGAATATATCGCATGTGAATCCAAGGGGTGTGTCTCCAGCTGTTCAGAAATGGAGAAGTTATTATCTTAGCATGTTTCATCACTATGTTTATTTCATTACCACACTACCAGAATACAAACTGTGGCGTCACATTCGTACACAGTTTACAGTCTGTGATCGCTGATCAATATTTATTTATTATTATAACATATCTTAAGGAAATCCTGTGTACGCAGGTAGACCGCTTGAATCCATCGCAGGAATGGTGGACTCCGCCACTAATTACGCAAACTACTATATAGAGACACAATAATAAAGTTGATGAATAATCAACTGGCTTTTGTTTAAAAAAAAAAAAAGTAAATGGTATCACAAATGTGGTTTGATTTCAATAAAATCCTGTAATTCTGTTATATATGATTGATTCAGTTATGAGAGGAGTGTTTTCACAAGAATAATGTTTGTGACTTTCGATGAAATCTATTCCGACAGAAAAAAAGTAGAAGCAATTAGCATGAGGACTAATAATCAGAACTTTGGAAAAGAAACTGGAAACTTGTTTGAGTCCTGGCAAAGATGTGAAAGAATATACCAAAAGATTTAGGAAATGTAAAAAAAAAAAAACAACTTGTATCTTCCTTTCCATAAGCGATGTGGGATGTGAGAACTGATGTCCGGTCTGACAGCCGCGCGCATAAACGACACCTGAAGAAGTTAACGCTGGAATCGGTCAAGTAAGTCGCATTTTGTGACTCGAACAGCACTTGGATGGAGCCGCAAACATCCTCGGACTGAACGGTGTGCAGGTTTCATGACGCGCTGTGAGATAACTGGAGAACAGAGCACTCTTTGTCGAGCTTTTGCTATACCTGTTGGTGCAACCTAAACCTCTATTTCTGGGCCGAGTTGTTTTTAACACTGTGACCATGCCATGCTCATTGAACACTGACAATGACTGATCTCAGCGCTGCATTCCTGCTGGGAAGTCTGGCGCAAGAGTGAGCGACAGGTAGTGAGCTGCTGTGCAGGCGCGACCGCTCCGGTTTCCTTTTTGTCTGAGTGATGATGATGAGGCTTCTTTCAGAGCACGGAAATATTGCTTGACAGACTTTACATTTATCAGTGCGCAGAAGGTACTGAGAGACAACATTTTTATTTTTTGCTGTAAATTAGGGAATCAATATGACAACCTTGCTCTGGGTATAATGCCTGTACAACATTTTATAGAAGTCCACATTTCCTCCAAAATTCAAATGTCCTTTGTGCATCAGACCCTCCCCTCTTTCAGAGGTCCTTGCGATTGTCAAAAAAAACAAAACAATATTTCCCTGGTTTCCAACATCTACTTCTAAATCATGTAGCAATGAGTCTCAGCGTGACAGTGTTGGTGCCGTCTGCCAGTGCTGTATTTCAGTTTTTTGAGGAAGGTTTGAGATAAATTGGCAAGATTTCAGTCTGTATTGTAAGCTGTCTCCTTGAAAAACAGCCTTTTGTAAAAAAGAAAAAAAAAGAAAAACCAATAAGGCCAGTGAGGTCTGTTCACAACACAAGATAAAAGTGCATAAGATTGGACACTGTTACTGCCTCTAACAAGTCTGTTGAACTCTGATGTGTCCTGTGATGCAGAAGGGGGGGGTGGGGGGGGAGTGCCTCAGGCCACACAGCTTTGTCGTACTTTATCCCTCGTCCTCCTGTCGCGCCCTCTGTGTCTGTTCAGCCGGCCCGGGCCTTCCACACAAACACCACCAGCTGTGTTGCAGTGTGTTTGTCCTCGCCGGCTCACATCCAACCATCTAGAAATCTTGTAAACCCTCTATTTCCCCCCCGCTGGGAGCCCTGTCAGCTCTGTCCGAAGTCGGCAAAGCCCTTGGCTGCCGAGAAGGCGTCGGGCTGCAGAGGGAAGAAGTACTGCTGTGGCAGGAGGAAGGTCTGAGTGGGGTGAGAGGTCTGGTGGAGCTGTAGCTGGGTGTGGGTGGGTGGCAGCGGGTGCTGCATGCCTCCTGACATGGGCGCCGGTGGGGATGTGTAGGGGGGAGGTGGAGGTGGAGGCAGAGTCTGAGGAGTCTGGGTGGGGGTGGAGGCTGACGAGGAGACGGTGGCAGACACCAGGCAGCCGTGCTGCTGCCCCTGCCCTCCGAGAGAAAACCTCCGCATGGAGCTGCCGCCTCCAGCCGAGCTCGAGCTGGTGGTGGCCGTGCTGGACTGTCGCGACGGGGCGCGGAGGCTCGGAGGAGCGGAGGTGAGGATCATGGGGATGGTTTCACCCTGACAGCTACGCAGGGAGAAGCGAATGGGCTGCTGGGTCGGCTGCTTTGGCCGCAGGCAGGTGCAGCAGTAGACAGCCACCAGAGAGCCGACCACGACGAAGGCGACGAAGATGCTTCCCACCATTAGAAAGGGCACGTAGATGGGCTCTGAGGGCGGAGGAAACAAGGGCAGGTTAGCATCAACTATGAGGAAGCACCTCTATAGGACAGAAAGCTGCAGGTTAGTAAAATGTGTCTACATGTGAGAAAACACCGACTATAGTCAGTATTTTTCTATTTTTAGTAAGATTTTCTATTCACATAGACACAAAAATAACACATTTAACTGCTAAAAAACGTTCAAAGAAACTGAATAAATCAAAGATTGAACACATTTTTTCTAACACTTCACTTTAACCCCCCCCCACTTACAGGCAACACTTACAGGCACTATATAAACATTCAATAAATGCTGTATGACAAACATTAATCTAGCTGTAAGTAGATACAAGGACATTTTAAGTCTTTTATATTATTACAACTGTGTTTTACAACATTGGCAATTCTTATCTGTTTAGCCTCCACTTATGGATGACTACGGGTTGGTTAGAAATACATTTAAAAAAAAAAAAAACACTTATATCTGCTTACAACTGCATTATAATGAATTAAAAAAAAGATTAACTGTTTGTGTGGTGCTTTTAAATAAAGTAAAGTTTTACCTTGTTGGAGAGTATAAACTACAGCCTGCACTAATGTTTATGGTGGCAAAAATGTTTAATACTAAACATTTAATAAACTAATTTCATTTAAGTCATTCATGGTATTATTAGCGCCAAATTCCTGCTGGAAAAACACAAACAGCTCGAGTTACACTGTGAAGCCCTTTTGCTCTTTGGGAGGAAATCAGCGAATGCTTATTTATTTTGATAGGAAAAGTTAGGAAATTGTGAGCACACAGTCCATTCAGTTAAAGCCCCGTAGCTTATCAGTTCGGGAAATTTAAAGAAAAAGAAAACGTTGAGGGTTAAAGGGAATGATTAATAACCATTTCACAACTCACAATGGGTTCATGTAACACTTTAAGTCTGTTGAATGTTTAAAGAAGCCAAAGAAAACGAGTTGCCGCCTCATTGTGTTGTGATTACTTTGGATGTCAAATCCAAAGTCAAAGTGAATGTGTTTTATGTTCGGCAGCACAGTAAGCCGGCTTGTGTTGGAAAGTTTTGAATACATTCCGGCAGTGTGATCCAACTAATCTTGATTTAAGTTTTGTGCAAAATTTCTGCTTAAAGATTTGTCTGGAGTTAGTTTTAAGAACATTTGCTGAGTGACTGACAGGCTCCTAGTTTTCCTTTTTCTGCAGTGAGTTCAGGTCCAATGAAGCCACAGGAGCTGAGAGAAAAAGGTGCCGGAAACTGGACACTTCTCCTGTATTTCATTAAACGTGAAAACTTTAAAAACACCAGTTGCATGTGTAAAAGGTGGCATGAGAAAATACTTCCAGTATGGTAAAATGGACCCCATTCTCCTTTTAAAAAGGTGTAATTTTCCATTTTAGTTTTTCATGCAACTTCTTTTTTTTAACACCTTAACACACATTACTATATTTTCCTTCACGTGTTGTGTTGAATCGCACAAATGTTGGCCTTTGTTGTCCCACAGAACACACATTTATTCGTGTATTGTTTGAGTAGGTGCACTAAATCTTTAGCATAGTGTTTCATTTCTGGTTGGAAATCAAAGTGTTCTTGAGCAAGACACTGAAAGCTGCTTTAGTCTGTGTTTATTGGTGTCCAGCTGACCTCTGACCTCAGTGTAGAAACCAACTTTCCTAAAGATCAATCAGACTAAATAAGCCAACAATTAGACTAAACATGTGCATGCATCCGTTTACTTTATTCACAACTACACGTAGGTTAAATGCAATGGATTTGATGACGTACATGTCATGCATGTGGTGTTTGCACCCAACCAAACTTTGAACTCCTTTGTGAACTTTTGCTTTGTGAAATGCTGCACTTTGTTGAAGGACCTGAGAAAAGAGTTTCTTAAGTTAGAGAGTTTTAAACAAGTAAACTTACGCGCTGCAAACTCGGTGTTGTCCACCTCCCTGTCGTTGGTGCAGCCGCCCTGGTCCAGCCGTGCGTCCGCGGCCGCGCAGCAGTAGCGCAGCGAGCAGGAGCCGCAGCACACGGTGGCGTCCATGGTGTCAAAGTCCTCCGGACACTGGAAGCCATCATGATAATTCCCATTAGCGTCCAGCCAGCCGTGGCAGTACTCCCCCTGTGCGTCCGATATCCGCAGATTCCAGGTCAGATATCCCAGCAGCAGGCAGTTGAGCAGGCACACCATCCCGACAAGCCGCTGGGGTTCACGGTTCCCTGCGTCCTGTAGGCTCCCGGCCACCGAGTGCGACGGCCCGGGTTAGAGACTCTTCATTGAGATGAATTTTTACTGAAAGAGGAACAAAAACGCGGCGATCCAGAGACGTAAACTTATGTCACCGTCATCTTTCCGCCAAACAAAGTCGTTTTGAGCCAAACGCTCGCAAATTTGCGAGAAAGATTCCTTAATTGAAACTTCACTTCAAGTCACTTCTCAGAACGTCTTCACAGGAGCTTCTTCTCGTCCCAACATGTCAAACAACCTGCTGCGGGTGTCGCTTTGCTCTTTATTGAGTTGCTCCTGCGGCCGTTTGTTGACGTCGGTGCAGAAGTTGTGCGCCCACCTCACTGGAGAGTTGCTGCTTTTGTGACCGTGGCTGTGTACGCGCGCACGTAACCCCCCATTAACCGGACGTGCGCATTCACGCGGTAGCAGTGGTCGCAGCGGTGCCGATTATTACCACGAAGGTGTCCAAATAACATGGATACGTTATGGTCATGACTTATTCTGCTTGAAATGAGACCCACAGGGCAGCAGTTAAAGTTCACTCAATACAAAAATCTAATTGCAGTTTATAAGACCGAACAATGCACATTTACTTGTAAAACACGTGAAGCACAACAGGATTATGTCATGCAGAGGGAAAGCACAACATTTAAAGGGGGACTATGTTAATATTATACTCCTGTAACAAATACAAAGTTGAATTAATAAGAAATAAAACACACTCTTGTTAAATGAAAGAAAAACAAAAGGTGCTGAGTCAGTTTGTCAGACATTATGAGTCTTCTGTATCTGTACTATTGTTACGCTATGTTTCAGAACCCAATTCTTATTTTTATTTTTAGCATTTATAATGTTTCTACTTGGATTTGTGGATTGTCTTTTTTAATACCTGTCCAGGCACTACAGTTGAAAATCAGCCAGCGAGGTCTTATTTATGTAAGAAGAGATTAGTCCCTAAACTTTACTTTTTTTAACTGAACTAAATCATTATGTTATAAGTCTCACTTCTTGGTACCAATAAAACATCTGTTCAGCAAAAGCTACACATGCTCACTTTAATGCATGTGAATAGATTTACAGCTAATTAAAGGAGCGGAAGTAGCCTAACTCAGAGAAAGTGAAAACTTTTGATGAATCATTTACAAACGTGTTGGCTGACACTGCATTCAAATACACAGTCATTCTCTGAGAATTAAGAATTGAATTTGCTCGTTTATGACAATCACCATTTAACGGTTGTTGGCCTATCGCTATTTCTATTCAGACCATTTCTCCATAAAGGCCTATAAGTCTTTCATTATTAGCTCATTCAGTTTGGTGTCTAGACACGATATTGACTGAGCACTTGAATGTGTTTTCATATTACGCAGAAGCAAAAACTACCGACCGGTCTGGGTTTGTTGAAAAGGAGAGAAAAAAAGATATATTTATGTTAATCAGCAGCAGGTCTTTATAGTCCTCCATCTATTAAATCTTCTTATGTTGTAACCTATTGATGTGGCGCCCCCATGTGGAGCTGCAAACTTTTAGGCCTGCAGGCTACCAGACGGCTACACTAGCCTTCAAACTAAAAGGATTTCAAACATAAAGTCAATTCTGACTGAATTGACGAACAGTTGTCCTTTTAACTACTTAAAAAAAAAATGTATAAATTAAAAAAAAAGGTATAAATATACATCCAAAGAATAAAACCTTCAGTTGAATTCAGGACCAAGAGGTATAACATCATACTTATTTTAGCAGTTTTTTTTAAATTCCGTTTTCTTAATCCAATTATACATTTTTAGAAAAAGCAAAAGTAAAATAATAGCTAAGTCTTTTCTATGTGTTCCTTTCACACAGCCTAGATGGGTGTGGATGGCCCTTTCTTTCATTTGCGCTCATGTTGCTCTATTGATGCTCTGTAGCAAAATGGCCTCTGCCTTTTCATTTGTGGGATTTCGTTCTGCGTTTTTTTTTTGTTTTTTTTTTCAATTCCAGATTGTACAACTGCTGTAGCGCCCCGTTGTTCTCTGTGTGGATGGTGGCTACAAAGGAGGCAGGCGGCGGCGCACAAGTCCCGCCTGCATTTCCCTCTGGAGGAGTCTCAGTGTCGGCGCTCCCGACTGGGGATTGGAGCGGCGGCTTGTCAGTAAATGAGCCCACCCTTCACACAGAGTGTATGAGGGAAACCGAGCCAGACAGTGACGGATCTGATCCTCCAGCCCGTCACACCAGCACGCCACAATACCGACCCGGAGCCATCCGCCGCGCTGTGACACCTGGCCGGGATGGAGGGAGAGATGCAGCCCGCAGATGAAGGGCCCTGCGCCCCGAAGATGTGCCGACAGCAACGGGGTCCGTACAGCACCCTGAAAACCTTCCAGAGCAAGCGCTCGGCGGGCAAGTCGCGCTTTGACAGGTCCGCTGTGGTCGAGGTGCCTCTGTTTGGCGACGGACATCACTTCACTTTCCACCCCGAGCAGCCTCATCATTTCCAGCCGCACCATCACCACCACCAGCGCCTGCAGCAGCTCCACCAAACCAGTGTCGCTATCAGCAGCAGCCAGCAGCATCACCCGACGCCTCAGCAGCAGCAGCAGCAGCAGCAGGATCGTTTCCCATGTGAGAACAGGCCCAGCAGCAGGGTTCCGACATCCACCTCAGCGGCGGCGGCGGCAGCATCTCCTGGTACCCAGCAGCGGCGCGTCAGCAGCGGCGGAGCGGAGCCCAGATTCTCCCCAGACTGCAGCTACGGCATCAGCTCAGGTGGGTTTCAAACTTGTTCAGAGTGAGTGATGAGAGTGACTCCTAGTGTGGAGGTGTGCTCCATCGCAAAAAGGCAGTTTTATTTATTTTGGATTGAGACTTTTCTGAGCTGTCCGGAATCTGGTGTGTATTTTCGGGCTTTTGCTGCCCAGATATTTGAGCATAAAGCCTCTACAGAGTCAACAAAACTTCAATGGAAGAGAAAACGATATGTTATTATAAGCAAGCATCTCTTTTGTTCACAGCAGCTTCATGTTTTTGTTCCCATTTTTCCTCCTTTTTCTTCCTGTCAGCAGTGATTGATTTGCTGCTGTAATGAGAGCAGTCATGATTGAATCTCCAGTGTGCATGTGCTAAAAATTATATTGGGTAATTGTCTGTCCGTGTGTGTGTGTGTGTGTGTGTGTGTGTGTGTGTGTGTTTACTTGTGTGTTTACTTGTGTGTGTGTGCATGCATGTGTGTGTGTGTGTG
>CALSCE010009297.1:569555-645914 GCA_943593645.1 Bovichtus variegatus
TATCGACAAAGGACTGTTCTGTAATTTCAATGAATGCACAGGTATGTCCACGAACGGTTAAACACCGACATGTGTCGATAAAATAAATATTTTTGAAATGATTGATCAGCCTTAAGGGTATATTAATGGATGGAATAAACATTTATATATTTTAAATAAATTGATAACTTCTTCATTTATTTCTTAATTCAATGTATGTGTCTTTAAAAAAAATAAATGTTATGGCTTATTATTGTATAGGCTGTCTCTTTCTTTGTGCTCTCCTGCACGTGGCGACACATTGTTCCAGAGGTTTGGCTGCAAACAATAACTCTAAAAAAATAATGAAAAAAATAGTTTTCAGGGAGGGTTCCGCCCAGAAACTTCAGTGACTTCATTTTCTGCGGTTTCACACCAAGTCCAGCCGCCGAATGCATCTCTTCTCCACGTGCAGCGTGCAGCAGCGTGCTGTGTCGCTGGTTCTGATACCGCTTCGGTTGGGTGTTTCTCTTTAACTCTGCGGCATCCCTCTCCCTGTATGCGGGCCTGCTGCTGCTCCGGAGGAGGGCGGGCCGTGAGCACGACGAGCACACATCGGGACAGTAAACTCACTGATGCGACATGCACGCACTTCGGGATGATCTGAGCACGCAGCTCGACTAACTTCGTTTGCACTGATTGGATTTAGGGAATGGCACGCGGAGCTGCGTGTTGATCACAGGCGCGGTCCGCTGTCTGGAGGCTGACCTCGGGTAAACCCTTCAGAGGCTCCGCGGACTTTGGAGATATTCTGCAGAGGTGTTTTTTTTTTTTTTTTTTTTTTTTTTGCGCAGTACTGAAACTCTGGCGCCACACAAAGGGGGATGATCTCCAAAATCAACTGACAGTACACCGAGTGAAGTACGACTTTTAAAAGACACAGAGGCGGCTCGTGTGGCGGTGCAAGATGATGTCGCTCATAGATTTGGACGATGATCAGCGATGGGTGCCCACCCATGTGAATGTCACCGTCCTCCGGGCAAGAGGACTGCGAACCAAGGGCAAGCACGGCAGCCGCTACCTCTACACCATCATTCAGGTGGGGAAGGAGAAGTACACCACCGGTCTGGTGGAGAAGGCGGAGATGCCCGAGTGGAACGAGGAGTGCTGCTTCGAGCTGCTCCCCGGGATCCTGGAGGACGGCGGCCGTGGCGCCTACCCCCCGGGGAGCGGGGACCTGGTGCTCACCGTCATGCACCGCGTGCTCATCGGACTCGACGTGTTTCTCGGACAAACCGTCATTCCTCTGGATAAGATATTCCAGGAGGGAATGTGTCCTCGAGATGAGTACGTTGTGTTTGCATTTTAATGAAGCCTGCATGACAAAACCATGTCAGTTTTACTGCTCACGCAGAAGGTAGAAGTGATGGGTCATGTTTTTATGTCAGACTGGGACAGGTATAGGTGGAAGAAGTACTCACAGATGTTTTACTTGAGTAAAAGTAGCAATACCACAATGTAGAAATAGTCTGTAAAAGTCCTGCAATCCAAATCTTACTTTAGTAAAGTACAAAAGTAATAGCATCAACATATACTTATTGTATGTACTTAAAAGTACTCATTATGCAGAACGGACACTTTCAGAATCCTGTTATGTTATTGCATGATAATCAGTGATGCATACATGTGTAAGTATCACTTATGTTGCAGACGGTAAAGGTGGGGTTAATGTCAACTCCTGCAGAGTGGGTTAATCTATAATTAAACATCATAATTGATTAGTTGATTATATCTCATATTAACAATCAGAATCTGTAAAATAACTAAAGCTGTGAAATAAACGTAGCAGAGTAAACAGTTTAAAGTAGCATGAAATGGAACTATTCAATTAAAGTACAGGTACCTCAAAAATTTTACTTAAGTACAGAACTCGACTACTTAGTTACATTCAAACTCTGAGGATTATTTAGTAAACATTACAGGAGAATGACATGCAGCTTTTCATGTAGTTCTTCAATCAGGTGATGTAATTCCTACAGCAGCCTATTTTTGGGAAAGTTTTCTCCTCTCGCTTCCATAATCCTCATAGTGATTATCGACCATGTGCGTCCACGACCCAAAACACAGCAGCTGATAAAAGACACGATGAGAGGGAAACAATGAAACAAGATGTGTTAGTGTTTTGCAGGATGAATCCTAAATGCAGACAGGCTCATTAAATTCTGGCCCTCTAGGCTGATGCTATTACAGAAGCTGTTCCCACAATGCACTGCAAATCAACAAGATGAGACGCAGTTTCCACTGTGGAAGAAGTACACGTAGCGATTCTAGTCAGAAAGCCTCCATCTTTTTATGCACATCTTCCATTTCCTTTTATACAGCACTAAATGTATCCTTAAATATTGCATGGCAGAACCACACACACAGAAGATACAAGTGATGTGTCGTGTTTTTATGTCGCGCTGGGACAGGCAGTGGTCAAAGAAGTACTCATAGATGTTTTACTTAAGTAAAAGTAGCAATACCACAGTGTATAAACAATAATCAAAATCCTACTTAAGTTAAAGTAAAGAAGTATCAGCATCACATTATAAAGTACCACAAATAAAACTACTCATTGTGCAGAACGGCCCATTTCAGAATCATACATATAACATCACTGAATTATAATTAGTGATGCATTAATGTACATTACATTAATTATTCATTTATTTATATAATTCATTAAATATTTAATGTGGAGCTGGTAAAGGTGGGGCTCATTTCAACTTCTTCTCGTTAATACTTCATTGACTAATATGACACTGAATCCTTCTTCAGAATGTCCTGCATGCAAATTATTTTAAAAAACAGGATAAATGGTTTTTCCACAATGTTACTTTATCTGGATGTGGCTTTTGGAAATGTTGACCTGCCAAAGTGAGATTGGTGAACTCGGTATCAATGCACTGATATAAATAGTACGAGGATGTGAGGAGGAGTGACAGATTGTTCATCACATTGACTTTCGAAAACTGTAGGAAAGTGGAAATACGAAAAAAAAAAAAACGTTGTTTTTCTTTTGGTCATGCAAGGCGTGTCCATGATTGAAAATGTGTAGTTTAGTCTGCACTCTGTGGTTTAGGTTCCACAAAGTGAGTAAGAATGTAAATTCTGTTTACACACTGCAAGTTATTTTTAATGTTGCAGTGTATCTTCAAAATAACTTTGACTCTTTTCTAATTTGCCTGACGAGGAGTATTTGAAGACCTTCAGTTCAGCCACAGGTGATGCAACAGGACTCACCATTAATATGTGCAGCATCTCCACTAAAGCAATACAACACATCTGGCTTTAATTGTGGGCTCTCTGCCCTCTCTGCACTCAGTGGAACTCACTCAATTCCTGCTGTTAGTTTTGGCTGTACAACACTTTCTCTGGTCCACTCAAAGGATTTAGGAGGCAGAAACAGAGAGAGCATTTCATTGGTTCACTGTTCATACTTTATTGTCTCATACAGTACACAAAGGCGACTGGACCTCGAGGAATTTGGGTTGTGATTTCCTTCTCTGAGGATTGTAGAAACAGTTTGTTGTCAGAGTTATGAGTGCAATCCCCCGAGCAGTATTCCCAGATTATGTAATATGTGGAAAGCATTGGCAAAAGGAAATCAATGTCTTTTTGTTGCTGCTCGTTTTGTCCCTGTGAATTACCAGGTAACGCATGCGTCCTCTGATTTGTGCTTTAAACAGATAACATCCCACTTCAGTAACATATTTATTCAGAGCAGTGATATAAGATTGACTCTCCCTTTTTCTTTTGTGGCTCCAGATGGTTCAAGCTCAACTCTAGGGCGGGCAGAAAGGAGAAGGAACGTGGTGAACTTCAGGTTACTGTGCAGTTCACTCGCAACAACATGACAGCCAGCATGTTTGACCTCACCATAAAAGACAAGCCGCGCTCTGCTTTTGGCAAGCTCAAGGATCGCGTCACAGGGAGGAAGAGGGGGGACGTGGAGTCTTCCTCAGCCATTGTGCCAGGCCGCTTCGCCGCCCTGTCAGGATCCCTTGGGCAGCCATTTGGAGAGGACATGGGTGGAGGGGAGTCTCGAGATGTGGAGATAGCAGAGGAAAAGAGGAGCAAGATGAAAGATTTCTTCAAAGGGAGGCTGCGCAAGTCGTCTGACACCAGGTCGTGCTCATCGCTGGCTTCAGAGAGTAGTGTGTCTTCCATGGTCAGTGATAACCCCGGCCCTCCGCCCAGCCTGGATCTGATGTCGGACCCTCCCAGCTCCCCCATCTACACGAGCAAAGTGAGAGTGGACACCCATTATGGAGAGACAGCTTTAGCTAAAAAAGGTAGCCTTTAAGAAATGATTCATATGTGCTTGACATGAAGGCTGGTGTCTGTTTTCATAATTGCCTGAAATAAACCACATTCTCACAGTGTTTTACAGCAGAGGTGAGCCACCTCTCCGGAAAATGGGACGACCTCTACAAACATCATTAAAAAACAAGAAATAAAACATTAATCATCAGGGAAAATAAGCAGGAGGACGATCACACACTAAATGCCATGTGTTATATTTAATGAGCGTGGCTATTGCTTTAGGCTCTTATATAATAACTAAATTAATCACGAGAAACAAGAGGGTCAGGATCTGGGTGGCTTAGTGCCTCTGCTAAACAATTTTTCTAGGGAAAGTCGATAGATAGTTATCACTCCGCCTGCTAAAACACAACTGACATTTGATTTTGAGGTTGATACCAATATCATTGTTTGAGATTGGCTCTTCTAACAATATATAGGCTAATGTTTGTGTTTTAATAACTTGGACGTGCTTTCAGGCAGACAAATTATGTAATGGCGACACTGTTTCTTAATGTAAAGGAAGCTGGAGCTCTATGGAGTCATGCAGCAAGCTAAAAAAACTTCCAATAAAGGTATCACCACAGAAAGATCAACATTAATACCCATAGGAAGCATGACGCAGTCATTAATGATTAAGAGTCAACAAGGGTCAAAGTGTAAAAGAGTTAAAAATACTTGAGATAGACCAGCCGTAAAATAAAATATACTTATAATGTTGTATTAGCAACACATTAGCTTCAGACAGCTAGCATAAGAACTAGCTTGGTCAGCGGTAAACAAAATGAACAAATTACAGTCGCTAAAATGGCAAAATGGTGGATGTAACATGGTTTAGTCTGATATTTGGTGGACACAGAGTATTTATCCGCTGAAGAGCCAGATATTTCCTAAAATGAGAGTGAAAATGGGGCTAACATCTGTCGGGTAGCCACAAACATGACTCCAAATGAATGCTAATGTTGCGTAAAGTGGTTTGGTTATAATTGTTACTGCTTTAAGGCAAAAAGTTAAAAAGAAAACTGAAAGCAAGAAATTGAGTGTGGTCCCCCTCAATGTACAGATTCAATAACTTTTCTCAGATTTAGATACAGTAGATAGATAGATAACCTTTAATTGACGAGGGGAAAACCAATGATAGCAAATATCTATTTCACAATGGTGCCCTGCAGATACATAATCAAAAACAAGTTATTAAATAAAAAGTGAGAAATCAACATTCTTATACAAAACATTAATACAACAACAAAAGACAAAAACAGTAAAAACAAGTTCATTTCACAGGCAGCAGCATTCATGACATAAAACATGGTTTAAAAGAGGCTTAAACTCTTCTATGGTTAAACATGTCAGGAAGTCTGGAAGCTCATTCTACCTTTGAGCAGCATAATAGGTGAATTTAGTTTTTCCCAGTTCCATATATGTGGGGTATCCATAATGCAATATCATGAACAAGTATGCTATCCCATATTTCTAAGTCTTAAAAGCAATGATTAATAAAATGGTAGCTTATTAACGATGGCTTTGATTGACAGTGTTGTTGATTTACCTGTGTTAAGATAAAAACAGATTTAGACTTGAAACGTTAATTTTTATTGTTTCCCTTCCCTCCAACAGTGCTCACCAGTCAGCACACCACTAAGGTTCTCACACACAAGCGAGCCTTCAGCGATGAGGCCAGTAAGATCACGACAGCCTTCCCTCGATCAAACCTCGCAGTGGAGTCTCTGAAGGGTCAGACCATGACTCAGTCCAAGTCTTCCCTGTGTATAAATGGCAGCCATGTCTACGACTCCGAGCCATCGACTCCAAAGAGCTCAGGAGCTCACCAGTCCAGGCTGGTGCTGCTGGAGAAATGTTCCCCGCTGTCTCGTTCGCTGCAGAACCTCACCAAGAGAAGCGAGGACAAAGGTTCCTTTGCCGATGGCCGACGCTGGTCCTTTGACAAGATGAAGAAAGAGGAAAAGGAGGACGAAAAGGAAGCTCAGGCCTCGTCCGCCCAAATTCACCAAGCTCAGATGGGCGGTCGCCCTGCGCAGGCAGAGATGCCGGTCGTCTCCTCTGCTGCCGTTTCCCCCGACAAAGGGAGGAAGCTAAGAAAGACGCTATTCTCTGGAGGAAGGAGTGATTCCCTCCCAGCTAAGTCAGACCTGAACCAGGCTGGTTCGACTTCTGAGGGGAGGCTCAGAGGCTGGTTTGCCTCCGGTGAATCCCAGAACAAGCCAAGGTGAGTCCGGGTCATTTACAGGCTTTCCTCTGGGCTCCACAGTGTTTGATGAATTCCCAACAACAGGCACATGGGAGGCCTGTATTCAGCTGGGTGTCCTAAGTTCAGTGTTTGCTCTGCTCCATGCTCATTTGAAAATGGAATAGGTAGATTACTCCATTTTACGGCCATGCTGTATCATCATCTCATACTATATTTTCCACAAATAACACTCAAGCATTTCCATTTTCTTTATCAACGTGTGTCTACGTTTCTCTTGCAAAGATGCAACATCACTGTGGTTTAGAAAACTGCTCCTGAAGAAGAATGTAATAAAAAGCATTCCACGTTGATATGAGCTCACCCAGCAGAATAGCTGCCAGTGCAGATGGTCTTGAATGGCTACAATGCATTTTTATTTTTTGCTTGATTATTTTTGCAAATGCGCTCTGCTTTTTTTGATTAAGTTACTGTTTTCATAATTCTTTTATTTGGCCAGTTTGATATCTACTGATGTTAGTCTAGGTAACCGAAATGTCAGTGAGTATTTTGGTTGTCTCTTCTGTTTGTGTAAGAAAGATGTTCCCCATTTGGTAACCTGGCACGTCATTAACTAAGAGGACTATTGTGCCCTATCTTCTTCTACAGGCTGGAAGTTTCTCCTAAGGTAGAAAGCAGCTCAGACGTACCCCCTCCCCTCCCTCCTCGCTCCCCTGTACCCCCTCAGTGCTCCTCTCCCTCTGCCTCCCCCTCCGGTCATGTCTCACCTGATGACTGCAATCACACCAACCCCTTCACCCCCTCTTCCCCTCCCTCCTCAACCCCCATCTCCCCCTCTAACCCTTTCCCCTCTCGTATGCAACGCAACCCCTTTTTCGAGGATCTCATAGCAGAGGAGTCACAGAGGTCCCCTACTTTTGCGCCTTGCTCTTCATCCAGCTCATCCCCCTTTCATTACACTACTCTGCCCTCCCAGACCTGCACACCCAGCCCTGCTCGTGGTGCTAAAGCTACAAATATGGCTTACATAAAGCGGGAGCGCCCCAGGCCAGTAGCTAGGCAGATATCTCTCCCTGCATTATTACCCAAAGCAGCCACACCAAACCCCTCCGCCCCTCGCTCCATGTCAGAGAGTGCAGGAGAATGGGATGACTCGTTTGATGCCTTCGCCTCCAGCAGGCTCTACTCACCTAAAGGGAGTCTTCCTCAGAAACAGCTGAGAACCAGTCCACCTCCATCTCACAGACATAGTTATCTTCCAGTTAATAACAACACCAATAATCATGCACAAGAGCTGCAAACATTTGAAGAGGAGCCTCCACCTTTGCCTCCAAGGAGACCTTTAAGAACTTCAGTGAATGAGATTTACTCTGATGGCTGGCTGCACAGAGGTCAGGAGCTGGCTGTCCATAAAGAAGCCTACCTCCTCTCACAGACCGGCGTGGCCTCGCTGCAGCGTGGAAGAGAAGCAGAATGCAAGAGAAACAGTGTATCTCCAGACCCCCACACCAGCAGCGAGACCTCCGACTCCCTCGGCGCTAACTCTCAGACGTACACAAACATTACTCCGTCTGGATTCACGTCCGAAGAAAAGCTCAAAAAGTTCAAATATGAACCTTTGGAAGATGAAACCGACCGCTGGGGAGGGATGTTGTTTGAGCAAGACTTGTATGGACGCGTGTGCAGAGGAAACTACGGACAACCCAACGTGAATCGTTTATCGTTGAATGCAGAAGAAACTCCTGGAAATAAGATGACATCTGTGAACTCGGGACCTAAAATACTTCTTGATAGCGACACATCTGTCACAGACCTTGAGGACATGTCATCTACTTCATCGAAGCCAGTTGCAAAAGTACTAGATATTACAACCACTCCAGTAGAGGAGACAGAGTGTAATCCAGCTGAAACCACATGCATCAACAATAATGTGTCTTTCTCACCAACCTTAGGAGATCTGAACATGAATGTGAATAATTCAGATTTTGGTTTCATTGATTCAGATGGCTCTTCTCAGTCAGAGGTAGTAGATACTCTCAAAGGCATCAAGAGTTTTGGCGGGACTTTTCCACAACCGCCGGAAGCTTCACAGATAGCTGCTTACCATGTAGAGACAGTGACCACACTGGAGGATATGTTCACGTTGAAGGACACCTACATCCCTAAGATGAACTCGTCCTTTGAGATAACTGCATCATCCAGCAAACTGTACAAAGTCTCTCAAGTTTGCCAAGACAATTGCCGCGATCCGAATAACGTGGCACCCCTTGATAACTCCAGGGTGAACAGCAGAGCGATCGCTGCTTTGTCGTTGCAAAATACAGCATCTAATGCGGACGATTTTAAAACTGAATCCAGAGAATTTACATCGAGAAGTGCAGCGGATTTTAAGAAGACAAAAAAGGAGTTTGATGATAACGGAAACCTGCAAGCTAAAACAGGCATGCTTACCCAGAAGGAGCCGTTTTCTGGGGTGGTTAGTGCACGTTTTAGACCAAAAGGAGTGTCCCGGCAGAACAGCTGCGGCAGCCCAAGCAACCAAAGCAAGAGTGGAGATCGAGAGTTCGAACAGTTCTTGTCCCTCGTTCAAAACACTTCCGAAGTCAGTGAAGGACCGCTGTCATATCAGCCCTCTAAATCAGCTCTTTCTTCGTTACTGGCATTAGTAGATCAAAACGAGTCTAATACAACATCACAAATATGTTCAAAAGACAACACAGCAGTAACAGGAAAGTCCTCTGATATCAGTTTTGAAGACCTTCACGCTAAAGTAGCACCAAACGCCAGAACCCCTTCAAAGTCAAAGATTGAGCAATCTTTGCAAGAACCCTCTTCTCCATCCGTCCCGCGTACACTCTCCCTGTCAGCTGACGCACAGGCTACGCTCCACCCTACCCCTGTCTGTTGCCCCTCCATACATCCCTCAAGCATGGGGCCCGGTGCTGGAGTCAGCACTACTCTGGCTGTAGCCCCCTACACCTCCTCCTCCTCCTACTACTCTACCACCTCCACCACTGACCAGCCCCTGGTCGATGCACGGCACTCACTTTTGCCTGAGGAGATTCAGCCAGCTAGCAACCTGCCCCGTCAGGAGAGCAGGTGAGAAACCTCACACTAGGATATGACATATGTAGGTTTTTACAAGCTGTAGATTTCCACATGAACTACAAAACACGTAATGGTTTTTTGTTTCGTTGCTCTGGTTGCTTTGTTTACTGCCTGGCTTGATGTTGAATGCATTTATGCTTCTATAAGCTCTGTTGTTTCATCTAAACTGCTGCATTGTTCTTGGCTTTGCTTCACATTTATGTTTTTCATCTCATTATTCAGCTTCTTGTTGGCTATTGTATATTTGTTGTTTTCCTTTCACTTTTTTCTGCCTAAATTGAGCTACTTTTGCTGCTACTTTGACCAGCTGATACATCATGTCCAGATATCTAGTACCTCATTTCGCCTGTAGGAGTATATTATATTACTAGACTGTTTTTTCACGAGACAGTCACCTTGTTGAGAGTATTCATGTCTAAGTCAGTATCATTTAGTTAATTTATTTTAATTTTATTTTGGTACAGCAGTTTTAATTACAAAATATACCTCAGGACAAAAGCAGCTTTATTTCCTCTACCGCTCACAGATAATTTTTCAAAATGTAGTAACTTTGTACATTTTGGGAGAGCAATGAAAAATATGTCACGGGTTCTTTGTGCTTTGTGCTTTGTGATACTCTTCACTGGACGCTGTCTCCAACATTCAGCATCCCCTCCAGCAAAATGTTCTTTTTGCTTTGGTGTCTAATCATTTGATTTAATTACATTTTATTTAATTTCAGACTTTTGGCTCAAAAACAACGGCAATATAGGACAATACTGGTCATATGATGTATACTTAGGAATAAGTAGACGGCAGTCAGAAGCACCACTTGGGGGTAGAGAGGAGGAAATGCTTCAGGGGACACAGAGTGAGGCTGGACATGCCAGGAATTGTGGATATTTATTGTGCCACAGCTGTTCAGGGGACACAACCTTTTAGTATTAATAATAATAAAAAAAAAAACGTATTATCTTAGAAACCCAGCTCTTCTTTCTGTTGTGATCACAAAGTAGCTTCTAGTTTTTATTCTCATTTCTATTTCTAAACATTTCCGTGCTGTTGTTGTTGTTGAGTGAATCAACCCTGTTTCCCCCTAAGATGTCTTCATCCTCCAGTTACTAGAGGGTCACTACACTTGCATTTAAGCAGATTTCTTGTTTAACCTCGACTCACATGGCTGCAGTTTTCAATGCTAAAAGAACAGTATGTGGCACTTTAATTTGTCCTCTTATAGCTTAATGTTGCTTCACAGATTCCTTCATATTTTCTGATCTGCTTTGAAGTGTGTGTGACGTTCAGTTATAACTGCTGACTATTGACCGCGCAAGATCATTAATGAAGAAAACAGTTATGCAATTCTAGTAACCGCACTGTGTTCAAATGCTCGTGCTCACCTCGTTATTTTACAGAACTCATCCAGTGAAGCCGTTGACCTCCAGCCAATCAGAGAAGAAGGAGGGTCGTTCGGTTCTGGAGAAGCTGAAGTCTACCATCCACCCTGGACGCACGGCCCACCACGCTGCAGCAGAGCCTGAGAGGAGTCAGGTACTGTGAGACAAAAACACAACTCTTTATTAACCCCTTGATAACCTTTCATGTAAAGAATATTTACGTATGTATCCATGTGTTGCCCTTCATAGAAACATTATGGGTTTTCTACATCCCACAACAGTTACATGTAGCCTGGGTATTGCTCATATATTGTGGTTAGGCTTGGTTTAGTTTAAGTTGTTTACTATGCACATTTCTCATCTTGTGATTGAGTATTAATACTGCCATGAAGTAAATGAGTCAGGATATAAAAAAAAACAGACATGACATTGTGCAGCTGCAACCTACCAGCTCCCTTTTACACTGAGGTTACTTTCCACACTAGGGAGAGAAACGCAGATCCCATTAATTCTTTGGCCTAGAAACGAGTTTTCAGGTCCTAAAATTGTGTTTCCAGCCTTCCTCTGTAACACTTAGGCATGTTTCTGTTACAGTGTTTCAAGGAATAAGATGATTCTGATTTTGTTAAGGGAAAATTAAGATATGAACTGTTTCGGCTCACGCAAGAAAATGTGTTCCTACATCAATTAGTGGATTTGAGCTGCTGTACGTACTATTCATTGTGTCACCTATTAATAATTGGCCAAGAGGATCCAACATATGACAGTAAATCTTCCGAATGTACCCAGAACACTGTGTGAGTCTCACTGTGTGCAAACAGCAGAATAATTAAGTTATTAACATGTCTAAATAAATTACAGAAAGCCATTAGTTCCACAGACTATTTAACGCTTCCATGAGCATTTATTAACACCAGCAGTGCCCTCGGTGCAGGATGACTTCATTGTTTCCTGTGACTTAGTAAGCCATTTAATATCTTAATAAGCCGTAATTTTAATCAGGTTGTCATTAAATTTGAGAAATACACTCATTTGCCTACGTGCAGAGATGTACATGAGAAGATTGATAGCACTCTCACGTATGCATGTTAAATATGAATCCGCAGACAGTTAGCTTAGCTTAGCATACAGACTGGAAACAGCTAGCCTGGCTCTGTCCCACAGTACAAAAACTGATGTGTACCTTTGGATTGAGCCAAGTTTCTCCCCTGCTTTCAGTCTTTATGCTTAGCTAAGATAACAATCTCTTGGCTCTAGCTTCATATTGAATAGAGTGCTTTAGGAATGAGTCCTAATACCCGGAAATGAGTTAGCATTTCGGGTCTTTTGAATGGGTTTTTTGGTTAGATGACTGAAATAAGGGCTGTGGTTAACACAAGTTTAGGAGATCTCAACGTTTTCTTCTACGACAATAAATATCCCATGAATTTTGAAGCTTTTAAAAAAGAGCGGTTGCTAACAAGTGACTAAATGAGGCTCCTACATTCTTTGCGGCAAACATTAGTTGCCTTTATGAAGTCGTGTGACCATGGTGTAGTTTGTTTACAGCCCAACGGTATTTATGCAGATTATCTTGCTGAACAAAACGTTGTAAACATTTTTTTTGCCAGAGAAATTATTTTCTGCATAATCCAAAATCCATTGGAAAATCCCATTCATTGGCTTTTTGTCGAGGGAACCAAGGTGATGTTAACTTCCGGGTTGACCTACAAACATACGTCATCACAGTGAATAAGCATATTTCCCTAAATGTCAAACTATTTCTTGAGCGGTGACATTTACCAGCCACACATATTCATCTTTACTGTTCCTGTTCCATCTCTCATAGGAGGTGACGGTGGACCACTCGGCCCATTACCAGCACCTGACCAACATGGAGCTGATCTCCCTGCTGCTGCAGCAGGAGATGGACATGCAGAAGCAGGACGCGGCCTCCGAGCGGCAGGCGGCGCAGCTGCATAAATGTGAGGCTGATCTGAAAAAGGTCAAGTTACAGGTTCGAGACCTGGAGGACTACATTGATAATCTTTTACTGCGGATCATGGAGCAGACACCCACGCTGCTGCAAGTGCGCACCAGACACAAGTGACAAGTGACGTCCGATCCTCTAGAATACTGAATCCTCAAGAGTGAGTGGAAAACACAGGGTTACTAATTAAGATTGGGAATCTCTGTTCTAGAGACAGTCGAACAAATGAAATCTGATCTCACAATCATCCAGGTCTTCTCACTGCTAATACTGCCTTGTTGATGTAGACACGATATTACCCAACATGCATGCTGGTTACTATCCCAATTTGGCACGAATAGAAAACAGAGTAATTTACCATAAGAAAAAGCTTCTATCAAAGCCAAATGATTATTTTACTCATGCTTTGTAGAATAATTTAAGGTAATGGCTGTTGTCAATTTAAACTTTAAACTCACTGCTTATACACATGCATACAATAAAATGCAGGCTATAGGAAACACTTTTGCAAAGTGCATTTAACTTAAAGATTTAGGTAGTTCCTCTGGCAAAATATGACGTTAGCTCAAGTAACCTTAAAATTGCTGCTGTCTAAGAGCAAAAATGACATTTTGACACAAGAGTTTCATCTCAAACTGTTTTTTGAAATTGTGCAAAAAAGGTTAACTTGAGGTAATTGCATATTTATAGATAGAATTCAAGAAATGCTACAAAAAACAGCAACATAATCATAAAACGCTACGCTGCGACGTGAATACTGTAAAAAGAGACGTTTCTCCATTAACATCGCTTTATGAAAAGCAAAAAACAATATTTGTGCCCGAAAAGACTAAAGAAGATGAAGACTTATTGTTTGCGTTTTGTGTCCTTGTTTTCGTTTTGACATAATACTGTGTTCGTTTGAGTCTTATTTCCTGTTACACGCGAAAACGAAAGAATGTTTGAATATATTTGTATGTTTTGTTTGTCCATTCCGCATTTTAATTGTGTTGAAATAGCACCGTTTTAGTGTAGAAAATCACACAGCATCAATGCAGTAGATAAGAGTATTCTAAGTTATTTCTATAAAATACTTTTGTCATGATAATATATTGTCTAATGTCACTCAGTGCCACTGTAGCTACTCGCAATGCTTTACATGACCTCAGTACTGTACTTCAATAAAAGAAAGTGCACATGAGCCAAAGTTTCCGAGGTTCTTTTGTTGTTCGTTTGTCAGCGATCGGACGTCGGTAAGACTGCAGAGACAAAACCTCCTGCACTGTGTATGTGTGGTACTGTATGTACGCTGTGCTGCAGCAATGCTTCTGTCTCTCCACTAGAGAGCGCTCCTGACTACAGTTAGTGGTGGAAGCCTGCTGCTTCTGCATTTCACAGGAGGTTTAAATCTACTATGTGATTTATTAGAGATGTCTCTCTCTGTCTGTCTGTCTGCCTGCCTGTCTCTCTCTCTCTCTCTCTCTCTCTCTATCTCTCTCTCTCCCTCTGCCTGTCTCTCTCTCTGTCTGTCTCTCTGTCTCTCTCTCTCTATCTCTCTCTCTCCCTCTGTCTGTCTCTCTGTCTCTCTCTCTGTCTCTCTGTCTCTCTCTCTCTCTCTCTCTCTCTGTCTCCCTCTCTCTCTCTCCCTCTCTCTGTCTGTCTCTCTCTCTCTCTCTCTCTCTCTCTCTCTCTCTCTTAAGAATAGAAAAGTTGTCTCCAGTGGCAGAAGTATTCACATCAAGTAAAAGTCCTGCATTCAAAATCTTACTTTAGTAAACGTAAATAAGTATTAGCATCAACATATACTTAAAGTACAAAATGTAAAGTCCTCATGATGCAGAATGGCTCATTTGAAAATCATATACATGATATTACTGGATTGTAATTATGTATGTGTTGATGTGTTTATCATTTTAAAGCCACGGATGGTAAAGGTGGGCTTGATTTCAACATTTCATGCTGGGTAGCTTCATAATTCATTTGTTGATTTATGCTTTGTATTAATAATCTCAATCTGTTAAGTAGCTAAAGCTGTCAGATAAATTGCGTAAAAAGTACAATAATTGCCTCTAAAATGTGGAGTGGAGTAGAATAACAATACTCAAAGTAAAATGCACTTAAGTACAGAACTTATTTATATACCACCAATAAAACACGTATATAGGGATGGGGTCACACACTTGTTAGGAGCAATATTCCTTATTGTGTTTTTTTTGCACATTTAATAGACTTAAGTCTTTTGCCATCGGCCATGACAAGAGTGACCAAAGTGTCCAAGTGCGGTGACTAATATCTATTTCCTTTTTCTTTTGCCCTGGGTTCTTTCCTCTCGTCTTTTTCTTTCTTTATTATCAAGTGGATGTGTGACGCTCACGACACCGTGCAGACATGTTTGTCCCTTTAGGCCACACCTCTCCACACAATGATTTATCGGGTCACTCTTCACACCTCTGGGTGAATCAGCTGTTATCTCTCCCAAGATCAATCTGAACAGTTACGCAACGGCGTTCACGTTATCGATTAGTTTTGGGATGTGTAGTCACGCGGCTCAACTTCGCCAGCGTTAACGCAAACGAGAAGACTACACATCCCGACAGACGGAGCGGCTCGCGGCTTCACTAGTTCACACACTGAATGTAGTTCGCCCTACTTGGAAATCCGTTCATGATTCAGTTCATTAATAAATAAATAGTTCGGTGTCATGGCGGAATCTGCAGACTGTCCTGTCTTCCAGCTCGGGAGACCTCGATACGAGCAGGTAAGTCCTTTTCTTGTCTTTTTCCTGCATGTCAAACGTGCATTAATTACATTTTGTTTTCAAGGCTCCAGCTCCATCCTCCGCCCTGCTGCTGCTCTGGATGCTCACACTTTGTAGCGAAAGTTGCCTTTCACCTGCCGATCCGATTCCATGTTACACAACAACTTTGCACCGGCGATGAACTTCTGCGCGCGATAGGATTAGTTTTGAGTTTATAATAGTTTTACTCGTGGGAATAATCGTTTTTGTCGGCGGGTTCACATCGCTGTTTGTCATCTCCACAGATTTCACACCCTTTGCCTCGCTGCTGCTCCGTGAAAGATATATATATTATCAGACTATGTTCTGCAGTCAAGATACTGATAGCTTATATAATGTCAATACAAATGTTTTTAACCATTTTTTTATTTTAGGCTTTAAAATCGCAGCTGTTGGGGATTTCTGAAATCTGCGCATCATTCTGTACATTAATCTCATCAAAATCGCTCTTTAACACCCTCAAGTTTATTTATTTGTTCAGGATCCTCTCTGCACACTTTCTGTGTCCCCACATCTGATCGAGATTAATGTGCTGTCTGTCCTTATCTGAAGCCCATTACTCAATTTTCCGTCCTCAGAAATGAATTTGCATTGGTCAGCCCTGAAAGATAATGTGACCTTCACGTTAACTGGAATTGCACATTAACTGAGGAAGCTGCATGCTGTTTACAATAAAAAAAAAAAAAAAAAATCTAAGGCTTCTTTCTTCAAAGCCATTTATTAAACGGCAGACTAAAGGAAATTATTCACATGATGGTATTGCACTGCAGAGCAAGGTCCATAAAAAAGATTGTGTTAATAAGTCACTCAACTTTTTGATCTGCTGTAGTTTCAAATGATATGAGCTTTCAATCCAACCCCTATCTAAATGCACGATAACATGGAACAACTATGGAAAGGCACAACAAGACGAAAGGAAAGCAACTTATCTTCCATTTTGAGCCAACTTCACTTCTCTCACACACACTGACAGACTCGGTTGGATTACTGAATGTGCCTACTGGGCCCAGGCCCAGGGAGGAAAAGGCTTCCGGGCCTGAGTCTCAGTTTGAAGTGACTGTTCAATCAAACAACTACAAAGAGAATTAACTGTAAAACTACTACAAAGAGACGCAAAACAAAAGCAAAGAAAAGAAAAATGACCTCAAAGAAATGCGAAAGGGCCATGACCACAAAGAGACACAAAACGACCACATAAGGTTGTGAAATGACCACATAGGACGCAAAAGGACCACAAATAGACACAAATGGACCACATGAGGATGCAAAATGACCATATAGGATGCTTAACCACCACAAAGAAAAGCAAAACAACCACGAAGATGCACAAAATTACCACATAGGAGGCAAAACGACCACTGAGAGACACAAACCGACCACACAAGGATGTAACATGACCACATAGGACCCAAAACAACCACAAAAAGACACAATAAATGACTACATAAAGATGCAAAATGAGTATGACTACAGAGGACCCAAAACGACCGTAAAAAAAAAAGACAAAAAAATGACCACACAAGGAGGCAAAATAAGCATGACCACACAGAGACGCAGATCAACTACAAATAAATGCAAAAACGGCCACAAGAACGACTACAAATGGTAACAAAATGACCACAAGAGATGCAAAATGATATTGATTTGTGTCTCTTTCAGTCTTTGGTTCTTGCTCTTCGGTAGGAGGGGCGAGGAACTAAATAACACAGGATATTGCATGTTTCACAAAAAGCCTAAATAGCAGTTCATTTACACCCTTTCTCTCATGTTCTCTCAATGTCAATTTTTAGCTATTACCATCACAAATTCTTTTTTTAGAACACCATCATTTTAGGGAAGAGGGTAATTAAATCTTGGTTTCCGGCTCCTATTGCTGATTCTAGTAGGGAGTCTCTCTGACCCCCATAAAACCTTTTTATTTTTTATTTTTCCTTCTGCAACCTGCAGTTCATGTCAGGTTGATAAAGGTGCTGTAATACTTCCAGTGCCTTGCGTCAAAGCAGTTAAAATTAGGCCAGTCTTTGAATCAGCATAAATCTTGCTCAGTTTGTCTGTGCTTCCTGCCGCGCTCCGTCTCTGCTAGCCTTGTTGTGCACTCCCCAGGGAGCCGAAGCTCATGCATAATTAAAGCGGGATCCGCACATGGATCCTCAGTCTACCCCACTCTTACAAAACAGCACTGCAGCACATATGGCCTGTCAGAGGAGGAGACGTGATGAGGGAATGGCAGGCGCAGACAATCCAGGGTTACAGTACCGTAAAGGTGGTTTATTCTGCTATTATGGTCTTCAGGAGGGCTGGATATTGTCTCCAGTCATTTCAATTAGGACCCGACGCTGAACAGATAATTAAAATATACCGAAGGGTTCGTTCCACTGTGTTTTCTGCACTTCATAACTGATAAGTGTCACTGAGGGAATTTGATTGAAGCTGCCATGTTTTTGTCCATCTGGTTTGCCAAAGAGACTCTTGGCATAAATTGCTGTTGGGCCTTTTCAGACTGCTGGCACACATACTTAGCAATTGGCATGCTGATGAAGACAGAGAAGGGAACAGAAAACAGGGCACTTCACCAGCAGCTTCAAGCCTCACTTAGTTGGAGGAATGTGTTCGGTAAATGTAAACTTACTGGGATTGTTCGTACATTTACTGAAAGGTTCATCTCAAAGGGCACATTTTACTTTTTGCATCTCAGTTATATTTTGTTAGATTGTTAAGTTATAATAGCAAAGACTGTCATTTTGATACTTTAAAAAAATAATGTATTGTGATAAGTGTATTGTTTCGATATTTCACCGTTTTAGCATAACAGTTCAGTTTTCCTTAGTCGACCTTTCAAAGAATCATTAACATAGCATACTGGGACCAACATACTGAGAAGATAATCTAAACTCAAAAGTCTTTTTTACTAATTAGTCCCGAGCGTTCAACTGCATCTCATGGTCTTCGTTTGGTGAACAGAGGAAGCAAGGATTAAAACCTGAAGCGATAGTTCAGAGCTTTAGAGAGTTAGAGAAAACTGAAAGTATTTTTAATGACCTGGGGATGAATTTACATGTTTCTTTCAAGGCTGAGTCTGTTTTATATATATTTTAGAGACTGAAAGGTTGTGACTGTTTTTGGACAAAAAGTTAAAAAAAAAGTTAGAATGAAATGAAGGGATTTGGTATTTCTCCACCATGTGCCTGCAGAGTGAAGACGACACAAAAAAAAAAAAAAAACGTTTACACCCTAATGTCGGGAGTTGGGAGTTCAAATTGACCGAAAATAGAAGTGAACACTGAAATGAATGAATTTAAACTTCGTATTACTTTAGCTGTAGTTTTGTTGTTGTGTGCTATAGCTTAGGGAACCGTGTGTGGGGGTTGAATTGGGGTCATTTGGATTCATGACCTCAGTTTATATGGCTGCGGCCCTGTTATATGTGTAAAACGATAAACTGTGTGTCATTCTAAATACATACATTTCATTTTAAAATCAGCAGTGTGCTACAGACGGTTTTAGAATGTGTTAAACTAGTAAGCATAAATGAAATCTTCTCAGACTCCAGGAGACTTGTGATATTATCCGTTCACAGAGGGGAGGATGGTCTGCTATTGTTCTGTGTCTGCGGTCATTAAGAATGAACTTTGTCACAATGTCTTTTCAAGGGTTCATTCCTCGGGCGACTGAGACACTTCGTAGACATCATTGACCCCAGCACCCTGTTTGTGTCCGAGGTAAAAAAAAAAAATGAAAATAAAATCTGTAAAACTGCTTGTATGTTGCTGATGGAGGTTTTCACAATATAGTTTTATTACAGCCTTACGATTATTATAAACCGTCACGTAACAAATGATCAGTTTTCTAGAAAATCTCTTCATGTTTAAACAAAATGTAACATTTGTAGAGCTGAATTAAATTGATTAGACAAAAGTTAGTAACTTTCGTTGATTAATCATTTATGTTGTTTTCTTTTAAGCAAAAATGCCAAGAGTTTACTGTTTCCTGGTTTAGTTTTTCATATAGTATGTGATTGGTAAATTAAACATTTTTGAGTTTTTGATCAAGATGCCATGTTGTGCTCTGGAGATTTTGTGATGGGCATATTTCACAATTTTCGGAAATTTTAAAAACCGAACTATTTTACGATAAATTGTTTTATTAGCAGTATTTGGCGGATTAACATATATAACATATGACGTAAACAAGCGGTCGTTGCAGCCCATGCAGATAAATATGTTTATATTTCTCATTACACGCCACAACATTCAAACATTCTCAATCTAATGCAGCCCCCCCCCCCCCCCCACCCCCTCCACCTTGTTGCCTTCCCTTCCTTTGATTGCAGAAACGTTTGAAAGAATGCATGAAACTCCTCGACGACTGTAAACATGGCGAGCTTCCACCTGGAGTGTCTGATGTTCAGGTGAGTCTTCATCGACGTCGACGCGATGCAATACAAAGTAGGTTGCAGTATAACCTAACATGTGTTCCTGAAGGCGGTAAGGGCAGGAAACATGGTACATATTATAAAGTATGTAGTGACGGTTGGCTTAAAAAAAGAAAAAATGTGGCTGGAGCGGAGTTGATTAACGTCTCCGAACCAAATGTAAAAGAAGTAAAAATATAAACCTGAGGATTAATGACAGTTCTTCTCTTTAACTGCTCTGCTTGCCTGTGCAGCTGTGGGAAGCCCAGAAGATCAAGCAGGTAAGTGATCATCAGTCAGACTTGTAAGTCAGCTCAGGGTAAATGCATCTCCATACATTCAAGCCTCTGGGCTCCTGGCAGCATGAGGATGAGGTCATGCTCTCTGCACGCAGGCAATCATTCATCCTGACACAGGGGAGAAGATCTTCATGCCATTTCGAATGTCAGGTACGACCTCAGATGAAGATCTTTGCTAAAGTTGTTGGAAGTTGCCTCCATTTTGTCCTCGTTTATTACACTGAAAGTCATTTCTCCACCGTGCAGGTTATGTACCATTTGGAACACCGATTGTAAGTCTCATATGAACATCATACATTTTAAATCATGGCTGTGCAGATGTCCATTTACATGGTCGTGTTTGGGGATAGATGGACTTATTTTGCCCCAAAAATAAGCTCTTATTCCCTGGTCTCATTTAGGTCATTGGCCTTCTTCTCCCAAATCAGACTGTGGTGTCTACCATTATATGGCAGGTACTGTGAATAACCAACATATTGTAAAACCATTGCGTTTCTTGTTCATATTGTGCGTCTGGAAAGCACACTTTTTTTTACATGCAATGATTTCCCACCTTTTTACAGGAAAAAGGACATTGTAAAATAAAGTGCTGCTGCTCTGTTTGCTTCCGTCTGTGTGCTGTTGCTTTATATAGCAACATGTAAGCCTGTAAATATATGTGTGTGTGTGAGTGTGTGCGTATATATCCCTCCATACTCCTTTCTTTCGTTTGTTCATTGCTTTAACCCTCATCTCTCCCTTCTTTCCTTCTTTTCCGTCCTACAGTGGCTGAACCAGAGTCACAATGCCTGCGTGAACTATGCAAACCGAAACGCCACAAAGGTGGGAACTATTCACTCTGAATATCTATTATATTTTAGTGTTATATTTTTTTAACACTTTCAGCACTCATTTTGGCTGCTTTTAGATTGAGTTTTTTTTTTTAATCGTTTATCTTATCGTTATCTTTTATCGTTATCACATAATAGAATATCCTTCATGTGTTTTTTGTGTTAAGACATTAAATTCCTTCACAAACTGTCACCATGTATAAAGCTATGACACAATCTTTGTTTTCTCCCTCCTCAGCCTACACCAACATCCAAGTTTCTTCAAGGCTATGTAGGAGCTGTGACCAGCGCTGTTTCTATTGCAGTGAGTGCGTTTCTTCTTCTCTTATCCTCTAAAATGTTTGATTTCAAAGGTTTTTATTTTGGGATTTTACCTGCACATGAGCTGCTTTGTAGCTGCACCACAGAAGCAGTTGTAATGATGTTTTTGGCTGTATTTTATATCATTAGCAGTGCTGGTAATGCATAATATATAATGCAATAGGTTTAGCAGTACAGTACTAGTATTTATGCCAATGTTTGCCTCCAGTAAAGTAAGGATCCTAACGCTACTAATAACACTATTACTGCTGCAAATACAAAGAACAGTTGTACTGTATGTGAGTTACATAATGTGTCATTTATAATACGTTTTTACGTCAAATGAACCTGCTGTTATTTATTTAAATTTCTTGTATTTACTAGGTGGGACTGAATGTGTTGATTCAGAAGGCCAACAAGCTGAGTCCTGCCACCAGGATGATAATACAGAGACTTGTCCCCTTCCCAGCTGTAGGTAGGTTTTCAAAGGACCCTATGTACCAGTTATAATGGGCGGTGATTATGTGGCCCTCTGGTGGTTGGAGTAACAACATCTTACTGATGTTACACTTCATTTTTCTTCTAGCAGAGAGTTAATATGTTACAAGCGAGACAATAATGTTCATACAGCTCAAATTTCCGAGCTTGAAAATATTTATATAATATATACAGATTTTTTTGTGTGTGTGTGTGTTTTACAGCAATGGACTGCACACAAACTTTACATTATGACCTTATTTTCGTTTTCACCAAAACTACTTTTGATTACAGTATTCAAGTGTTTGTTCTCAATTAGGATATTTTTAAAGGAATTTCTTCTTTCGATCCGTGACTGCATTTTTTTTGGTGTTCAGCATAAGTTTTTGTGGAAATATCTAAAATATAAAAGCTGCCTTCTCTCGCCGTCCTCAGCTAGTGCAAACATCTGTAACGTGGGCCTGATGAGACACAATGAGCTATCTGAAGGAATTGATGTTTTGGACAACAATGGGAATGTGGTGGGATCCTCCAAAATTGCTGCAAGACATGTGAGTGGCTTTTTTTTGCACACTCGGCATAATCTTTACTCGACTGCACTGAATATGTTATGCTGCTTTTTTTTTTTTCTCCAATGAATCGCGAATGTGATGGTGGCTGATAATGGGAAAATGTATAATTTCCTGCTTGACTCCTGTCACTTGGCACGTATTTTATATAGTCTGTGCTCGGCACACATCTGATTTCACGAAAGGGAAAATTAAATTCAACTCATTGCAGTATTTGAAATGAAGCGTGTGCACAATGTTCTCATCTTTTTCCCCAGGCGATCATGGAGACCGCCTTCACACGTGTGGTCCTCCCGATGCCGATCTTTGTCCTGCCCCCCATCATCATGTCCTACCTAGAGAAGTTTGTACAGAAATATATTGTTGGCTTTTTTTTTTTTTTTTTTTTTTTTTTTTTTATAACTAGGGATGCAAGTAACAATTTCTTTCATTATTGATTATTTGACTGATCGATTTCATCTTTAAATGTCAAAAATATGAAAACTGTCCATCATAAATTCACAGACCAAAGCTCATGTCTTTTAACATCTTGTTTTGTTCGAGCACAGTCCAAATCCCAACAATGTACTCTGAACAGAACATATTCACATTTAAGAAGCTGAAACAAGTGATTTCTTTCCCCCCATTTTTTGTCACATTCCCCAATATTCAAATATGTCCCCCAAAGTATATTGATAAGAAATAAAACAATTTTTTTTTTTATGACTTTTATATGACATTCAAAATCTGAGATTTCTATGACATGCTATACTAAGATATATTTTTTTAATTATATTTTTTACGACATGACCATAACAGCAAAAAAAACCACACTGTTAGGTTAAAGGTAGCAGGTCACAAAAACAAATGGTACATTTACTTCCTCTTTCCTACCTGTTTTCTGTAACTGAAAAATCTATTTTGATGATAGAAATTCACTGTTTTTATACCACATTAATTAGGCAGTAGCTAAATCCAACCATCACAAAAAGTAAAAGCAACTAAACTAGTCCTGCTAAAAGATGACTTGCTTATTAGCTTAGCAGAGTAGCTGTAACCACCATTTAAACCCGACATAGGCCTGATATGACAAATGTAAAATAATCTGCCTAAAAGGCCTTTACATTTAAAACATTACAATTTTCCATCGATCTGTTTTCATTGTTTGGCTAACCTGCATCTGAACTCCTTCTTTTTCAACGTTATTGCTCTGCCTTTATAGGGCAGTATTGTTTGTTGGATTCCGGTCTAAAAAATATATGTTAGTGCAATGAGCCAGAGCCAACATATGTTGTGCCCCAAAGTGTTTCCCATATTATCATTCGATAGTAGGTCACAGCCAGGAAAAATTGAATAATACGGCCTAATGTTTTTAAACTGAATAAAAATAATCTTTCTGTTTCTATTATGAACTCAAATAATGTTGGATGTCTGCAGTCTGACTCATTAAACCCAGAGCTGGAACGTTCGCACAGACAGATTAATCTCCCACCCTCTAATTGTTGAAAATAGCTCCCCCAATTCTGCACACGTTGTCTTTTCTCCAGATCTAAAAATAACTCCTGGCTTGGCAGTAGTCATCTGGGATCGATCCACACAGCAGGCTCACATTTCCTTTTATCACTATCTTGACTTCGTGTAGGCTGCGATTCCTGCAGAGCCACCGCAGATTGTTGCTGCCCATCCACAGCCTCGTGTGCCTGGTTACCTTCGGCCTCTCCCTGCCCGTGGCCATCAGCCTGTTCCCCCAGATGTCTCAGGTAAAGTACAGCGTCGGTTCAACTGCTTCTACTGCTTAATTCAAGGCCAGATGGCTCGTAGAGAGAAAGAGAGAGCAGCTGGGAAGAAATTCAAATTACACATACACCACTTGACATGCACAGCCCGGGCCCACAAGAGTGGATTCACCTCCTATTCCAGATGTCTCTTCCCACGTATAATTAAAAGTCAAAATGATTTTCAAAGCTTAAAGAATTTACCTTCAGTTTTATGTTGTTTTCTTTTTTCTTTTTTTGCAGATTGAGGTGTCTTGCCTAGAGCCAGAGATTGCTATGGCAACAGATTGCAAGGTGGTGACCTACAACAAGGGTCTATGATGGATGGCGTGGTGCAGGAGAGGAGAGCGGAGGACAGGAGCGAGGATGGAAATGAGGCTGCGCTGTGAATAGCTGTCGGGGAAAACCCAAAGTGGGGTTCCTCTTGTCGACAGTCTGGGAGTCTTTCTGCTGCAGTATAATAGCAGAGCATGTAGATCATCATGTACTAACCCAGGTTTATTTTTTTAATTTCTTTTTTTTACGGTTCTCAAGATCCCAGCAATTATTGAGCCATGGTCTTAAAATGGGCCAGATTTCTTCTGTCCTTGCTGTTTTTCAAGAGCCAATAACAAAGCTCTTTATATGGAAATGGTGATATATTTCTTGTGAAATCAGTTGTCGTATTCTTTTTAGCATTAATGAAATCATTTTTAATATATTCAAAAACAGTGTTTCCCACACACCGGCTATGCTTTGTTTCTCACTAAAGTATAGTTATGGCTGCTTTTTCATAACAAAGGTTTATAAATACAGTTTGAACCTGCAATAACTGACTTCCTCCGACTGTAGCTGGTACTGTAAAATGTCTACTATGTTCAGCAAAGCCTCTAACTTTGTCTATCTGCGGTTGTATCAGGTAGTGCACAGTGTTTTTTTTAGTTTTTTTTTAAAGGAGCTTTATCGCTGAATACGGCTGCCTGTTTGGCCAAAAACAACACTGATGAGATCGGTGAGAGCGAAGCTAAACGGTAAAGTTGAGAAAAAGAGTGCGCTGAGAGGAAGTGAAGGATGGCTGTATTGTAGAAAGACTAAGATGGTGGCACTAAACAGGCGCTTGTCTACTGTTAGTTAATCAGCTCACTTTTGATGTATCTTTATTTAAACCCAATGCCTCCTAAATCAGTGGTTTTCAACCTTTTTTACCTTGTGATCCATAAAAATGTTTTATATCTACCTGTGAGGTAGAGGTAAGGTAAACTATTGTGATATTTCTCAAGAAGAAAAGCAAAGATTAGAAGCTAGTTTAAAAAAATAATAATAATAATAATAATAAAACAACGGCAACTTTTTGTGTAGCTGAAATTTGAATACGGTTAATTATCCCGCGGATAAAAAAAAGAATTGTCCTAAATCTACGATCCTGCAGCCCATTCTGAGTTTGGTTCAGAGGCATCTTTTAGAGCCGGACAGATTTTTCTGAGGATAGAGGATGAGAGAACGATATTTCCTTTACATAAACACCTTAAATGCACACTCATTTCTGACGAGTGTTCTTTAAATTTGGTTATTAAAGAATTTTTGACCAAGATATTTTACAGTTGAACAAAAAAAAAAAACTGATCAGTGCCCTCTGCTGGACAAACTAAAGAGATAACGTAACGGAAGTTGTCTTTCTGTACTGCAATTTCCTGTCAAAATATGCTGATCCTGATGAATCTGCAATAAGCTAATATCAGCTGATGTATGTCGGCACAGTTGATTTATCAGTCAGGCTCTAGTCAGCTTTATACCTGGGATGTAGAGGCTTGACAAAAGGAGCTTTGACTGAAAGCCCCCCCCACCAAAAAGGATATTTTCGACCTGTGGGAAACACTGCAATAGATTTCAAAATAAAAGTCTTAGAAATCTCTTGGGAACAAGTGCATTTATCATGTGACGGTAGAGAAACTCTGCAATAAACTGCAGTGCTGTGTACTGAGAATGATGAAACTATGGAACAATGTGAAGCCACTCTCTCTGTGGCTTTACTGTGTATGTCTATGGAAAAATGTGGAGACTGTCCTGTAGATGTATATTAGTTACACACTGTTTATCACATTCCAGGTATTTTTACACCAATAATGTGAAACAAAAACATAATTCTACTGTCTGGACATTGTGTTTTACTACAATAGCCAAACACTGGACTCTAACTTTCTTTCCTAACTTGTAGGAAGGACATTTAACTCCACTACTGATTGTTTCTTAAACCACTACTCTATTCCCCTTGACTTCTTTTGTACAATATTTGAAACAGAAATGTGTAATCTAATATATTATAGAACTGATTATGAACTAGTATTTTTAATTATTTGTAAAATACTTCTACTACAAGTTTATTAAATGTTTGCTAGTCAAACAATGTAAAACATTTATCTATATTATCTAAAAAAATAAATACTGTTTTTTCCATTTACTTTTTTTGTGAAGACTTTATTTCCAAACATGTCTGTATGTTCTGTACGTTTTTGCTTTAGCTGTTTAATGTTAATATATTACATTTGGGTTTTCAACAAGGACCATCATGGTTTTACCGTTTGCACCATTTACATTTGTTTTTAAATTAGCACTAATTTATATTTAATATTATAAATTGAAATATGTTAGTTATCTTTTTTTGCGTTACCTTTTTTGATGTTCAGTCTAATTCTTTAATACTATACTGTATTGCACCTTATTTCTTTTAGTTTTAAGTTCTTTATTGTCATGTGCACAGCAATTACAGAGAAACTCTTAGATCTCAGGCTCCCTGCAACAAAGCTCATTTAATATGTATAAAAAAGAAAATCACGCAAGTAAAAAAAGAGAGAAAAAGTTAAAGAGCTTGGGACACGGCAGCCGTCCCCAGAGCCGTCCTCTCCAGATATTTAGAAAATGAATATGAAACTTTTTTGATCATTGATAAGTCATGGGGTAATGTCCCCTGAGGAATCAGACAAAGTCCACAATTTTCTAAAATGTAATTAAGCAATTAATCAAGAAAATAATCAACATACTTATTGATAATACAAATAATTTCTATCGTATCTTTTTTAGCTGCCAGTTGTGACCAGTGAAGGCAAAAGTAACAGGTAGTATGTATGTATGTTATGACGTGGGATTCACTCCTTTCTGGATAGTTCTCTGCTAAATTATCCCATTTGTGAATATGTATTATATATCTAGAATATATTTTTTGACAGTTCGTGAGCTAGGGATTTAAAAAATCTTTACTTTGTTGTTTTATTGCATATTTATCACAGTTCTATTTCAGCTCATAAAATAATTTTACCAATGCTCTATTATTGTTTTTTTAGTCCTCTCCAATAAAACCCAATTAGTGTCCAGTGTTGAGCTGTGGCAGTGCGCGTGCGGGCCACCAGAGGTCGCTGCTGCCTCTGTGCGGAGATATAGCGTCAGTGTCAGAGTTGAAAGGGAAAAGGTCGTCAGAAACATGGCTGCTCCCCTGGATGACATGTTTTCCTTCTGCGTGGAGCCCGGCAAAGTCTCCACCTGCGTGGATGTCCGATTTATAGACAATATCAAGGTAAGGCTGTTTAGAGTTTGCCCGAATAAAGACATTTCGACACGTGTGTGGCTCGAGTCGGCTGTGCAGCAGAAGTGTGGTGGTCGCATGTCTGCTGCACAGCCGGGCAGAGCAGAGCCTGCTGGGCTCACACAGCACTGGAGGAACTGGACTGCTGTGTGAAACCTTTTTACTGACCGGATCTGATAAATATATATCTGCACGTGTCTTTAAAAAAAAAAAAACTACCAGTTAGTTACTGTTTTGTACATTTTTAGTGTGTTCGTTTGAAGCAAAAGTGAGGAAGCTAAGGCACAACATCCATCCTTTTACACCATTAAACTTATTATGGTGCCATGTGCATGGAGCAAGTAACTTTAATTCTGTTGAATTTAACGCAAACTAGAGCAAAACCTAAATAAATGTTGCTTATTGTACCCAGACGTGATGTTGTGAAGGGCTCAACTCTGAGCTCACAAAGTGAGATGAAACCAAATCATTACATTTTAGATTTAGCTTCAGTATTAACATGAGGTTTATGTTGGAGGGCAGAGAAAAATGGTAGTTTGAATAAATATGGCATTGGCATTTTTAAATAAAGCAGGTGATTTATATCTCACATTTCTCAGTCTAGTGTTTAGTAGTAATTTTTTGTTGATAAACTTAAAAAAGTGCACGTGTAAGCCTTCATAGCTGTGATAAAATGCTGTTAAAGGCAAATGAAAGAAACACAACACTTTGGAAAAAGAGAATATTGTCTGTTAGTGGTAATGATCTGAAAGATAAAATCTAATTATACATTATAAATTGAAAGTTTTAACTTCACCATTAACCAGCATGGCTTATCTCTTAACTCCTATTTGTGAGGTACGTTTGTTTCACAGTGTACCGGCGAAGAGATGCTGCTGTAGGCTGTTTTTCAAAGACTGGCACAAAGTCATTTCAACATTAATGGTTTGTTGTTTTGTTTTTTTTGTTCCAGGGAAAGGGTCTCTTTGCCAAAAAGAGCATCAAGAAGGGAGACTCCATATTTTTTGAGCGGCCACTGGTCTCTGCCCAGTTCCTGTGGAATGCTTTGTACAAATATAAAGGTGAGGTGTGGACTGCATTTTTAAATGCACACAACACATTTCAGTGAAGTAACTAAAAGTGCTGGTCAGCTGTGCACATTTTTAGACACCATTAATCAAGTAGATTTTCACATGCAAGGAATTTTTGTTTTGGTGTATAACAAGAAACCTGGAAAATTGCAAGTAAAGGCGAGTACTGCAACAGTCAAGAAAACAAACAAATTAATAAAAAAAATATATACATCTGTTTTAAAAAGAGCTGAACAGTTTTTTTTTGAAGATGTTTTAAAAACAAGTGGGAGAGTGGTATGTGACATGTGCCTTAACCAACGGGCGTAAGAGTACGGCAGGAATGACTCCCCAATATTTGGTTCCCTTATCTTAAATTCAATGGGTTTTTGGTTAGACACCTGAAATAAGTTCTAAGGTTATCCTACTACATAAAATACGTTGGCAAATACCCCACTCGTTTAATTTTGAATCGTCGTGAAGTCATGCGACTGTGGTGTAGTTCTTTTATAGCCTAACCTTAGTTCTTTAGCTGTGGCGATTTTACATTTACGCTTTAAAAATCATAATAGTGGTGTTTGTTTGGGGAGGTTATCTTGGTGGACAAAACTCGTGAGTATCAGAAACCTTTTGTTTGCCACAGAGTTTATTTTCTGCAATAATCCAAAACTCTGATGTTAAAAATCCCATTGGCTTTAATTGGGAAGCAATGAGACTGATATTGCATTAATAATGTATACAGATATATTGTTGATGGTCCACACAGTGACGTCAATGACGTGCATGTTTTATCAGACTTAACAAATACTGGATAAGTTTCAGGAGGAGTTTTGATCTAGGATAAAACTTTTTTTTAATATATTAAACTAACGGAGTCTGCAGTAATGTTTTACCTCCGCTCATCTGCTGCACTGTCCTATTTATAGCCTGTGAGTACTGCTTGCGTGCTCTGGAGACTGCAGAGGAGAATGCGAGGAGACTCAGCGGCATCCCTGGACTCAGCCTTCCTCACCCTGAGCTCTGTCACGTTCGACCAGAGAAGCACCAAGCCTGCCCTCAATGCCAGGTTAGTCAAAAACAGGCTATGTGTAGATGTTTGGATTTGACTGACGTTGGTTCTTAATAGCCTAAAGTTTTTCTGCAGAAATTGTCATTTGTTTCTCACAGAAGGAAAATGCCCTGGAAAAAGTGGTCAGATCAATATAAGACCAGAAACCTATTGATTCTTAGACACCTGTGGTCAGGGAGGAACTTCCTCTACGTCCACTGTGGGCGACACGACTAGCTGATTGATTTTTAGAGGCCAGTACTGGTACTATGGATCAATAAACTAATCTGTCAATTTCTTTTTTTTATTAACCAAAGTGAAACAATTTTTTTTTTTTTTATTATATAAAAATATATATTTCCATTCAAAAGCCAGTTAAAGTGCTGCACAAAAGATGTAAAATGAATAGATGTAAAGTGCAATAAAATATGTTAAGAGAAAAAAAAAAAAAAAGAGACACATTTATTAAATGTAATTTTAAAAGAAAAAAATCCAGTAAAAGCACAGAATAAAAGAATGTAAGTAAATGCTACTCTAAAATAATGTTTTTTTAGGAGAGATTTAAATGCACAACATTGAGATACGCCATGTAGGGAGTTATATCAACTCTATATTTAAAACATATATTTACTTTTCTTTCATCCCAAGAACATTTATATTTTTAGTCTTTCCTGAAGAGACTTAAAGAAACTAATAGCGGGGGACAAAGAGCCACGATTCTTGGGTTGAACACTGAATTGTAATACAGTCATTGAAAACCATTGATTTGAAAAATGCCCTCCTTTGTACAGAATCTGTGCAGAAAAACACAAATGCAAAATGTGGAGGTTTGTTCATTTGTTCAGTTTGGACTGATGTGAAACACACATTACATTTCTGAAGTAATTAATAAGCCATACAACTAATTTCCTGATTACAGTGACCTCACACAATAGTTGTTGCTAGGTGACGAAGACCTGTGGTTTCCAGCTAGTGGTTAAGGAAACTGGGCTGCTTCAGAGACCCAAAATGTATTGTATCTTTACACAAAAAAAACACATCTCTTGAAATGATTAGCATTTATTTTATAATCTTTTTTCATTTTATGCATTGTGATTGATATAAAACTCTACAGGTGATGTACTGTAGCAGCGAGTGTCGACAAGCCGCAGCAGATCAGTACCATCGGGCTCTGTGTTTGGGTTCCACTCAGGACGATGCGGACCACCCCATCAACAAGCTTAAAGATGCATGGAGGTCAGAGTGCATTTTTATAGATATTTATTTAAATTGTAAATCCTCTTTGAGTGCACTGCTTTTCTATTTAAAAGTGTCATTCACCTCCAATGAAGATGTGTCTTCTCTGCAGGAGTATGCATTATCCCCCAGAGACCTCCAGCATCATGCTTATGGCCCGAATGGTAGCTACAGTCAAACAGGTGAGTCTCTGATAACATCAGCGAGTGTAAATAATTTGGGATTCAATCAATTCTGGCACGTGTACTAATTATATTAGAAACGCAATGCAAACACCTTGCCGTAAAAGGACACAACATGCTGCATGTAATTTAGATTTTTATCTTTTTGATGGGTGTTAAACATGGCTTGAAATTTACTTTTGACCTGACTAATACAGATGTCCTAAATATGAATGAGAAAATAAGATGACAAGCAGGTGAGAGGACATTTTAATGAACTTTGCTTTCATGGATTTCAGGCGACTGACAGTAAACAAAACATAATTTGTGCACATTCATTTGAAAACTTTAAAGCTGCTCTAATCAATATCTTTGTGGATTCATATGCAAGGTGTTTCTTGTAGTGACAAACCCACAGAGAATTATCGCCAACTCTGCAGCTCTCTGCAGCTCTACAGTGTGTTCGCATCTATCGGCTCATTGTCTTGGTTTCACGGCCCATAACTTTCCTGTTTTGGTTCGCTCTCGCTGCACTCATTAGCCTTGTTTCTAGCAACAGCAGCAGACGGCTGTTTTTTTTATTAATTATTTTAGAAAAAACAACTCTGATAAATCCACTGTGTGATGCCTTCTCAGCACTAAACATAGTGGAGCATTTAGCATCTAAAGAGCCGGTAGGTGGAGACCAAAACGGAGCTAAAAGGAGAGTGAACTTGGGACTTGCGTTCATCATGTGGTGGTCATTGATATGACGTCAAATGAAGGCTTAAGCTGCTTTACGTGTAAACGGGCAACTGTTTGATGACAAGGTCGCCATAACAAGTTTTGATAATTCTTCAAAAGACGGCCATTGAAACATTACGCGTGTGTAACAAAGATGGTGCATACTAACAATAACATGCACGACAATCACAAATGACTAAGTGATGCAATGTTTGTTATTTGATATTTATTTGTTATGTCGACCAGGCCAAAGACAAAGCACACTGGCAGAAGCTGTTTTCACACTTCTGCAGCCGGACAGGTAATGAGGAAGAGGAGATCGCCCATAAGCTCCTGGGAGAGAAATTCAGAGTAAGTTACCGTCGTGTTTCTGCTGGAAATGTGATATTGTTGCGGTGCAAAATGTATAACGTCTGGTGGTTCAAAGAAAATATCTTGTGCTCTTATGCTAATCGCAGTTGTTTGCGGTCAATGAGCAGAGCGTGACAATGGTACTCCCTCAAGACCGTTTTAATTCCCGCTGTGATGTATGTTTTCTGTTATGTAAAATGTCATTTAAATAAATAAATCTGTCTAACGTTGTTTCTATAGGGGCAGCTGGCTTTGTTACACAGCCTTTTTAAAGCAGCGCTCTATGATGACCATCTGAGTCGGGTAAGAAGGAACACTTCAACTGTAGCCGCTTGTAACTGCATGTTTCTTCATGTTTTGTCAAATATACTTTTACAGCTCTAGCGCTGCTTCTAGCAATTGTTTTGATCATCAATTAGTCAAATAATTACTTCTTGATTTAAACGAATAGTTGGATATTTTGGGAAATGTGCCTATTTACTTTTTTACTGAGAGTTGGATGAGAAGAGTGACACCTTTCTCAATCTGTACGGTAAATATGATGCTGGTTGGCTTAGTTTAGCATAAAGACTGGCAACGTCTGGGAAACAGTTTGCTTTGCTCGCTACAAAGCACCTCCAAAGCTCAGGCCCAGGAAGTCACTGTGCAAGAAAAAAAAAATCAAGCACATAACTCCACATAAATCAGCTGGTAGCACCTTTTTTTTTTAAGAGCGATATTTTTAAAATGTTTGGACAAAGCCAGGCTGACTGCCCCTGTTTACAGTCTTTATGTAAAGCTAAGCTAGCCGTCGCTTGGCTGTGGCTTCATATTTACCGCAAATGTCACACCATTACTTTAAATCAATTAATAGTTTGAAAGAAGTAAACAATGGTCATTATATTATCTGAAAGTGCAAGTTGACTTGCGTTTTGTCCGACCTATGGTCCAAACTAAAAAGGTTTTACTGCCATACAAGACTACGAAATCAAATAAAATGCTCACATTTGAGAATCTTGCAAAAGTAAATTTTTCAAGTAATTTAGCAACAGTTAATGACTAATCAACTATTAAATGTGTGTCATAATGCAGCTTGTTGCTCAGGGAAGCTAATTACAGCAGCTCAGTGATGAGCTGTCAGTTGTTTTTCTTTTCTTTTATTTGGGTTGCTTTGTGCAATAAATGTTGCCCTACTTATTATATCCCTTTTTTTTTTAAAAATAATATACATGTAATCTAAAATGTTCTTGTCATGCTGAAGGTGTTGTAGGAAACCTTTTACCACACAGGCAGTTACAGAAATGCATGTTACGATAGGATTAAGTGAATTTCTGAGATGCGTTATTGAACTCCAGAATCATATTAATATGCTGACGCAACTGGAAAGTGAAAGCACGGAGAGTTAATTCCCACCAGCTAGAGATGCTGCAGCTGACCCCGACCTCTGACCCTTTTTTAGCATGAAAGGGGCCAAAGGAAATGTAACGATTCTCTGGCATTGATCAGTAAAGATATGATTGTGTTGCAGTGGTTTACCCCCGAGGGTTTCCGCTCTCTGTTCGCTCTTGTGGGAACCAACGGGCAAGGCATCGGCACCAGGTAAACACTCTGCACTGTCCTTTAATTAAAATCTTCTTTTTTTTTTTTTTTTTACAACTTGGGGCTCAAATAATTCTCTCTCTTTGTGCTCTGTTCTTCTATTCAGCTCCTTGAGTCAGTGGGTTCATGCCTGTGACGCACTTCAGCTTCCTGCCCAGCAGAAGGAGCAATTGGACTCTTTTATCGACCAGCTGTACAAGGACATTGAGAAAGGTCACAGTTTTATCTCAGTCTTGCAGTATATTTTAGAGTAAATAATTTTTGCCTCAATTGAGCAGATTTTCAATTTCAGGAGTGTTTATGATCGTCTGTCTTGTCCCAGTGCTTTTTCTTATTTATTACATTTTTTTTTTTTTTTTACTGTGATTATGTAACCTGTGTTCAGATCCCAACAAATGCCAGACATTTGCATCAATGTCTCTTCTCTCTGTAGAAACGGGAGACTTTCTAAACTGTGAGGGCTCTGGACTTTTTCTGCTTCAAAGCTCGTGTAAGTGCCGATGATGTTATGAGCGCTGTCACTTCGGTTCAGGGACACTGCTACTCTGGTCAAGCGACGGCCTGATGACTTTGTCTTCTTCCCTCTTTGACCCTGCAGGTAACCACAGCTGCATACCCAACGCAGAGGCCTCCTTTCCCGACAACAATTTCCTGCTTCAGCTCAGTGCCCTTAGTGACATCAACCCAGGAGAGGTCAGCTGACGCGTCTGGGTTGGGAGTGATAAATTCTGGCCCGGAAATAGACAAGACAGAACATCCCTCTCTAGCTTTGTGTGCTCCCTTGTCAGACGGTATTAGAAGGCTGAGACTTTGAGGATTGGAGTTGGTTTGTCAAGCTGTCAGAAAGATTGAGTGCATCTGCGCGGCACAGTAATGTCACAGCAGCCGTGCGACTCTCACAGCAAAGCTCTCCTCTGAATGCTCACTAAGACAGGAGTGCTTTGTGTAAGATTTCACCAGTAGAGAGATGGAAGGACACAGCGACTTCCTGCATGAGGGGAGGAAAAAAAAAAAACTTTATTTCAGCTATGTTAAAAAATACCAGTAGGATGTTTATGGAACTAAACTGTAATTGCTAAGGCTCAATAACTTCTGGTTCTCCAGCCAGTTTTACTAATAATTATTGTTATTTTTTTAATTCTTAGGAGATCTGCATCAGTTACTTGGACTGCTGTCAGCGGGACAGAAGCCGCCATAGCAGACACAAAATTCTGAGGTAAGCATATTTAATCCCTCAAGATGATCCACTTGAATGGGGTCATACTGTTACGGCTTCCATCTGGATCAATAAAAAGCCCTTCCAGGCAATGATGGCGAGTCTTGAGGCAGAGATGCTAGAGGTCTGATAGCTGCTCCTGTGCTAACGCTCCTCATCGATCAACACGATGTCAATCCATCTTTGAATTATAGCCAAACACTCAGTGGGGAAAGTTTGTTCCGCACGACTGAGTGTTTTGCACCATCCTGTGTTAATTCTCAGCCTTGAGAAGGTACAGCTGCTCTCCAGGTTGGTGGTGTGAATAATGATAATAAAGTATTAATTGCAGCATTAAAACATTTGCTCCAGTGTGCAGCACCGACTGCTCTGCGCAACAGAGTGTGAAAGGCTTCTGATTGATCTCGGCTTTAAGAGGCGCAACAATGTGACCTGCGGAACATTTTCTTCCCAGGGAGAACTACCTGTTCGTCTGCTCGTGTCCTAAGTGCGTCTCCCAGATGGACGAGCTTGACGTGACATCAGAGGAGGAAGAGGAGGAAGAGGGCGAGGCAGAAGGTGAAACTGAGGGGGACGAGATGGAAGACGAGATGACTGATGTCTGACGAAGGACTTGCCCATATTGTTCTCAGCCGTTCCCTTTCCTGCCACCACGCTAAGCAACCATGAAGCCTTGAGGAGTAAAGACCAGTTCACACCACGATCTGCATTTCACCAGAACTTTGCAAATGTGTAGGATAACGTCTCGTTTTCACTACATTTCACTCGCGTGTCCATTTTAAGATATTGGCCACAGAAAACTGGGGCAGTGGTAGGTTTTTTTGTTTTTTGTTTTGGCTCTACTTCAGCACCCTGGTGGGTTTAAATAAAACAAAGACTATGACTTTCAACTGTCTGGAGTTTGTGTTAAAAGTTGACTGGTAGGCCTTTTTTAAACGTAGTGCCTATGAAGAAAAGGGCTGACATTTCTAAACACTTAATCCAATGTGGATGTAAGCTCCTTTTTATTTAAATCTACATTAATAAAAAACATTCTGGCCACTGCTGACTAAACCTAGCAGTCAAATGTGAAACAGGCTTACAGCCTTTAACCAGAGAGGGCACGTTAAAGCTGCTGCCAGCAACACTAGTGAGAATGAATGAAACGTAATGTCGGGGGGCCAAAAAAACAAACAAAAAAACAATAAGCTGAAAGACTCTAAAAAGCTTGAAAGGGCCAATTGGAACAGCAGAGGCTTGTATTCTCTGTAGGCTCTGGTCTTACACAGCCCTTTTTAATGCATCGTTAATATAAAAAGATTGAGTTGAGCAGCTTTAAATTAAATCTGAAAGTCAGTACTTTGTCATCACAGCTGTTGTGTAGTTTGAACCCATGTTCTACATCATCCAATGTGCTGGAGTACAGAGTCAAAACAAAACTGCCCCTAATGCTTGTGTCTGACAAGGTCCACTAAATCCAACTGTCGTCATTTCTTGTTCCTGACAACTTTTAAACGAGGCAAAGTGATTGAGCGAAGGTCAAATGGTTCTCGGTGGTTTTCTCCACTTAAGAAGTTTCTTACATCACTATGCATTACTGTATTGAAGAGGCTTTTTTTTTTTTTATTTGTATTCCGTTGTAATTACTGTCTTGTCATATGGGAGGCATCCAGCCGGTGAAATATAGTTTGGTTTTCATACAATGATCTATGGGGTTCAGTTAAACCTTACTCAATGTATGGTGGAGACCTTGAGTTGAAAATTGCTTTGTCAGTAACTGTTTGGCCTTTGTTGAGAACTGTATTTCAAACCGCAGTTCCACATGAGTGAAATTGCTGCTGCCCACACAGGAATCAATATTACAACAATGACTGTAATCACAAATCCCAATATTTTCAGTTACTCGACAAAGATTGGAAATGTTGAATGAGTAATCCCAATTTTCTCAGTTGGCATTCAGCGCAGTGGCCCAGGAGAACGAGTAAGTGACACAAGTATGATTTAAATATAACGGTGGCCAAAGGGAGCATCGCGGTTGTTTACTAGTATGGCATAAACCATTGAAATTGGATGTCTGTTGAGTCATTTATCTGGTTTACACACCTCCTGCCTTTGCTACAGAAGACTGTACTGGTACAATATTTGTTTAGTCTTTGCATATTAAATACAAGTCCTTAGTCACATTGTCCTCCTCAAGTGGGCTTCGGTCTTCACTAATCATTGCTTTTAAAAAAAGAAATCCTTTTGCTTTATGCACTTTTAACATGCCACGCATAGATCTACACATCTCATTTCATTGGTTAGTAAAAGGATTGAATGAGGTATCTTACTGCTGATGCCTGCCAGTCAATCACTGTTCACACTGACATTGAGTGCAGTCTAATTGGTGGTAGCACAGTTAAGTACTGGATAAGAATACATCTCAATAATGGTATATTTGCAGTTTTAAGCATAATCCTCTACTTTTCTCCAGTGCCTCCGGTCGTCTATGGTTGACATTTCTCCATTAACCTTCTCAGTTTACTCTACTCACATTCCCCAGTTGTAGCTGCATCAAATGCTAATTCACCCAGGATGCACAAAAGAGAAATTGGGAAAAAAAAAAAGAACAAATTATGTCCATGAAAGGATGCACACCTGGGACCCGGCATAGCGGGAGGCTGGACCTCTGGACACATCCTCCAGCTAACCCTCCCCCCACCGTTGGCTGTCATCCTCTGAAGCCGCGCCAGAATCGCTGCAGGAGCTCTGTAACTTTGGAGCGTGGACTGTGGTGCGGCAGCTTATTGCAGGGGGTCGTGCTCGGGCGGGCACACATTTAGGCCTCCACATCACGCAGCACGGCCTGTTAAAAGTACTGAAAGCGGAGAGGTCAAAGAGTCCTCCCCGAGAGAAGTGGGCTAGATAGAGGCTCATTTGAGGAATGAGGAGGCAGGAAGTAGGGCAAGTGTTTGAGGAAAGGAAAAGGGAAGGAGGGAAGCTTTAATTACTATGCAGAGAAAGAGTCCTTTATTCTGACAAACCAAGTACAAAACACTTCATATACATTTCAAAGACTACAGTGATCTGAAAGTGGAATATCACTGTCATTGCCATATTATGCAGATGGTGGAGGAAGAGTGCTTGACTATTTAAAGACATGAAAGATGGCACATTTTCCCAATATAATACTGCTAATGTTAAGAGCAGGAAATATCGGGTTTTACCTCTTACTTGTAAGGCTGGACTGCAGATTGCTCTATCAAATGTTTCATCAGCTCTTGATGCTCTTACAGCTTTGCTCCAAAAATCTATACAGTTGAATAAAATATGATCGGGATCTCTACGTCAGGGCCTGCAAGATGTGGAATAACTCAAATGATAATATCAGGCAAAATGTGACCTTACAGCTTCATGGGTAAAGCTATACATTTTAGGGTTGCAACTTACATTCATTTGAATTATAGTGCAATCTATCAACTTTTTCTATTGGTTGTTGAGTTGTTTGGTCTGTAAATGTGCAGAGAATAGTGAAACATACCTGTAACAATCTCCCAAGAGGATGCGTCTTGTATTGTCCGAACAACAGTCCGAAACCTGTTTTTACAAAAAAATGAAAATCTTGACATTAGAGAAGCTAGAACCAAAGAGCAAAAATAATTTTCTGTGTCTCTACTTGATTGATTGTTTCACCTCCATACACTTTCATCGAAGTTTTATTAGGATGTTTGTAACCCCTATCTTCATCTATTAAATGTTATTCCATTTCAGATTTTTATTTTACCATTTAAATGTCCTTGCTTTATGAAAGTCCTTTTGTTTTTGTTTCTAAAAAAGCCGTCCTCAAATAAATAGGCTTGCTATTTAAACATGATTTATTCTAAATAACTGGTGATAGAAGTAATTAGTCGGATGGTTTTATCCTCACATACTGAACTTCGTCTATCGTCAACATTTTCAGCAACCTGCTGCTGATTTATCTGCCGAGGCGAAATGTGATATATGTTGTTATGACTGCTAGTGTGAAAGTTGTCTATCTATTTCACATTGCATGCTCGAAGTGGGTAAACTATGAAATGGAAGCTGTTTTTTTTTTTAGACCCGAGCTTACCGACTGCTTGAAAACAGGCCCCATATGGAAACGATCTCAAACCTACATTAGCGCTGTCCAGATTGGTTACCACAACACATACCATTGCTACCTTGGCGGGCGACTCCAGAACTACGGTGATGAACGACTGCTTCATGTGCAATTAGCCGACCCGAAGTAAGGTTATTGCACTTTAGCTCACCCTGCATAAAAATAAACACAAGAGAGGAATACAGTTTGAGAACACCAACATGGCTGCCGAGCTGACCTGCTGGCTTTGATCAATGTTGGAGATTTCTGGGGTTCAGTTCTGCTGAAATCATTTCCTCTGTAAAAAAAAAAGAAAAAAAGAAAATCAAAATGATACAAATCGTCAACAGCACCAAACAGAAACATTGTGAGCAGCCCAATAACATCGCATTCATCTTCAGGCAGAAATGTTTAAGACCTCAATGGCGTCGTATAAATCTTGCAGTGTGGCCCGAGCCAGTGGACTGGAACATGAAGAATTGAGCTGTGAATCATCCAAACAGAGGCTTCAGCATCACAACAGGATCTATCTACAGTAACACTAATGTCGTGTGTGTGATGGGGGGCTCAAGAGAAATATGCTATTGTTGATACAGTGACAGTTGCTTCATTTTTGAGAGTGACGGAGCACAGAAGCAAGAATTTGAGTCTCTTCTGCAAACACTTTGAAAGTTTAGGGATTGATGTGTTCTTACCAGTGGTACCCACAGACCAATGTGGGTCTGTCAGTCTCTCTCATCAAACACCTCATCAAATGTGGATGGCTGTAGAATTGGGTAAAGACTTTCATGGTCCCCTCAGGATGAACCCGGCTTAGCGATCCCCCGTCTTTTCCTTTAACCCATGAATTTTTGCATGTAAACTATTCATTAAAAGTCCACACAGTGTTTTGGAGAATCGATACAGTACCACAAAACATAATATCGCAATAATCAAGCGTGTGGATGTGTTCTTACACCAGAATGTCTGAATTATTTATTTATTTTTTTCCCCCAAAAGGTTTTCCAAGCACAGCTCAGGAGCGGAGGGTTTTCCATTCTTGCATGGAGAAGTTCCATTTTTGTTCCTTTCTTCCCTCCCTCAGCGGTGGTTTGAGACGTCCAGGACATGGGTACATTTAATTTTCGCAAAACCTCCCAGTTTGTGGCTTGGACAATTAAAGTAAGACCATTGTGCTATATGTGAAAGAGCTCAACTGTGATCAACTGTGAATGCTTAGATGAATTCTTTCTCTAAGGTCAAGCCAGACATTCCCACTGAGACCAAACACGGTCTGACTCATGTAGTGCAAATGAGGCATTTGAAACACTTTGGCTATTCAGCTTTATCTCTCCCTATCTCATTTTCACATCTCATGCAGGACATTCAACACATCCTTGCAGGATGAGGCTAATGCTTTCTTTTGGTTGTGGCATTTCAAAGTCCAGGATGCGAAAGAAGCAACTGTATCCAATTATGTGAAGCGTATTCTTGCTAGTCAGAATCATAAGCATGCTAGCAAGATAGCTTTGCTAGATAAGACACTTTTCAATATCAAGAGCTGCTCTCACACCCTGTGGGCAGCTGGTTGACGGACTGTTCATCATGCAAAAGGTCACATTCATGAACCAATTACAGCAGGAATCTTTTCAAACAAAAGCCAGTTTTAAAAAAAAAATTAATTTAATGAGATGAACTCTGCTGCATTCAGAAGTGGACACATGAAAATGTCAAAAACAGTTCATGTTTCAAAGACACTTTTTAAGAATAAAAGTATGTGGCGACATCAATAAGCAAAATGAAAAGGGGAGTTTCAATTACACTTTGCGAAAGAAAGAGTTTTGCACATGAATAAAGTGTCTCTTCAACCTGCAAATCAGTGACGTCAATTTGAAACCTTGTTATCGAAACTTTAAACATTGAATGCATCACTGGGTACCTGCAGTCTTGCAATTATTGCCAAAATAGGGAGTACTTTCTCGGAAAAAATAAAAAAATAAAAAAATTGTAGTAGTGTGGAGAGCTGGAGCTGAGGAAGTTATTTTGGATGTTGATAAAAAGTCAAATAAGTTTTTATTTATTTATTTTTTTACAAATGGTGGGAAACAATTATGCCTGCTTTAACTGATGCCAGTGACACGAGCAGTCATAATTCATTAATATAACCAAATTTTACCACATTTTTAGCAGTAAATGCGTTCGACTTAAACATGTGCGTCCTCTTCCCCCAAATCTTTTAAGCGTTACTGTTGTGCAGTCAGAATGAATTATTATTAATTTACTAATTACTTTCAATATTGATTAATCTACCATCTGATCGCAAGTAGATAGTGCTAAAGGCTGTGCAATAAAATGCAGGATTGTCAATAAAGAATAATATATAATGTCAGGAAACTGTGAAATCATTTCACATATTCCAAGACCAAAATATGATCAGTTTACCATCAGAAAAACCACAAAGAAAAAATCATCACATTTAAGAAGCTGGAACTAATATTTGTTTCGCATTTTTCCTTGAAAGATCAAATAAAAGTATGATCGGTTATAAGTAGTTCATGAATACTTATTCAGTCCATATACTAATCGATTAATTGTGTGATCTTTTCAGCTTTAGTAGGGAGGGTAACAAACAAACAGATGCAGAATCTGTAAAAGTTGAGCCGGAATGACAGGAAATGTTATGCTTTTGGCTTTCACATATTAATCGCTACATTGACCCCTGTTTTGTGGGCCCGTGAGAATTTTGTCTTCTAATCAATCCCTGATGAGAATGCCTGCAGGTGGCAGGAGCCTCTGTGAAGTGACCCCTTTCAAGATTTATGTGGCCTCCATACTTGAATTCAGAAGAAAATGATCCTTCATCTGCAAATTTCCCTGCTCCGTCCCAAATGAAATGGCCTGCGTGTGAAAGTGAGCCCCCCCCCCTCATCACCATATACCCTCAGGACATGCTTTGACCAGCATGGGGGGGAAGGAAGCCCATGCCTAATGCTTTGTGTAGTTATTGGAGTTCCTCACAATTTCCATTGATTTCACACAAAAAGACCACATAGGAGCCTTGGTTTCACAAGGCCTCTACACTGTGCTTTCAGGGTGAGATAACTCAGTGAGAAAGTCCTTCACGCATGGGGTATTATATCCATATATTTTAATTTCTGACTGATGAAATTGATTAATAAAGGCCTTTAGCCACACAAAAACAACATTTGGTATGCATAGGTTGACCTTTGGATTATTTTCAATGTAGTTTGTTATTTAAATGTTATGGATAAATAAGTTATTATCCGGCTTTATTGCACATCCTAAGCCTTGTGGTACAGGCAGGGCCTCTGTTATGAGAGAAAAATATTGTTAGTAATCAATATCACCTCAGGACATCATCTAATTATCAAGCAACGTCATGGCTGGAACAAACAAAAAGCATATTATCCAGCATGGCTTCCTAATACATCTCACGGATTGAAGAGATAAAACATTTAAATGGGACCGTTTTCACAGCACACAACTAGAACACCCGTGTGTCATGAGCTACCCAGAATTTCCCAGACGACTCAGTGTTTAGTATTACACACACAATCCTCCACAGACAAGTCCAGCACCGGATGAATTGATGCATCAGGTGGTTCTATGACGCAGTGAATGTCTTTTTCTCCAGATGGATGTGCCTCTGAAGGCCCTCGCTGTCTGAAACCGAACCGTTCCAAAAAAGTTTCATGATTGAGCTTAGAGGTGCAAAATCCACCAAGACAGAAAGTTGGATCCGAGCACAAGCTGGAAATGTGATTAAGGCCTGAACCTCTGTGGTAGGGATCCACCCAACAAATCCCATACCCAACACCGTAATTCTGCCGTGGATCCTCAGGAGACATTTAGCATTTTCTTAACATAAACCTGTTTAGTGTGACATGGGATGAAGGCCCCTGAAGTGGCAGATGTTTCTCTTTAACGTGATGGGAAGTATTTTTCTTTTTTAGGAGGGAGGGGAAATACTTTGTGTGGTTTAGCGAGAGATGTTCAGGTTGCTTCGGGCTGTTTGAAATTCTGGGATGATCCAGTCCCTCTCTTTTTCTCTGAAAGTTTGTGGATGTCGATATGGAATATACCTTCTCTTGTTTCAGAGAGCGAATACACTGCTCAGTCTCTTCTTCTTTCCCCTCGTCCTTCACATCCACAAGTTGTGAAAATGGTGACTTTCAAATACTTGGGAGTTAAGGGTCATTGCAGCCTGAAGCAAGGTGCTCTCAAAACTAAATTGTTACACATACTAAGTAAAAGAGGGACCACTTTCCGTCTTTACAAAATAGAACTCCAGTATGCACTCTGAAATGGGTTTAAGCTTTAGCTAAAAGTGAACTGCTCCTGGGATTTGTGAAAAGACTTTTTATCTAATAAACTGCTTTGAATGAAAATAGCCTCGCTCCATGTCTCCGGTGATGGTCCATGATCTTCATCCGCTAACTGCAATAATTGAATCACAGATTTTGCAACATTGCAGTGTTTTTTCAACTGTAATGGGACGGCTCGAGCATTGTAGAGGAAGAGAACAAAAACAAAGGCCTCTCTCATAAAGCTGGCGGTCTGTTTGTGTGGCTGGTTGAAGAGTCTTGAGACACCAGAGGGAAATCCACCAGACCTTCAAAGGGACAGCGCAGCGGGGCGTGTTGGCAGACTGCTGGTTTGGACAGCTTGCATACCTTACAACACAGCCCCAGTTAACAGACCAGCACACATAAACACAGCATCACCCACCATCATGGATGAGCAAGCAATGTACAGGCCAACATCAGCATTTGCCAATGGGTAAGCGGAAAGATTGTAGAGGAGTAGTTTAAAGAAATACAAAGCTGTAACATAAACAGTTATAGAGTAAAGTAATAGATAAATGGTAGAAATGGTTTGCTAAAAAGTAATGAAATAATTCAAATTGTAAAAAAATTGGTCAAATAGCTCTGAATACAGTATAAACATGGATATGGTTGAAGTAGTTAACTAAAAGTATTAAATAAATAGTAAAAAAAAATAAAAATAGGTTAAAAGTAGTGGATACATGTTTGAAAAAGCAAGAAAAAAGTAACGAAACAGTTCAAATAGTGAAAAAATAGGTTATAAAAGTGATGGAAAAATGGTTGAAATAGTTAGTTAAAAGTATTTCATAAATAGAAAAAGCTAAAAAGTAGTGGATAAGTGGAGCATATCTAAAATATTGACTAAATAGTATAAAAGCTAGTTAAGTGTATGAATGGTTAAAATAGACAGCTAAAAGTAATCAACAGTTAACGTTAAACTTAAGGCTATTTGATAAATACTGAAAAAGCCAAAAGTAATGGATTGATGTTTGAAATATAAAACTTCTGCCTATCCATAAGTCATAGCTGTTTGAATTCAAACGTACCAAATTCAACAGCAATATTTTAAATGCATAAAGAAAAAAGAGAGTGGAACAAAATCAACATAATCATTAGATTTAAATAACATCCAGTTGAACGTTTCTTCACATACTTTAGGCAGATATTTATATTAGGCACATGTGAATTAATAAATGTGTACATGCCATTTTTTCCCCACACAAGCACACTCTCGCTCTCTTACACACAGGAAGCCTCTGAATTATAGATGCAGAAACAGGAAATTCCTTCCTTTACCCTCTGTCACTCAGGCTCCGACCTTGCACTAAATCAATTAGTAGTGCTGCAGGCAATCAGCAGACCTCCCCGGAGACTCTATGAATGTAGCCTTAATTCACGAGGGCCTCTTGGACCCCTCTCCACAGTCCCTACCTGATGGGTGGCCACCGCTCCTGTTCATACAAACAGGACAGTCATTTCACGCTGCGCAAATCAGAGAGCAGTCGGGGTGAGATCGTTTGGGTTCCTCTGCTGTGCAGCAGCCGGTCTCGTCTGTAAAAAAGGTCAGGAGGGTCTGGTTCCACTCGGTGACCACTGGGAAAGTGCCCCACTGTGTCCTTTAGGCGACTTTTTTCTTTTATAGTGTTGCTTCAAGGCAAGTGCTGATACAAAAACACTTTATGGTGTGATTAACCTGGCTGAAATAACCAGGATCTATAATGTTGATCATTATTACAGCTTAAATAGAATTAAAGATAGGATCTCCATTGTTTTTAATTGATTAGTGCCAAGAGAATTTATCAATTGATAGGCATCAACCATTTATGTCTATTTGAGTTATTTATCAATTAAAAATATAAATGTTGTCTGGTTCCAGCTTATCACGGGAGGATTTATTGCTTTTTACCAGACTGGAAGTGGTCAATTATACCTAAATAGATAAGACATTAATAAAATAAATAATCATATAACTAAATGGAAACAAGCCAGGTAATATAACCGTACAATTGTGAAATAACACAAAAATAAAATTCTTTACTATTATTATTATTATTAATCCGACATTTATTTACTTGATGAGCCTAACAATTGTTTAGTCTATAATATATCAAACAGGGCCACACTGAAAAATTCCTCATCATAATTTCGAGTGTAACATACCCCTGCATGTTTTGTCCTAAAATCACAAAATATTCCATTTAAAATAATATAACACACCTTTGAAGAGTTGAAACCTGAGAATCTGTCAATCAAATAATTAATTAATAGACTCAACAGGTTAGCGCTAATGATAACCTTTAAACCTACAGGAATTGACCTTTTGGCTATTTTGGTGGAAGCAGAAACAATCGAAGAACACAGAATCATTAATTTAGAGTGGTGTGTGTGTCCACACAGTTCAATATTCACTCTTCTTTTAGCTCCGTTTTTGGTCTCCACCAGCTCCTGGGAGAAGTATTCGTTTCTTTAGTAGCTAAATGCTCCACTATGTTCACCAGCTAGTCTCTAACTCGGTCTACTGTTGGTGCTGAGCAGGTAGCGTACAGAAAAATAGCTTTTTCACTGGAATCAGCTGCCTGGTGCAGCTGCAAACGACGAGAGAATCGCGAATCGACCGAAACAGTAAAATTATGGGCCAGACGAGCTTTAGCCGAATATTTTCCGTTAGACCGTTTTTTTTTTTGTTTTTTTTTAACAATGACTGAATTTTTTGACAGACTAGAACTCTGAGGGCGATCTACCGTAACTTTAAGTAATCCACAGCGTGTTGAAGAGGTACGGACTGGACTCCCACTGTGGGTCACAGAGGGCTGCAGAAGGAGCGCACGCTGTGCGATTTCCTACCGGTGAAGCCCCACATTCAGAAAGTCGACTTCTTATCCCTGAAGAAATGAATGAAAATGAAATGTGTTTTGAATAAGTCTTATTTTCATGAAAACATGACAATTAAAATAAAAGAGGGAATGAATGGAATTTTTACGACGCACAACACAACCCCCAGAAGGCTAAAAACAAAATGAGCTGAAACTCACTATAAAGCTCCTTAAGCCTAGCTGCAGATTCAGGTTACAATTCTTTGTAGGTTCATCACTACGAGCGCCAATTTATACATTGTTATTATAAAAATATATATAAAAAAATATCGATTATAGCCACTTTAATAAGTTGTTGAAACCCCCATCAAAATGTGGAACAAAATTAAGCATGAAAAATAAATGTCCATCTAACTACTCAAGACACAGGAAGTGATTTTGTTTAGTCTCTCATTAAGTACATGTTACCATCAATTAAATTGCAGTGGGAAAATGATGTTAATGATTGGCAAATAGCACACATGAGTTCTGGTAATTTCACATATTAGCTGGATTGCATGTCTTCCATGAATTGCTCCAAACTTCATTCTGGGCTGACTTAGCGTTTCCGTTTGGGGAACCTGACACTTACTCAAGCTTCCAGCCATTCAGTGTTTATCAGCAGGATCAATGCAGCATCTGTGTCTTTCTCCCCACGAGACTCTGTGGGATGTAATCCCTCTCCAGCCGAGCGGATCCTGAATCTTCCCATTCACTCTCGCTCCCCAGAGGACACAGAGGCACATTTCCCATGGACCTGAATAACTCTGCATGCTATTTGCGCAACGTATCGCAAGATTATTACACCACAAAGTAATGCATGTGGCTCAGATGACCTTGCATCATTATTAAGAGTGGTTGCCTTTTAGATGGTGATGCCAAAGTATTCACTTCCTATGACCCTCAGTGAAAACACATATTTAGACAGGGAATGCCCTTACATCCCCCTGAAGCTTTTCATACTTGTGTCTCACAGACGAGGGAAATAGAGCCGAGCTCAGTTAAGACAACATGCTGTGGTTTTCTGCTTTTAGCTGGGACTTCACACTGATTTCCCTTGGTCATATTTCTCTGACAAACATCAATGTGAATTTGTGAGGAGCAAATCTCCAGGGAATTACACACCGTGCAGGGAAATAAACAGAGTGGAGTTCGGGTAAATTAACCCAACATGAGATTCGATAAAGCAAATAAGCAATTTCAATGAATCTATTTACTACATAACACAAGCTAATGACCACATATGAATGCACATGGGCTAATGATTAAGTTTCCAAGTAGTAGTTTTCTTATGAAACTTGGCTGCGGTTTCATGTTTATATATAAAAAAAATACAGTGATTTTCTCACGTAAGATTTATTTTTCACCAACCTTTTAATTCTCAACAGCATAATAAGAACAATTATCACCTATGCCATTACATAATTATCACAATCAGCTTTGATTGTACCTTCACTTTATCAGCACTTGTATCAAGTATCTCAGGTGAAGGTGACAAGAAACGCTGAAAATGTTATGAATTTGTTCTTTTGCTGGTTTAACAACATCCAGTTTTCATTCTTAAACTCTTACCATTGTATGAAACCATTGCACAGTCAAATCCTATAGGGTAAGGTGAAACAAAGAAAGTGAAATATTAACCCACGGGATAAGCTGAGTAATAAAACTCACTGCTTTGATGTCCTGTCCAATCCTCTTTTTTTTTTTTTTATTTTCCCTGGACATTGTCATTATTCTTCACGTTATCATTCCAACATTAGGATTTTCCCCATGGGTACTCCTTGAGCACCTTGAACACACACTCAAATCCTTCATTAAGAACGCAGCTTCTAGAATTGGTATCCATGTACTTTGTGGATTCACCGGTGGAAAATCCCTTCATGTTTTGTTGTGACGATTGTCTGTTAAACAGTAAAAATGTGTAGAATGCGCCTGCATGTATTTCATTGGCCAATGCAGTACCTTTCATTCTCCATGAAGAATGAGTTTGATTGATACAAACATTTAGATTTTTGGGTGATGTACTGTCATTAATCTGAAAGCAGCATGCCGTCTCTACAGCTTTCACTGTGACTGTTACCCAACTTGACACAATCCAATAATTGAAATGGCAAAAAATCATTACATCATTACTTAGAAGAGCCCGTTTAATTAAAGACTATTTTGCATGTGGCTGTTGGACCTTCTTAGTAGATCACTATGATTCAACCTACATGTACACTCAGTAGATTAAATCTTTTTAAATTGCTGCTCTACACATCAGGGGACAAATGTATAAAACTGCGTTGATTCGTTACTAAAAACTAAAAATGTGGAAACCTCCGGTTCTGAAAAGTCAAGCCAATGCGGAAGTGCCTTAAACTTCCATTATGTGTAATGGTCAGCAGGGCGCGACTCCTCTGGTTACAAAAAGAAGTCCTATTGTATAGAAGTCTAAGAGAAAATTACCATATTTCTTACTTGATTTATTACCTAAGTAAACGTTATAAAAATAGGTTTATGGCCTCAAAGGCTTGTTTCAAGTCTTTTTTTAATATAGCAAAATGTTATTTTTTATAAATGATGGTCCCATTTAAAGTAATGATAAAGCAGGGTACGGTTTGGGGGTGGCTACCGTGTGATTGACAGGTCGCTACCACAGTGTTGTACGGTTTGGGTGTTATCTGTGTTTTCAGCTTAGAACATTAACCCTTTCACAGGGTTAATGTTTAGGTTCATGAAAGTTAATTGTAACATTTTAGTCGCTTGAAAATGTCTTGTTCAGTGTTCGGCTGCACAATGCTTCACCCTCGTGTCATTTCTCGTTCCAAAAAACCAAGATCGCGAAGGCCAAAATGCCAAACATGACGCTTCAAAACCGTTGTCCATAAACCGATGGGTGATGTCACAATGACCATGTCCACTTCCTATAGACGGTCTACGTTGTACTCACAAAATAGAAATATGCATACGCATTACTTTCCTCAGATTTACAATGCTGTGCATGTGCATTGTTCTTTCATAAATCTCAATCATTGTGGAAACTTGTGGAAAAAGTTGTAAAATATCGTCTTTGTGAAAAGACAAACAGTAAAGCGTGTTGTATTGCAGTTATTTCTATGAGATCTGGGGCCCAGTAGTTGGAGCAGTCATTTATTAAAGCAGGAGAGGATGACACCTACGGCAGATTGCCTTATTATTTATAATGCTGTGCATTATGTGAGAGGTTTTACAATGACAGCTTATGAGAGCAGCGTCGAGGAGAGAGTAAAGTTAAAATCATGACACAACTTCTATTGGGGCTTTCTTTGACAGGTCATTCATTTAGAGGCTGTATTAGTTTAGAGTAAAAAATACATAGTTTACTATTTAGTGTGCAAGTTATACTGCATTAAATGTAGTGCTGCTGGTGAATTTTACTATTAGAGATGAATAATTAGAAGATACTAAATCTAAAGCTGTGGGATATGGCTAAATACAATTATTATTATTAATAATAATAATAATAATAATAATAATAATTCATTACTTATATCACAACAGAGCACATTTATGCCAAATGACATACAGAACATAACTCACATTTAATGCAATGACATGTGTTCCTCTTTTATGCATTACATGAGACGAAACACTTGCATACAGATTCTAAACATAAAAATCAGAAAAAGTTTATCCAGAATGAGTACATGAGGAAGAAAAAGTGATCCGTGAATCACTAATCTGAACCACATCGAATGTGGCTTCTCCCTCTGTCACAACCTTCATCTCTAATTCATGAAGTAATGCAATACACAGCGCACAACATGGAGTTTATCATAGAGCATGCTACAGTGCAATATTCAAAGAAACCTCAGGCCTGTATAAGCAATGCAAGGCCCAGTGAAAAACCTATAGAGCTGAATACTGCATGAGTTGAAGGATCTCTTTGCCTCAGGAACCAAAGGAGTGAATGACTACCTGACGCAGAAGCCGCAAGACACCTAACGTACATCCCACATAAGGCTTAAACTAGAGAAAATGAATGATTACATATGGAGACCATCAAATAATCAGCCCCTCAGTACTTTTAACTCACAATAAACTCCTACTCAAGTCACAACAAGCAGCTGCTAAATTCCCTGTTAATAGGAATCGACAAGTAGCATTATCATACCAACAGGAAAAAATACAACAACATCACAACGACAGCTTGCAAACCGCCATGTGAATTTTAACGGTCACATCCATCCACACTGCCAAACGGCAAATTTCATGAATAACTACTTGGATGGAAGCGGGGCTCATTACAAATTGCAAATTTATTTTGTTGCTGAAGACAGACCGCACCAACTTCAACCACTCACTCTGCAGCCTATTAAAGAAAGGCACAAGGTAAATTGCTACTTCAGCTTGTTTGAGGAGAAATGAAAGTGATGATGACTTCAAAGAGTTTTGAGATTGAATACGTTATGGAAAGGATGTGAAATGCCCTACGAAAACTCTAAACTGTGTGTAAAAAAAAAGAAGAAAGAAATATGTGCACTTTTACACTCTTGTGTATATTCATGCATGTACTCTTGTATAGGTCTTTGATAAGAAATAAATAAAGTGAAAATAATAATGTTCATGAGCGCGGTAGCTTGTGAGATAACAGCCAAAGTAATAGGTTTCCACTTTAGACTCCTAAAAATAACACTGCTGCTGGGCTGTTTGCTTTACAACCATCATGAAAAACAGCAGTGGTTCCCCTTTTGACCTTTGCCCTCGCCAGATTTTGCCCTTTAATTAGGCTAATTGTTTTTTTCCCCCAGAGGACGCGCATACACGTCGCCAACATCAATGTGCTGGTGTCCCGGTCAGGTCAGTCTTAAAACGCGGTTTATAACAAAGACATGCGCCTAAAATGAGCTCGATCTCTCACCGTCGTACCAGCAGTACATTATTAAGGCTGCATGTTGACTGGAAATTTTCCCCCCCTCACAACACAGACCTCCAGAGGGAGAAGTGGGCTGTCTACATATCACTCAGGTTTTCAAACCGTCTATCTCCCAAAACAGTAACACTTTGTTTTCACTGCTGCCGACACAGCTCTGCATGCTTTCACTCCAGCTCCTTTACCCTCACAATAACCTGACATGCCGGTTTGTGTTACAAGTCAATATTGTTTAAGCTTATACAGATATTGTGCGATGCAGTCAGTGTAGACATCGGTAGGCGAAGTTGGTCAGTCAGCTCAAACCACGGTTTAAGGATCTGTAAGCTTTTAGACCTGCGTTAACCAATCTGCTGTGTTCTACCCTAAAGGCGATGGTTCTCGAGCTGTGCGTGGGGAAACAAAAAAAAAGCTCTCATTCATTTGAACGGAGCCGGTCCGCAAACGTCGCGATGAAAGATAAAATAGTTGCCGCCAAAATAACTTTCCAGAGTTCTAAACTCCTGTTTCAAACTAGTATCTGGTGACCTTCAAACTAATCCGTTACTCCAACTGGATTGCGTTTCATTGTCTCGCTTGTCTACAAATGACGCTTCCTAACATCCAAGATATGACTCTCGTTCAAATTACATTCAGTCTAAATCGGGTCCAGTAGTGGCCGATTGTATTGCCGAAGATCCTGATCTTTGTGTCACGCGTAATACCCAAGCAGGTCCACTATCCAAGTAGACCCATGATCAGCGCTAAACACTTTAGAGCATTGTATAGCATTATAACACGCAGTTAGTATTCCGTGTGTCAGCCCATGCGCATTACACAGACCTTTATAGGATCGGTTTATTAAAAAAAGGCTTCATTTTGCTGGTGAGCCTCCCGACAGGGAAACAAATGATCATGGTTCGAGCATTCAGAGTTCCAATGTTCTAAAAGTTTAAAAGTGTGTCAACTTTGAGCAGAATGCGCTTCAAAATGGTTTTCAATTACAGCATCCCTTCCCACGAACATCTGCGCTTCGAGCTCACAAAAGACGTGTGCGTTGAACAGCATAAATTCTCATCGAAGTGTCAGAGAAAAAGACCAAGGAGCCATCTATAAACACACAAACATTTGCGCACACTCTTGCACTCACCCACACATATTTTCGGTGTAAGCACTCGCATTCACAAATCCCGGAGGATGAGTTATGGATCTTAAAACACAGAGCTGTTGATCCAGGTGCCATCTGATTATTTTTGGCCACCGGGAGTGTCAGGAAATCCGTGATAGATGCTCATGGATAACCTTATCACCCCATTAAACCTACCACAGAGATAAATTGCCCATGCTGGGAAAAAAAGAAGAAGAGTGTCATGAATTTAACATCTGTCGCAGCCAGTGTAACCTGATCTTTTTGATTCCCCCCCCCTCCAAGTCTTTCCTAATCTTTAATTACATGAATGATAATAGCTGAACCCGGAGGTGAAATAAAGGGGAAGGTGTTTTAAAACAGAGAATACAAGCAGGAGTTGGTGCATGTGTCCTATATTCAGCTGTTAAAGAAAGGATTTTTTTTTTTTTTTGGGGAGGGCAACCCACACCTTTGTGACTGCGTTGGTGTTGCAGCATGTTGTGCCAACCTTTTCCTCTCCATGTACATTTCATGCATAAGTGTGTCTGTTTGTGTCTGTGCCTGTGTGGTCCAAATTAGGTTGAAGACACAACTAGGCATCCGCAGAGAAGTAACCTAACCTTCCACACAGCATGCATGAGACACACCATCTGTTGTAGTGAGAGTTAACGGAGTCACCGTCTGTGCAAATGCCCGCCATGCAGTCTGTCGCTGCTCTATTTGGCATGGCACGGGCTGTGAAACACCCTTCTCAGATCGCCGTGACTGCATGCATCCATACCTCCCCGAATGTTTGACAAACACTGGACTCCCTCTTCGTCAAACACTGGAGACAACGAGGTAGATTTCCTCCCCTGACATTTAAAAGAGGGACTCCTCTGCCGATACTGGCTGGCCTGCAGGAATTAAAGCTTTATTAAACCACATTAAAGCCTCTTCAAATATTCAAGAACGAGACGGTGACATTCGTGGTTTGGAAGAAAAAAAGTTCCTGTCGGTTGTTTCAAGCCTTTTCCATATTTGACCTACTCAGCTGGGACGAAAGAGCAAGAGGAAGGGTCCCGGGGGTTCACACAGAACAGCAACCACTCTGTTCAAAATCAAGTTTAGACATGACGTCACTGTCCTGGGAGCAGTCTGTCTGTATGGCCTGCTTCTTAGTCAACTATGTGAATGTTGAAGGTGTGGAATGAAGTCCTGAAACACATGTCACGAGACTCATTTTTGAGCTGCACTGCACCTTTCTTCCCTAAAAGAAGTTATTTACTTGTGTTCGTCGGTACTGGCCAACACAGATTTCTTAAGTATGATGACATGGATAAGAGAGTCAAATGTATATGTTTTTTTCCAGGGAATACTTCTTGCCGCAGACTTTTCATTTCCTCCAATGAATGTCAGATGATTGACAGTAGCTAGAGTGTAACATAATGCAAAGCCTGATGCAACATTTCTCAACTTGGGCCATGGAGTAACAACACTGAAATGAAGGCTTTATGTTTACTGTGAAGGATTATCCAGCCTGGGAAATGTTCAAGTCTGCGAAACTTGTTTACCATGCTGCGCAAGAGCGAATGACAGCTCACGACTGCTTCTGAAGGAAGGACAGCAAAGCTCTGATACCTCAAATTATGGTAATAAATAAAGAAGAGAGACAATTAAGACAACTAATTAAAAAACAAAGTGGAAGATTATTTTTTTTTAATATAGCAATTAAAGGCAAACTTAGTATTTAAAGAGACGCACCAACATAGTTTTGTTCACTAATTTCATGAGATCCGACCTCCTCTCAGGTTGTGTCCACAGACTGACTGAGGATTAACTTCTCCCATGTATTGGGCAAATGCTAAGGCAGGACAGTTTACACCTTTATCATTATTAAGCCCTGGCCACATGTCCACACTAGGGGTTTATTTCCATTTTCCTGGAGAAATTGTTTGGTTTATAAAATGCCAAATGCATTTTTTAAAAAGTGTCCATCCCAGTTTCTCAAAGTCCAATGTGTTGTCTTTTAAATGTGTTGTTTTGTCAGTTCAAAACCAAAAAGATATTCAGTTTAATATGTTTTTAAAAAAAAAAAATTTTAAAAAGGAGAAAAGCAGGAAATCTCCTCATTCGAGAAGCTCAAAACAGCATTTTCTGCCGTTTCAGCATGAAAAAAACGACTGACGAATAATCATTATCAAAATAGTAAGTGGTTATTTTCTGTTAAAAAAAAAAAAAAGATGACAGGGCATTTGGTAACCTCTGGTAAATCCCAGGCTAGCTCCACCCAACTTCAAACTCAATGAGGTCTAATCACGTAAAATAACTGAAAACACCTGTGAGGCTTTGCCAGTGGTGTGTAGGAGCCTTACAACCTTCCAGAATAAATCAAAGTACCCAAACTAACAAAAAAACAGACATGCATCATATGGGACACTCTGCTTTGAAGCAAAGGGAAATGAGGCCACTATGCTTTGGTTCGTCATGCAGAAGTTAGAAGTCTGCATTTGGCAGCGATTATAGCTGTTAAATGCCTTCGACAAATATTTACAAAGCCCCTCTTCATCACCCAGTTCTGGCGCTTTGACACAACAGTGATTAAGGGTACAATAACTAATCCCTCATTAATGTCGTGTCCACGCTGCTCCGGGCTCACCAAGATAGGAAATCAATGTAGCTTGGAGCTTAACGATAGAGCTGTCCATCTCCCATGTTTAAACAGCACCTACTCTCCACATTGAAAGATTGTGAGCGAAGTGAGAGATGTGAGAGATGCCGGACCTATCGACAGTAACTTCATAGGGGCTTTAGTTTAAGAGACGATCTGTGCCACATTTCTGATGGAGAAATCACAGCTGAGATGATTCAGATCACATTACATTGGTGTTTGTTCATTTGAGGGTAAGAAAGACAAAGCCCTCTGCACCCACAATCCACTGGGAGGGAGCCAAAGACTTTAATGCTTCAGAAGAAAAATAAACATTTTCTCTGTAATTTTCCCTAAACTGTTGACGGGGTTTTTTTTTGTTTTTTTTTCAGCATTTAATGTTGATTTGAATTACAAATGCACATGCACACTGCAAATATGTACTTTACCCGAAGCTCCCCATGGCACCGAGTAGCTCTTTAAAGATTCATAAAGCATTTCCAGAGCCCATCTTTCCCACGTCTCAGCACTCTAACTCCCAATAGAAATGGTAATGTATTGTTCCAAATATTCTCATTGCAAGCTTGTTAGCGAGTTAAAATTACAATCGTTGAGGCGTTAAGACATTTTACAGTTACAGTCTTTCCAATTTAAAGCCTCAGCAAAAAAAAACTTGAAACAACCCAGGCTCTGGAAATGCTCAACTTTGCCAGCTCATGTAAGTCCAGTGAAGCGCTGTCGTGGAACAGCCATGAATGGCAGTAAAGATAACACCAGCAGGCTGGAATGGCTCTTCAGAGGTCTTCATTCTGTCTTTAGTGCACAGCTGGATCATCCTTTTGGACCACTGTTGGTGCTTTACAGACACTGACACACATGCACACACACGTACAGTAAAGCACACACCGAGTATGGCTGATACAACACGGTGACCCTTTGTTATCTGCGCCTCGCCAGCTTTGTTTGCATGGATCATCTGGAAGCTCCATTTGTTGTCGCCGTCTTGGAGACGCACTAAATGGGTGAGTCAACAAACTCCAAATGCACATCCTGACCCGCTGATGTTTATTTCCAACAAAGAGTTTCTGAACCATAAAATGAACAGATGGTTTGCGAAAGATGAATTCTTAACACTGAAGAATCAATAGCTGTCTGTTTCAAAACAGTGAAGCGCTCTGAAAATGGAGCTGTGCAGCTCTGCTAGTCGGTAGTGACCAGGAACTGGATCCACCTCTCTGTGGGGGCAAACTATTTTTGCTGAACAAAAGAAAAAAAAACTTTTAACAGTTGAGGATACAAGAATATTTAAAAAAAAAAAAAAAGAAAATGCATTTGGAAACACTCATCTACACCACAGGCTGTCCAGGTGACTTTCTGGTGTTCCTAGCAGCCTTTTCCTCCTGTTAACATTAGAAATGTGGTAATAATTTTAATTTAATAGCTTCCAAGAGTAAATATGGCCAATTTAGGTGGCTCACCACCCAAAGCTATCCGACTTGGGAATGAATCTACCAGAAGGGACTGCCTGTCTGTCTGTATTCCATTGTATGACCAATTAGAGGTGTGCTGTCGACCTGAATTTGGACTATGAGCTCTCAAACTTTGAGCACAGGAAACCCAAAATGAAATAGAAGAGGCAGATTTGGGGCACTCTCAACCAGAAACCTGAGAGGTCTGCTATTTCCTGTATTGGTATTAATCTTTTGTTTGATTTTTCTGGGAGAACTGAGAACCTCTATTAGCGCAAAGTCACCACCTTTAGAGAGGATATCGGTTTAGCATTGATCATGAATACTTAGGTCTCAGATTTAGGCTTGTAACAAATTTGATTATGGCTGACCAGAGTCAAAATAGTGACATTTCACACCCTAACTCCAGTTCAAACTGCCAACTCAATTACTTTAGACACACCTTATGCCATTTCATGAAAAACTCACACTTTAGATTACATGAGGAAAATTCAATGACAGGTGTTAGCCCTTGAGTGATTTTAAAAAGGAAATGATATTGATTGTATAGGATACAATAATCAGAACATATGGGAACACTAATAGAATATTATTGATGCATCAGTTAATGAAACAAAATACCACAAAGCAGGTTAAGATGACTATTCTCTACCACGGCCACCGAGGAGTCCCTGTAGGAATATTATAATACTGTTTTTGTTGCTGAATTAACCTTATGTCATGCTTTATTGATGCCACAGAAGCCCTGACCCTGTAATCAGGCTGTTTAATGCCCTCTCCTGCACAAACAGCTCTCACTCTCTCCCTCCCTCTTGGTAGTGCTTCTTCCCGGCAGCAGTCAGCATCTCTCCAGCAGCGGACTCAAGGACTTGTGCGACCACCTCGACGCGCAACAGAAGGCTCTCTCTCACAATACCGGACCATTCAGCGCACAGGACAACTTTCACTCACATTATTACGCATGGCTCTGGTTTTGCGCAAAGACTCGACTGTAACACGTTCTTAGAAGAAGCTGATGGGATTCTAATAAAAGAACACACACAGCAACAAGCTAAAGAGACGATTTAAGGATTTTTCCAAGACATTATTCTCCTTGTGCCAATAATGGGATATCCTCTTCGTGCCGTGTAATTATACAGCTGTACGTGTAGGTCCGACGCGTTATCCGACATTCTCATTTCACATAGAGATGGATCTGTGGGGACTTTATCTGTTTCATCTCATAACTTTGGGTAAGTAAAGACTTGTCTTTTTTTTTTTTTTAAATGTAGTAAATGTTGGAATTGTGTGTGTCTTCAGCAGGGGAAGGAACTAATACAACCCGCTCCATCAAGAGCTCGATTAATCTGAACAAATTAATCAAACCGAAGAAGTTTTGTCGTCGTTTCTCTCTTTAATCGTTTGGGTGCCAAGCTGCTGTAAAAAAATGTAATATATAACAAATAAAGAAAACGTGCATTTTGTATAATTTAATTACTCATTAATAATTAAAGAACATGATTTCCCTGTTATGCAAAAAAAAGAAAAAAAGAGCGTTACGCATACGCGCACGTGCCTAACTGCACACGAAGGCTCCTTTATTCCAAGGGGTCAGTTTGTGGACAGAATTTTTGCCTTCCTAGTTATGCATATTCATACTCACTGCAGAAGCCCACTGATATGCTATGTCCACATTCCAGGTATATTAACAATGTTCGCATCATACCATATTTATCTCACACTAATATTCAATAGCGTTTCACCCTAACACCAAATACTATCTGTCCTATTTACCGATTATATGCATTTTAAGTTGCATGACACTTGCTTTATTGTTTAATCTAGTAAACGGTCTAAAAGGTGACCATCCTCAGCAGTACATCACTCACGCAGTGTCACTGAGCTACCTGCTCTCCATGTAATTGAGCAAAGCTGGAACAATCTACAGTCTTGTGAGGGGAGAGCTGTGTGTTGTTGCCTCACAGTGTCTTTGTCACTAATACACATGTGTCAATCTCAATCTTGCCTCCACAGTGCTACCTGCTAATATAATTATGCCCACCGATGGCCATGGCACCAGCTTTCCTACTTAACAAAAGCAGGAATGTGCATTATATCACACCCCTTTATTAATTATTAATTAATTAGAGGAATGAATGGAGATGCCAGTAAGAAATGCTGAATGGAAACAAATGGTCTTTGCTTTTTGAATCAGCTGTTCTCTCTGTAATGACGTTTGACGGTCACACATTTGTTTGGCTGGTAATAGATGATTACAAACAGATGGGGACAGTGGTGTACTCCGGTCAGGAGCCTGGAAACAACTCGGAGTTCTGCACTTCTTTTTGCAAACCTGCATATTTAAAAAGGCATGAAAGAGTATTGCTCTACTCAGGATAAATTACTGATAATAAACTGGATGCCGATTATAGCCAGTTTAGCCATCTGCTCAAATTAATTAGCCAACACCAAACTGCAAAAGGTCAGAAACTGTTTGGATGACTCAACTCATTTATGTGGCATTCTGGGCAGTGTCTGCGACTTTCAAGGCTTAATATGGACAGAAAACCAAGCTCACACATCATCCAGGTCTCTGAACTGCTCCAGATACCTGCAAGCCAACACAGAGGGATCTCAAAGTCACCACAATGTTGCATGAAGTGAACATCTTTTAATCATGGACTGTGGCTCAGGCAAAATGAGACATTTGATGAGGTCAACTTAGGCTCTGGGAAGTTACGATGGGTATTTTTCTTTTTACATTTTACAGACGAAACGATGTATACATTTTTTTGTTGTTAAAAAAAAAAAAATGAGGTGGATTCATTTATAATGAAAACTACTCTTTAGTTGCAGCTCTTGAATACTTATACGGACGAAATAACAGCAATCATTATGTGACATCAGTGTGAAGCAAGCAATATTTCTACCCCAAGCTTGCTCACTGCGTATCTGATTCATGTTGGTCTGAGCCGAGACATGAACCTTGAGCAGTGATGATGTTCAGGTCCTGAAGAAGACATCCATCTAGCAGAAGGTCAGTTGACGCATTCAGAGGAGTTCAAACTGAATCACCGTTGCCTCCACTGTTATGAAAAATAAAAATGAATCCCAGGAAAGTAGTCGACTGTCCAAGCTTTGATCTTATCTGCATGATGAATGTGCACTGGGGCTCACATTGACAGATCCACACAGAGGCTCGGAATTATATAGAATTAAGCACAATTGTGCAAGTATGTTTTTTTTTTTTATATATACTGTATATATTTATTTTTAGGTTAGTTGATTTTACTGCAGTATTAACTTGAATTGGTAAAAGGGCCACCACAGTCACATCCCAACAATTGTATATGAAGTCCCAGTTGTAGCAGAAGGTAATTGCATTTAATATGAATGGGTTCAACTGAAAGAAAAATCAGTGACCTCTCGTGGCACTCAAACTGGTATTGGTTGCAGTGGAAACCCAATAGCAGCTGACAAGGATATTCAAATTGGTCGTAACTCTTGTAATATTTAACATTTTTCTGATTGAGGCCTGATTTTTTTGTACTTTTAACCTCCTTTCCTCAATCAGAGCTGCTTTTTTTTCTTTTTTTTTTTTTAACTGCATCAGTGACCAGCTTCAGCCTACCATTATGCTATATATGTTTGATTTAATGGTTTTGACATTGGGGGGGATATGACCTGTGTCTTTAATGGAGACAGATAAGTACTGCCAAGGATGCTATCACCTAGCATATTGGCTGGCCTCTTGTAAGGGATTTGTCATGAATCTCATTTGAAGCAGGTGGACAAACAGCCCATCACATGCGCATGCTGTCTTCATGTGGGACGGATCGGTCAGTCATTCCAGTCCCAGTAAAACATTGGCCTTATTGGCGAGAGGACATAGTGTAACCTTGACTATGGGAGTTTCACCAAGATGTTAATACCACTTTAACCCCAGGTATGACCTTCATACTCACTGTTGGTCAGGGTTGGATATACTTGGAAATGACCGTTTAGATCCTTACACATCACATCTAAACCAGATGATTATACAGCACTTAAAAAGGGGTTGTTGTTTCATTAAACTGGTCACACTGGAGACTCAATATACTTGTTATTGTGCGCAAAGTGGTGTCATTTCATGGCACCTTTTTTACATTCATATTGTCAGTTTATGAAAAATATATGCAATAACTGACTTTCTACAGTCATTTTTAGGTATTTTTGTGATTGGGAAGAGCAAAAATGTCCGAGAGGGCTAGAAAATATGGTCTCGTCGTTTTGTTTTACAGGTCCCTTGGTTTCCCGAATAAGTTCCAAGAGAGGAACTGATATTTAATGTTCTTTAGTTCTTAGAAACTTTATCGTGGAACATACTACTGTATATCATTTGGTACAGATTTGGGGGGAAACTGTAGCCTAGTTCCAGACCTCACCGCACATCATTGATGTGTTGAGGGATTCAAACAAATGTAGTGAAACAAAACGGCAGCTAGGGCTGTTTATCAGGCTAATGCAGTTCTCAATTGGCAATCTCTGCACATTCTCCAATGTATTTCTAGCATAGCCTGGAGAGTGTTTTACTCCGTGGTCAACTGTTCAACTTTACAAAAAGTAGTAAAAAAAAAAAAAACCCTAAAAAACATCCTAACTACTTTCAGCTGCTAGTTTATGTCAATGAGGATGAACTAAATATTAGAAATGCCTCTCAGTATAATGTAGTACAATTCAACAACACTGCACTGCAACCTCTAAAGCAGGGGTCCCCAAACTTTTTCCTGTGAGGGCCACATAACTTTTCCCTTCTCTGATGGGGGCCGGGGTCAGTTTGTAACAGAAAAAGTGTGACGATCGCAGGGGTGCCTAAACGTAAACATTTACGTCCTATTAGACCCTGAGACGCGCCCACCATACTAGGAGCCCCGTCAGTCGTGATGCTGGCAAGCTTTGACCAGTCTAGGTCCAACTCTTCCATGGTTTGGCATACTTTGCCGAAAATATCCTCCCCCGTTGTAGTCCCTTTGAGACTTTGGAGGGCTGCCAGCTCCTCGCACATCTCAAAGTTTGCGCTAACTCCACGAATAAAAATGAGCAGCTGCGCTGTGTCTTGCACGTCCGTGCTCTCATCCAGTGCTAATGAAAAAAAGTAAAATTCTTTCGTCTTCTGCTGCAGCTGGGCATATACATTACCCCCGATTTCTTCAATGCGTCTGGTGATTGTACTCACCGACAGACTCACGGCATTAAAGACATCTTTCTTCTCAGGACACACCTCTTCCGCGACAGCATTCAAGCATTTCTTGACAAACTCTCCATCAGTGAAAGGTTTACCGCTGCTTGCTATCAGTTGAGCAACCCGAAAGCTGGCCCGAACGGATGCCTGGTTCAGCTGAGCTTGGCGTACAAATGTATTCTGCTGAGCTAACAGTCCACTTTTTAGCTTTGAGAGTTTGTCTGCTCGCATTTGGCCTTGCAAGTTATCATACTTGTCCTTGTGACGGGATTCATAGTGTCGGCGCAGATTGTATTCTTTGAATACCGCCACCGCCTCTTGACAGATGAGACAAACAGCCTTTTCTTTGCATTGAACAAAAAAATAATCGTTTGACCACTGCAGGTTAAATACCCTGCATTCTGAATCAATTTTTCTCTTACCTAACCTTTTCGCCATTATTCCGTTCTATTTGACAGGGGCTAGTCTACGATTCGCGTGGCCAGATTGAAAAAAAAATCATAATGCGTCTCTGGTATTGTTCAGGGGGCCGGGCCAAATGTGGAGGCAGGCCGTATCCGGCCCGCGGGCCTTAGTTTGGGGACCACTGCTCTAAAGTGATCATAAAGTTGAATCAACACTTCTATAAAATGGTTTCCATAAAAGATGAACATTATAGCCTTCATGAAAGCAGAATTTATTGCAGCGCTGTTTACTGCATTATTATTTTTTTGCCAGGTGTACCTGATATGAAGGACACATAAAGTAAATAAAAGTTACAGACTAACCTTTAACCCAACTTGGGCGCTAGTCATGGAGCCATGTACAATAACTGTTATAGCCAGAACAATAATAGATGTTTGATGTCAATACAGATATTTATACAGTCTTTTCTTAAATAAACACATAACAAAAACACACATTTTTGATAAGGATTCCTTCAATTTCATTATGACACAGTACAGTATGTACTAAGTGGGACAAGTGAAAATTGAACTGGACAAACTATGTAATGCACACCGTTTCTAAATGACCTCAAACACATCTTTGAAATTTCTTGTATCATCTGGGCTGACATACAGTATGTGCATATACCGAGATATCTGCAAAAGCTAATATCAGCCAATACAGTACATCCGCTCAGCTGATATCAACTATAACTGGGTTAATCTTGAGTTTGTGCTTCAAAAAAAGGGGGGTTTAAAATGTCAATGTTTACCTTAAGTACTATTATATAATGTAGTAAAACAGGTGAGGAAACAAAGGAGAAATGTTATGGATTTTAGCATAAATAATAGCTGCAGTAATGGCTTAATGCATCCGTCCTAATGGTACCTTTACTGAACTTTTAAAATAACTGGGTATTATTCCTTCAGTGTCAGATCTACAGGAAATACAACTCTATGAAAGGATATGAGTTTTCCATCTAAACCCTATCAATATATCTGAGTAACATTCACTTGCTGGCAGAGCTGGGTTAAAAGCTTTACAGACAGAATGGCTGTTACACTTTTCCTGTGGGCTGCGTTCTCCAGCCATTGTCAGAGCCCTTGGAAATGCCTTTGTGTTTAATTAGTGAGGTTTTAAAATCTGCTGTTGAGCTGGTACATTGCCATTCATCTGATGTCAGTCAGTCTGATTGCTCTGGCCTTTAATGGTGACAGTATTCAATTTCTCACATAATCATCTGCCTATAATATTAAACCTCTAACAGTAGATACTGTAAAGTTTGGAGAAAAAACAGCTCACAGTGGAAATGACTGAGGCATGCAGTGACATTGTCAGGGCGTGCTGGGGGAGGGTTAAAGCCAAAGACGTACCATTGATTAGGCGTGATGAATGTGAGTGAAAAATAAATGAGTCTGAGTTTAAAGCCCTAATCCATTACTGTAGTCGAGTGCCTCCAGTTATATCACTGTTAACTCATTACTGAATGTGTTTACATTTTGAGATTTATGTAATTGAAGACACTCTGTTAGGACAAAATGACCAACAACATGTAATGGGGAGACAGACTACGACTCCCGTCGATCTTACATTTATATTTCATGTCTTAAGAGGCTTACTGGCTTAGCTTGCCAATAAAAATAGGACAGAGCCTAATTCGGAGTTAGATGGAGCTGTCAAAAACGTTTTTGTCTGTCCAGTCATATTATTAACTTTCCATCCTCATGTCCTGCCGTCTTCATGTTGGCAAATATTTAGAAAAATTATAACAAAATCTGTCAGTTTAAATTCCACACTTTAATTATGAGAACATAATTGAGTTTATTGTATTGAAATTTGATTAAGTACTTAAAGCTGCTGCAATTGCAAACCAAATTACTGTCCATGTGAAAGGTCATGATTGTAGTGATGTACCCACAGACAACAATCACCCAACTCTGCAGTTTCCCAGTTTGCAGGCTATTCTGGGGTCTTTGAGCTCATTGATTAGATTTTTCCGGCTTTACTGTTTTGGTCAGATATTTCCATCTAATTTTAAAAAGGGGCAGTTTTTTGTTTCCATAATCCTATGGAAACCCTTCAGAAATCATGTATGGTCAACATCACTTATGCCGCATCCATATTTGTCTGCATTCTATGTCCTAAACCATCGCTTTACCATATACTGTCCCCGACTATCAAGCTCCTAAATATAATTGAAAAAGGCACTACAATATTACCATTAAAAGAGCATTGCATCGATTTAGCATTGCACTTTTATAAAATTGTGGGACTTACAATGGACAATCTTTTGGCCAACAATTCCACTTCTTTCCAACTCCACATCCCCAGAGTTTTTTCATTTTCAAACTTATAGTCCACAAAAAGCGCATATGCCATAGTACATAGTTCAGCCCTCAAGTTATTAATATGTGTATAATGATAATGTAAGCCACTCTGGATGTATTAAATTGCATATTGGGGGTTTCCAAAAACATGGTTTAATAAAATATCTGTGTTATGAGAAGCAACATTGTAGAGTGGCCCATAGTGGCTCCAGATCTTCCTTTCATTTGCCTGTGTGTGTTTAAACGTAGGTAAACACTCAAACTCAGTGGCTGGTTTAAAGCAGGAAAAAACCCCACTTTTTTTAGATTAGGTCAGGGCCATACAACAGCAACCACTGACAAAGGTCTTGGCAAGAAAACCCCACTGTGGTTAAAGCTGGAGAAACAAATCGAGCTCATGGTGAGATGCTTTGTTTATGGAAGAAAAACTTGACACTTTGTGGTTGTAAATTACCCTTCCCAAAAGTACATTTTGTTTGTTTTTTTTCCACATTAAATGTTTTCTGGGAACTGCTGAGAAAGCAGTTCGTTTCCCTTAGTCAACTCGTTGCATTATTGGATGAATTGTTGCGCGTTTAGTGAAATAAAACGCTGCAGACGGGTATAGAAAGATGATGCTCCGGTTCCTTGGAGATGCTTCAGGATTAAGTCAATCAAACTTCTGGGATGGACATGCTATACTATATATTCTCAATTACATGCAGTATCTGCTTTCAACAGGCGCCCCTCCCCCCTTCACTTTGGCTGTCACAACATTACCCTCAACTGTCGTGTTTCTGGTCAGTGTCTGGGATCTCCGGTCTGATTTTCTGCTACATATAAGACGACGCCCTCCATTATACTAGTAGGTTGTGTTCAAAAGTGAGACGGAGCAACTACAACCTGACTGTATAACTTGTTGACCACTTGGATGAGAGAAAAATCACCATTATCTTAACTCAAGTGACGGTGATCTATTCACAGGATGGATCTCCTTTAATCTGCACACCACACTGGTTTTAAAACTGCCGTTGATCATCAAGTTTAGAGCTAGAGGTGAAAAGGACAACGTACTTGCATAAGTAGGGCTCCCGATTCAACTAGAAGCAGCGTCTCCCTCTCTATTAGACCAGTTAGGAAATTCAGAAAATGGCTCTGAGGTTACAGACATAGAGTGGCCTCAAAGTGCCAAACGAAGGCTCATTAACCGAGAGTCTGTCGGTAGTTACCCAGAGGGCAAGACTGTTCCAGAGAAGTGGCCACAGTCCCATTGTGACACTATTTCAAACGGAGGGTTTAAGCTCCACTTCCGGCCTTCTCGTTGCATTTCTGGGACACTGCTAAACCTATTCGGGGTGAGTGAAGTTTCATGAAGACTGATGGAAACAAATTTTGGACGAGTACATGCGACAAAAGGTCCAAGGACATATTTTCCGGTCTCCCTCCTCTACTTAGCTGAGTGTGAAATTAGAATTTCATTGCACAATAGCCCTACACCACAGCCATGGAGTGGGCACAAGTTATTTTACTACAATTTGTATTTTTTTCGAGGAACAATATGTATAAACGCAATGCCATTTCTAGCCCATGGTGAGATCGAGAGACGTTTCCTCTTTGACTTGCTGGCATTGATAATCCCAGGGTGCGGACAGTGAAGCGACTTCTTGATGAACCAGTCATTTGTCCAATGTTATTTTACCTCCAAATAGGAATGGCAGCTGCTGATATTCATTCCCTTTTCCACTTTCCAAGATCCCTGCCTGTATAGAGCTACAGTATCCTGCAGTGGGCAGCTTTGTGGGCAGCCTTATGCTGCAGTATATCTTTCAGTGGTGGCACCATTACCTGCCTAGATCAAATTATAAAAAAAAAAAAAAAGCATTGACCTATTATGTTTTCCAATGTGTAAAAGTCTACAGCGGTTTGAGCCAAAAACTGAAAAGAAAAGTGTGAGGAAAGTTTATAAAACGACCAAAAAAAGCCAGAAAAGGAACTTAGACAAATATACGTGCAAATGATGGATGCCGCATCCTTGCGGTCCAAACACAGGTTTCATGACAGGCAGGATGAATGAGCTTTTTGATATCTGCAGCCGTGCATATGTACTACTACTGCTTTATTATTGCTATTATTTGATTAAAATAAGTGCAGCCTCGAACTTTATAGTATTTAATTACCGTTTCAATGTTTGTTTACTTGCGCAGGCAAGTGAATTACACTGCAGTTGAGCCAGCAAATGGAATAGTTTCTTATCAGCGTTCCCAGACTAGACCATATACCAGCAAAGCTACGGTACCAAGCAGTTTATCACTGAAATTAATTTGGCATCTTTATGCCTAGGAGGGGCTCTTCAGTTAATCAAATCAGTGAAATCAGTTTTTGGCCTCATCGTAACCACAATAAAAAGGAATGACTGGAAATGCTTGTTTGCGCGATGTACTATTTCTCAGTGTAGACAATAATTCAATGTATAAGTAAAACCTTGCAGCAATCCATGGACTCTCGCCATGCGTCGTCACTATTTAGTCTAAACCACGTCACTCGTACCATGTCCTTACTACTGTACAGCCTGCCAGGAAAAGAGACATCGGCTCACATCTCAGTGGAAATTATGTTGAGGCTGCTTGTGGTGATATCATTTTGCCTAAACATTGCAGTTTTTTGGCAAAGAATATTATATTTTTCAGAAGAAATATCAACCACGAGCAGTTGTGGTAGAGACCGCACCATTAAAAACGAAAATTCAAGAATCTTTTATTCATACTCTTCATATAAGAGCAACATATATTCTTCAGCGCTTCATCAACTGCGGTTAGAAACACAAACACTTGTGGTTGTTTTTGTTTTTTAATGTCTCTATAGTAGAAGTTTTGAGTGAAGCTGCTCACACGCAAACGAACACCTAAAAAAAAGTGTTGACTTTAACAGGCTCGAGTCGGAAAGTGTTTAAACATGTCCATCCATGTCAGACTCATGTGGCATAACCCCACATACACATTGTGTAGCAGATATAAAAAGCAGTAGGATGTGAGCTTTTGCTGCAAAAGCTGGCTATCGGTGGATTTTTAATTTTTTATTTTCTTACAGTGTCTGCGAGAGAGCTTCTCGGTGAACGCACCTTTTTCATATTTCAAACTAGAGGACGATAACAAACCATTTGGATTGACTGACTGGAATGTCTGTTATTGCAAACAGCTCATTCGTCTGATCAGTGAAAAAGGACGACAGCACATTTAGGAATGCGTTGGCTTTTTGTCCGGATATTCAATACACATTTGTGTCGAGGCCATTTCGTTTTCCACCAAGCACCCTCCAGAGGTGATCAGTCAACTTGCTGTGCTGTATAACCTTGTAATGTGGAGATGTTAAAGGTTGGACTGAGAGCTGCTTGATTCCTCCAGTGTAAGGAAAGGAAACACGCCATTACCAAGGCAGCAGACAGGAACCGGCTGGAGGGCACCCGTCTGTGTGAGCTGCATTGGATTCAAAACATCTGCTCCATGCAGCAGAGGATGCCACCTCCATTCACCACTATTTAAGTAATTATTACAGACATAGGGAATAACGCGCACAACAAATCGCAAAATGTGTGCACAGAAGGTTCTTATCTCACTTGACACGGAATCTCGGGAAGAAAAGTTGTCGAATCGCTGTTCAGTTGCCAGGATTGTTCGGCTTCCTCGACATTTGCGAGGAAGAAGCTTTTTTTTATGAATTATTCATGACTATGAGGCAGACTGGCAGGCTTTATTACATGTTTATATGTGGTTGGAAACCTAAATGAGCATGTACTACACTCAGCTTTCTTCGACACAGCAGTACTTCACATGTCTCATTAATGGCCAGTGCGTGACGAGATGTTGGCCTCGCTTTGTAGAGGCCTTTGACTCTGTCACCACCCGGCAGATTCAAATCCCTTCCCCTCTCCATGCCTTGTTAGGTCCTAATTAATTGGATCAAGAGAATGCCACTAAGCGTTTGACAGCCTTCTGTGAGTGATAACTGTGAAACCAGAGCCACATTCCCATGGACATGTCTCTGGAGAAGAATCACTCCATATTAGTCCACTGACTCTCTGCCACACACATCCAGGGGGGGGTTTAATACTGCTCATTTGATAAAGCGCAGGAAGACCCTGCTGTGAAAGTGCCAGTGGGTTTTAAAGTTATTGTCTGTGGTACTGCGTCACGATAAACATATCTTCAAAACACAATATTAACAGTATGCGTTCAAAGGATTTTCATGAAATCAAACTCCATTTTGATTAAAGCAATGCAAATGTGTTTGGCTGCCCTGTAAACGGACACACTAGTTGATCTTCTGTTGAATTTCTTTCAAAGTAGCTTGATTAAGTCCTGTACAAGTAGTGCTTGAAAATAATGATAAACACTTCTCTGACACAATCAACGTTTTAAAATGAGGGTTGAACGAAAAGAATATCTAATTGCAATTCATTTGACTGATATTGCAATTGCGATATGATTTGCGATATTAGAGGGAATCATAACTTTGACATTTTTATTCTTATTTTCATTGAAAAACATATTTAAAGGATTATGGTGTGATTTCTGCAGGGATCTGTTCCAAACAAGGATGTTTTCTTAAGTATGTAGAATATAATGCATTACAATATTTTTTATTTAAATGGTATTTTGACACACATTTCGCCTTAAACAAATATTTTGCGAAAATTGCAGTAAATTGCATAGTGCGAATATGATAACATTTCTATCAATTGTTCAGCCCTAATTAAAATCTGTTGTGAGATGAAAGGAACTAAACTTTTCTTTTTATTAAGATGTAAAAATTCACACTAGAAGGTGGAGAAGCCGAGAAGTTTTTGGCAGCATTGCTTTTGCTGTTGGGATGTTGATCCATTGCCCCACAGCTCTCATGGTCTGCATCATAATGAGACTCAGCTTGATATCTCTTACAGCACTGGCCTCCAACCTGGGGGTCTCGAGGCCTTCTTCATTTTAATGGGTGTAAGGCAACTTTTATTTAAAATATATAGCCGGTCTATATCTCAGGAATTCATTAAGTTCTGTGAAGAAAACCAGATGAAATAGTTCATTTTAAAGTTTGGATTATTATTAATCCAAATATTGCATTAGAAAAGTATGCAGTTAAAACAACCAAAGAGCTTATAAAACAATGGCCGAGCGTTAGGGAGAAGAATAAAAAGAAGCCTACCGAGTATGTATGGTTGTTAAAATAAAATTTGAAAAAACATAGTACAGACAGAGAATTGTATTAAGGGCCTAAACATAAAAGGAAAACTCATCTCTGAAGCTAAATTAATCCAATTCACTCCTTTACACTACATTACACAAACCTCCTGCAGTGATTGTGTTCACTAGTTGGGTTACTTGTACAGTTGATCAGTAGTCCTGTGCTGCTATTGCTATTGTATTGAATATAATATGCAATATCCATGTCACTTAGTCAGGGTCGTCAGATTACTCCGTGATAGAAAAGGAGTCCCTTAAGGGGAGGGTGGGAGGAGGCAGAGGAGGGACACGCTGCTGCCTGAGATTACGTGTACTTTTGCACATGCCCTTCGAACCTGGGAGGAACACCCGTTTGGGGAAACAACACATGGTGATGTTGTGCAAAACTAAAAGGTCATGTAAAAGCTGATGTTGCTCTCTTCAAGTCATTACTAGGCCACAAGACTCTCCAAGTCAAGACTTACAAAACAAAGGTCGTTTTAGGATTAATGTCCTGCTCTGAGTATCTCTTAAATGCTGTTGGAAAGGTTATGCAGAGGGACAAGACAAAACTTCTTGGACCAATTGTAATCAGAAGCCTATCCACAGTGTATGTCTATTGATTAAACCAATTTGGACATATTATATAGTTAGTATTCCATGTGTTGAAAATGTAACAGAGCAACGTTTATGGAAATGACACCACTGAAGTCAGCTCAACGTTTTCACGTGTGAATATTGTACATTTCGAAAAACTCCTAATTACTATTCTCAGGTCATTTTATGGGCTTTATTTCTCCCGTGAATACATTTTTTATCTTTAGACATTTAGTCTAGCCAGCCTCGAATCTGGCCTATCAGTGGGGAAGCAGTTTTTTTTTATTATTATTATTTTTTTTATCAAGCAGGTTAATCACATTAATGTGCCAATATACATTCTTTTTAAAACAGATTAACACACCAGGAATCCTTGAACAGGCAGCTGGGGGGGTGACATACATTGCATTCCATATGAGCTAGCCTTGACAGTCTTGGTATTCAGGGACAAAGGAAAGTACGAAAAGCAATCTATGTGATTATCATACAAATGGCAATGCAGCACACAATAAAATCGAACCATGTAACCTACTGCTCTTGGATAGGTCCATAGGCTTTACTCAGGTACAATAGCAACTGAAATGTAACAACAAATAAGATGTCAAATCCCCAAGATGCTGCTTATTTTCTCTTTTCCATTCCATTGTCCCTTACATTACTTCAGGATTAAGATAGGAGACGCACATGACATGGGTCTACTCGATGTGTGTTGGATCCACTCGTATAAGGCAGCAGCCACAAGCTAATCTCTGGATGGCACCGTGAGCAGTGATTCCAGTCTGCAGTGTAGTCCCATACACTTTACTGCTAAACCATAAACTACACTGACACACATTGAACAAGTTTGTTTCACCTGCTTCTTTCCATATGCATGCCCACCCACCCCCCCCTCTCTCACCCACAATTATTTTTCCCCAGCAGTTACAAATTACATTTAAAAAGTTGATATCAATTTTCTTCCCTAATAGAAAAGCCACTTCACCAAAGCAGCATCCGACTCCCGTCAAATTGTGGTCAATTGGTTCGAGAAGCATGTTTCCCTACTCTGAATTTCCATTTCAAAAATATTCTCATAATGATAACTTCAATGCTAATCAACACAGAAAAGAGGAGTCTCCTGCATAAATAGGGTTGGGAACCAAAACTCGGTTCCAAGTAAGAACAGAATCCAAAATGCTCGGGCAGCTGGGGTGATTGTATTTACAGCCCATCGTATGTTGGACCCCGTCTGTGTCTTCGGCAGGTTTCAGTGTAACAGTAGAGGAGACCGGGGGAAATTGTAACATCTAAAATTGCACCAATCAGATCTAACTTGTGAATAAAAAAAGTAATGAACAGATTATTATTTGACCATATTTAATAATAGCAACCAAATTAAACTACATGCAGTTCATTTATAAACCTAATGAAGTGAATATGAATAGAAATTTGTGTAAAAGTTTTCATAAATACGTTGTTTTTTCTGTGAGATAATACAACAATACAATGCAATACCCATGACCCTCGACTGCTGTTATTATCAAGGAGACGCTACTCTGAGGTAAAGATCATGGAGTATATAGTGAAATCTAAATGCTTCTGTAGCCATTGGAAGAAAAAAAACACAGCACCATAGTCCGAATTAATAAAGATTGACTCACAATCCATAACTAAATTCATTCATGTAGCATATTGTGTCAGTTTTTTTTTTTTTGTCTAGCTTTTGCTCGCTGTTAGACGCGCACATAACAGAAACTTAATGTCTGAGTCAAAGCTTCTTTTTAAAATACACATTGGGAGTTTCACACTACATTTTTATGCATGCAGGTAAGATATTTTCGAACACAGTTATTCGTGTATTGTTCAAATGATTCAACCAGGAGCGTTTCATATCCATCCAAGACTTGAAGTGCTCCAGCTGTGAGTCACCTAACATTGTCTATGGAGAAAATGAATGTCATTTTACTTCTGAAACCAGGGGCGCCGAAAATAACTCCTCCAATCAACTCTCTTAAAAAGGTGACATATCAGGAAAAACCCACTTTTTCAGTGCCTGTGCTCACACATTTGGGTATTTGGAGTGCCAACCAACCTACAAACTGAAATAACACAACTCAAGTCAGTTTTTTGTAGTGCTGCTCAGAAAACAGGGGATTCAACAAGCCATTCAGATGTGGCTCCCTGTCACATGCAGGCTCATTAGAATATACTGCGCCCCCCCATCTGAGTATCTCCATCAACGTCTCGAGAACTACCGTTGCAATTTGTTTTACAATCAAAAAACACTGGGCTTTTTTTTCGGGAGGGAGGCTTACAGAGACAGACGCTTAAACGAAGCGTTTCAGACGGAGGGTGAATACAGGTGCATTCAGAAAGACAGCAAGAGAAAAATAACATGTTTTTTAAACATTACATTACATGTTCAAACATGTTCGAGTAGAAACCCAAAATGAATACAAGCATAAATCGGAAAATAAGAATATGTCCCCTTTAAGATATAATGCCGGTGTCGGTCAGAGTACGGTACTCCAAAAAATCTTTTTTAAACCCCTTTTTGTTTGAACGTTGTAGGCTGCGTTTGACAGGTCTGTATGTATTTTAGAGCAGTTCTGGCAAACTACAAATGCATACAAGCTGTACAGTGAAATGTGGATAACAGTCCACCATTATGATGGCAAAAACTGGGCCTCAGATGAAAGGGACTGGAATGCTGCTGGGATTACAGCACCCGTCATGTACTTGTCATATTTTTGGATTTGTGCAGAGCTCGTCATATTGATTTTTGTCATTCTAGAAATAAACAGCTTGTTAGTGCTAGTCTGTCTATGAACAGTTTTAGATTCTTTACCGTTACCTTCGCAGAAACACAGCAAACATGGTTAATGAAGTCTCTTATTCAATTAGACTTCAGCTTCACTCATGTTTGGCCCTGCAAGCTATAATCCAGGCAGCCAGTTTGACTGAGTACCTATGAATTTCAGAGCCGAAATTTAATTAGGACATTGTTATGGTTTACTGCAAGTGGAAGTTAAATTGAAGTGACTGAAAAAGAAAATCGTAATCATTTCATGCACGGCATTGCTTTTGTTCTACAAACTGTGACAGAAATGTCTAATGGGTTTTTGTCTGAGATATAATAATAGATACGGTTTCACTGAGACTCAGTGTTTCTGTGTACAACAAACAGTGACGGGGAGGATGAAGCAGGAGTTACTGTCACAAACAAATGTTCACCAGAAGATTTGAAGTGAAATAAACATATATCACTTTTGAATTTTGATCATTCATTTTATATATTTGGACGAATAAACGTTCCGCTGAAAAATGACAACACATCATACAATTAAAATGCACACAAATAATGACACAATAATCAGATACATTAGCAGAGCTTCTCTGCAAGCATGCAAGGCAACGTGCTATGTTATAAATTGCACATGCTAATGAGATTTCACTGTGATCCTATCCTGTGTGTTTTCCTAGTATTTTGTTTGAGAGCGCTCAACACTTCAGCTTCGGATTTTAAATTTCATCTATCACCAACAGTGTTTTAAGCATAACTGACAGCTCTGAAGATGACAAATAGGTAGCCAGCTTTCAGATCCTTGAGGAATGACTTTCACATATCCTTTGCAATCATATTCAGAAGAAGTCCCACTATGCAAAAAAAACAACAAAAAAAAACACTGAAACACTAGTTAAAAGCGCTTACGAGAAATTGCTCGTTTAGCATTGGCCGGTGTCAGACTCGTTTTGACTTTCTATTTAAGCCTGCGTTGACGAACGGCTTATGTTCCTTTTGATCTCTAGGCCATGCCTTTTGGTGTCTCATATCCCGTTGTGACCCTTCATCGAAAGCTTTTAAACAGTGAATCACAAAGACGCCGCGTAACGGAGCTACTGAAGATCACTGTTGTAGTCCCACGGGTCGCGCATGATTGACAGAGTCCTGTGCTCTGGAGTCTCCTTAATAGGTGAACATCTGGTCAGGCTGACCCACATTTCCCTTTTTTGTCATCTCAATATTGGCTCAGGGTGAATGGTAATTTCCCTGCACTTGATATTCGTGCACAAAGTGGTTCGGTGTATGCGTTAAGACACCGATTATAGATCATGGAGGCAAATGGAGATGCGAGGTAGTGCTGCTTTAAAGGCCACGCAACACATTTGAGTGTGCACCTGGACCCATCTAATTGAAGAACACAGCAAAAGCCCTTAGATTAATTACCTTTTTTTTTTTCTTTTTTTTTTTACACGCTATGGAAATTGCCATGTTGCAACTCTTTATCGCAGCGGAGGCAATCAGCTGAAAAGCCCCATCTCTCATGTGAGAGCTCCTCTCATTGTGAAGGCTTCTGCTGTATTACGACCCAACAGACGGGTCTCAAGGACCGGAGGAGGCATGCTGGCAGTCTGAGCGCCACACAGGACTCTGCTGATAAAAGAATCTCATTGGTGAAAGTGCCCATCAATCATCGTATTGGAATGTGTGGCCCCTCCCCACTCCTGTAACGACTCTTGAGTGACAGCCACAGCTGGCAGGTATTATGGTCATGCCACAACATCAGACCCAGCAGAAGGTTAACACTTAATCACCTTGTTTAGGCAGCACTGCTACTGTTCTCTAAATATGTTTTCCTCTTTTGACGGGAGCGCTGGAAAAAGGCCACAAGGAAGTCTATTGTTCTTCTGTTTGGACATTTTGTTTTCGGTACGTTTTTTTGGCACCTAAACTAGTCCTACAGGCCTTACACTGCAAACACCATTCAAACAATAAACTGTTAAGGTAATTCTTCTACTCGTGGTTTCTTCACACATTTCTTTTTATAATTGTGAGTTCATAATAAAAAGTGTGTGAGAGGAATGATTCAACTCAGCTCAAACTTGAAATTCAAACCACTCTAAACATACTTTGGGCTACGGACTCCATTCAAACTTTAAAAGATCTCGCAACACAGAATGAAGGTTGTTAAGCTCAAAGTCTTGTGAATGTTTTATAGTTTTGAACCAAATCAAAGTCAAAAGTGAGTGCTTTTTACGGCTGTTGTGAGTATTCATCACTGTGTCGTGTGATCAGAGTGTGAAGTAGTGTTTGGTTCTTTTGTAGATTAGAAGAACATTTCTAAACGACTCTCAGGCCCACGGTTTTAACTATTCCACCACATGAAATAACTTGAAAAATATAGCCAAAAAAACCTCTTCTCTCTCAAAATGGAAACATCTAAACACACAGGAGATATAGCTCATGAGATCTAAGTCAAGCTCTCATTCACTGTCATATTATATAAGCTGCAGGCTGATTCCTTCCTCACCTTCCATTTTCTTCAATATACAATTTCTTCCTTAATTTGAACTCTGTGTAAACATATTGTCATCATGCAACAGATTCTCCTTCGCCCACTAACATTGTAAAAATCTTAAAAGCTACAAGATTTAGCTTTGAGGCAATTAAGCGTCTCTTCAAGAGGATGGGAACTCAGACCCCTTCAGGTCCCGAGCTTGGAGAAGTAACTCATGTCTTGCCTTCCACCAATAGCACCAAGGTAAACAAAACAATTTTAATATTTTTGATAGAACCGACTTAGAAAAGGTAAGTAACGTTACGTTAAGCAGCACATATCTTGCACTAATATATTGTTTTCCTGTTGTTGTTGCATCATTTGTATGCCCCGCTTGGCTGGCTCGAGTCCTGCGCGGTGCTGCAGACAGCCAGCACTTTCACACAGAGAAAAACACGATGTGTCACCGTCTCCCCCTCTGCAAGCAAAGGACGATATGCTGATAAGTTAATTGCAACCATTACATACCAATAGTCCATGCTTTCATAATGTCACCATTTCCAAGTGAAGATAAAGCAGTCTCTGTTGTGTGACATTGACAAGCCTTCACACCGACATACAAATTAGCACACGCACACACACACACACACATACACACACCCACCCACACACACACACACACACACACACACACACACACACACACACACAC
>CALSCE010009297.1:655914-668850 GCA_943593645.1 Bovichtus variegatus
CACACACACACACACACACACACACACACACACACACACACACACACCTCTATCGTGCTACTGCCAAGAACACAATAAAAATGTAAATAAATATGTAAATAACCTTGCCATCAGTAAACAGTGATTTATGTCTCAGAGTTGAAATGATGAGTTGGTAGACAAACATTTCTTTGTGTTCAGCAATTTTGATAATTTATTATTATTATTTGCTAAAGTCTTAAGTAGACTCAACAATGAATCTGAAGATTTAATGAAATAACTGTGGTTGTAGCCGTCTCTGTGCAGAAGAAGAACTGAAATTACTGGTTCATAAAATATGTAATCAAGAAGAACTAAATGTAAGGTTTGCTGTATTAAAACACACCCTGAAAGAGCAAGAAGTAGAGGAGATTTGGCCGTTCTTTGGTTGTTTCAGTGAGGACAGCCATCTTTATCTGTCAGTGTTGTCTTCGTCTTGTAGCCTTTCTTAAGGCTCAACAGGAACAAATCAAGCTGTGGATTTGTAGTCTGCTCATACGTGTGTTTCTATGTGTCAGCAGGTGGGTGGTGTTGTGTCGGACTGAATTTTGGCACTTAGGCCCACTTGGCTTTAAGACTATTTCAGCCAGCCAGTGATATGAGCCTCAGTTGGTTCAGAAAAGAGGAACGGTTAAGGCTTTTGCAGAACACAAAGACATCAGTGGAGTTTGTCACTTCTGTTTCACTTCAGTAACAATAACAGAGAAAGGAAAACAACGGAGTGATGACTGAGATTTTCAGGCAGCCTTTTTTTTTAGGTTAGGTTAAATTTCAGTGTTTACTCCAGTGCAACATCTGTTTTTCAAATACAATAATACTTTCTGCTTTTGCCTGACCATTGGTTTTGGCAAGAGTTGGCCCTTCTAGTGTTTCCTTGTGAGCAGTGTTGAGGCAACCAGGATGCATTAAACTCGGTGGATGTTTAAGACCACAACTGCACAGAGGCCAAACAATACACATATTGTTTTTAAATCAGATTAATGCAATGTGTTTTCACAGATGTATTTGTACGTGCATCTCTATCCTCCACCAGTCTCTAGATAATTAAATAAAAAGAAAGAAGCAAAAAAAAGAGCCAGTTTTACAATATCCTCCTTCAGTACCAGAGCTGTGATCCTCTAATGATTACACTTGACGGAGGCTATTTGCAGCACACATAAGTCTTAATTTATCACACAGGCACCTGTAAATCATCAGACAGTGATCATCATCGAACATCAAATAGGCAATGATGACTATTTGATGATAATGATTTACTTTATGGCACTCCTGTTGAAATGAGTTACAAAGTGCTTCACAAACGCAAGGAATTCAAATGATGCAACGACGAAAAAGACAACAATAAAAAGGCAATAAAGTTGAACGCACAAAAAAAGCAATTCAAAGTGTAGAAATGTGCCTTTGGCAATGACATATTATGGGCGAAACAACCTAAAAGAATAATATTGGATATTAGAAACCATCTCTCACTTTATTAATTCCCACTTTTCCTGATCACTTAGCCTGTTTTACGCACGCACACGGTGAAATATTTCGACAACTATTGGATGGATTGTCATTTGGTACAGACACATCCTGATTGTTCATCTATCACCATCAACTGCTCAGTATTTATATTTGTCCTATACTTAGGTTATTATCCAAATACCTGCAAAACAAATGACAAATACAGCAGGCGAACACACTAAACTGAGAACATGGTGAACATAATACCTGCTAAACATCACAAGTTTGTACCACATTGCCAGGCCTGTAAGCCTCTTCCCTACCCAGTCATACCTGGATTAAGTATTTAAGGCTTTGGTCCTGTTCTTTAACAGCAGACAGTGAGCAGCAAGGACAAAATCACTGTTGCAAATAGAAATTCTGTCTGTGGAGAGAAAGTATCTCTACTAAACGTCTCCGGGTTTTATATTCTTACCTTGTAGCAATGAGAACACTTCATCCTGGCAGTGATATGATCTCCTGTGACTTTATCAGCAAAAGCTTCGACGGGACTCGGGCAGTGACGTTCAGCAAGAGGTTGATTAATGTAATAAATTACTTAATGCTCCTTCAAATCCCAAACTCCTTAACCTCCCAGCTTCTCATGCACATGTCATTTACGAACTAAAGCTCCAACTAGTTATCAAAAAGGATAACACACAGGAGAACACGCACGCACGGACGCACGCACGCACACACACAAACGCTGTTACTAGTCAGCTCGTACTTCGAAGAACCAAACAAACTTTAACGGTACAAGTGCCAGCGACAGTTTTACAGCATCTAGCCCTTGGATCAAACCGACATGGGTGCTTACTCGAAGCAGCGATTCGAGTCATGAATAACAACCACCATCTTCCGTGCGTTCAGATATAATCTTTTGTTTACAATTCGCTCCCTTCAGACAGCAGCCCTTGCATTACGGGATCACTTTGTGCATTTGTGGGGGTTTTCAAACTGCACAGTTAGAATGTGAAATCCTAGAATAATAAAAAAAAAAATACACACAGGAAAAATCGATGCACATTGGAAAAGAAAACATGCCCGAGTCAATACATTGTGAGAATATTGCAACGTCATGCTCCTCCCTCTAGTAATGGAGAGTGATTATTAATACGCATATTTGTCAATGTAAGCGCCCTGGGGGAGAGACGTAAGCACGTGCAGCAAAATTAACAAGAGGCAGCTGAGGGAGTTAAAGCTGTGACATTGCATTTATCATAATTCATTACAGTGGAGTAGCAGACATATGCAATATTATTTGTTTTCAGGAGTTGAGTGCCTGGGATAGCTTGGTACTGGCTGAGATTATGTATATTTGTTATTTACTTAAATGTCACTTGTTCACTGCAATGCAGTGTTTGTGTCCATGTTTGTAGATAAGGAACGCAGAATGAGTTCAGGCTCGGCTTCCCACAAACTGGAGGACCATCTCCTCTCGCTAAAAAGTCTCATGTATGCCACATAAAAAGTGACTCTAAAGCTCCCCTGAGGAAAAGTGTTGATCAAAGACAGGGGTGGTGGTGTTGGTGGAGGGGGGGGGGAGATATTTATCAGGGAACTAATTTGTTTGTATTCGGGACCTGATGCTATCTTAGAGATGCGAGACGTCACTTAGAGGAGTACAGCTTTTCGGTGCTTTCAACGGACATCTCAAATCAAATGGGACACTTGTGTGTACGTGTGGTGTTCTCCGAGCCTGTATGCAATTGTTACCTATTAATTAAAGTTGTAATCCTTAAGATTTCAGTCTTGGTTGATTTGGTTACTGGTGGAAAAAACAGCAAGATCAGTTCAATACTCCCTATAGCGGCTCCTTTTTGTTTCGTTGCTCCCTGCATGCCGTAAAAGACCATTGTCTCGTTTTCAAGGTTCTACGTACGCCATTCAGAGCGTTAAGATGGCAGCAAACAACTATTTCCTATGTAAAGACATAGTGAGGTAATGTCAACCTGAGCAGAGGATGAAGTCACATCTGTGTGTTGTAAATGGAGCTTCTTTGTGCTTTGTGAACGTAGCCGCCTGGTCGCCTGCCAGTATGTGCAGGCGCGCCACTCTGCTGCGAAGCTAAAAAAGTCTTATATACAGTAGGTATACAGTTACCTAACATATTCTGATGAAAGTGTGAATGCTTCTCTTTTTAATACTTTGAAGTTAATTTGCACTTTTCTAGCTCTTTTGTTTGATGTCTAACATGAAGTATGAGTGGAGCTGACGTTGCTTTATTTTGAATGTAGACGGATATTTTGCAGTCTCATTTTGTCAAATTCAATCTACTCTGCTTTGATGTCTGAAATTGCTAATTTTGTCTCATAAAAGCAAATACTGTTGTCTTGTGCAGAGAATCAGACAGCAACGATTTATAAGAGAAAAATACAGGCTACGTCTCTGCAAAGATGATTCATACACTGGTAGAACAATTTCTATTCACTTATGACAGTAACTTAAATGTTCAGCTCCTAGAAGTTGTCCCTGATAAAGCAAACGATAAGACTGATAATGACCTACATTAATTTCATAATATAATTAACTTCACTTTTCTCTCAAAGGCAAAGTGTCATACTTCAGGATCTTAATGTGACCAGAATGAGTTTAATAAAGAATAAGATCAAATTTAATATTCACTTGGATATTTATGAAAGTGTGTCACTTCTAACCTTTTTTAAAGACTTTTGATGAGTGAATTAAAATGCCTCGGCACATTTACTGCCGGTCTTTCTCCTTTAAAATGTTTATTTTGGTTCAACCTTAACTAGAAAAGCTAGTTTTTGAAGAAACAACATTTGATTGATTAAAGCTTATGTTGCACTTCTATTGCTTGATAGGCTGGGAAAGCGTAAGTGGAAAGAGGAACATGAACTGAAGGAAGACTAGTGAGGTTAAAAAGTACTTTGAAAGAAAAAGAGAATCCATATGTTCAACACGTAGAAATGTCTGCATTAATTGTTGAACTTGACAAGACCTGCGACATGAAAACAGTCACAGGTACATCCGCTTGGACTCAAGAAGAACTTATTAGAATTTGGTGGTTAAAAGGTCAAGGTCACTGTGACGTTTTTGCCCAGAACTGAAGAATTCATACGCTAATTATGACAATTTCACACAAATGTCTAATAGAATAAAATTATGAAGTGACGTCCTCCTGGACAGACATGGATGCAAACCGCAACAAGAGTTTAGTTCTTAATTCTAGTTTAGAAATATTAAAAAAAGGGTATGAATAAGAACAATTGCAATAATGTCTTAAATGATCTCAACATTCAAAGGTTTTCTCGCTGAAAAGTATGCATAATAGCTGCCAAAAAGCATACACAAAAGGGGCTTGTGTCATGTTGCCAAATGCCCTTTGTTAGGCAGCCATCGATGCTGGAGGCTGCACACTTACAATTCACAAATCTCGAGCACACTGAAACAAAGGTAATACTCATTAAGTGAACCAATACATTATCATTTTCCTCCACAGCCTCACTGCTTTGTAGGTATATAGGAGTTAGGGTTACATTCCAGATGACTTCATTAAGTTTCATTTTCCATTTTATCTCTCCTGAAGTGGACCATTAAGTCCGTGCGCAAGGGTAACTGATCAGCTAATCTGCCTGTGATTTATGTGGCAGGGAAACTGAGGACTTAACTGAGCCTCAGACCACATTGATTACTGACATGGTTAATTGGCTAAACCCACTGGTACATTGAGACGGGCTTATTGGAAATGTCAAATCAAGCGCCTCATTTGCATTCATGATGTATGGTGTCTATTCCAGCTTCTGCCCAGGCAGCACAAACTGTCACACATAGCAGGAAGGGCCTGGGATCTCTGCCTTGAATTTGCAACTGACCATCTGGCCTTGGTCAGACATTGGCGTTGGTTGGTTTTATTTTTATTTATTATTTTTATTTCCAGCATCCACACGTCTAAATTGGATGCGCGTAGCGGACGTGTGCCGATTAGAGGATTAAAGATCCATCTTTTAAAAAAGGCACACGCAATTGATTGAACAATGAGATCAAAACAGTAACAGACAATTTTTGCCAAAAGAATCCTGTGAAATACCTGAGAGCAGATGAAAGCAGCATGAAATGGAATATTTTTTATATAAGCAGATGGGGTAAAAGACATTACGAGAGAAAATAGAGGTGGTATGAATTTAAAGTGTTTGAATAAAAGGATCTTCTTGGCTTATCGTGGGTCATGCTTGGGAATATATATATATATTTTTTTCTTTTTTTTAAAGAATAACCTGAGAACACAAATCTAAAAGACAAACAAACTTTTAATTCTACAAAACGACTCTTTATTAGCAATAAAGACAAGTGGCAGCTCTTTTTAAAAATTCACCATCTCCACTGCAATTACCTCCAGCTAGGGTCTGAATTTTATGTGGCTTATGAGCTCTATGACAAAAACTTCTCCCATGAAAAAGTTACACAGCAAATTGTCAACATTTTTACACCTTGGGTCAACATCTTGAAGTGTATGAATATATTTTTGCAAGAGCTCATATTACTTCATATTACTGAGTGTACTTTTAAAAAGGCCTGGTTCCCAGCTGATCGTCGTTTTATTCATCCATTTGACCCAAGTGGTAACCTGACAAAAAAGTGCCTCAAACTTGCATTCTCTCCAATATCTTGCAGGACCACGCTATGTTGTCTGTGTTTTTGTCTTACAACGTTAAGACAGTGTGTTTTCAGTTCATGATTGATAATTGCTTAAAATGTCTGGTTCAGTCTTCGGGCAAGATGGCAACGGCCAAAAACCAAGATGGCGAGGGCGAAAAATGCCAAACTCAAGGCTTTAAAACCGTAGTCCACAAAACCAATGGTTGACATCACGGTGACTACGTCCACTTCGTATAAAGTCTATGATCATAATCATAAGATCTGACTTTTTCTGTTTGATGAAGAAAAACTCAGCAGTGTCAGAATCAAGAGACAATGATCGGCCCAAGAGATGGGCCGATCATTGTCTCTTGATTCTCTTGACATTTAACCAAAACCACAATCTTTTCTTAACCTTAACCAAAGTGCTTTTTCCCCCTAACCCTAACCACAGATGGGACTCAGGATGCAAACCCCCTGTCTCTGAGTATGTGGAGCTTCGTTCACTTGAACAAACATCGCCTGTGAACATAATCAAGGCAGCAATTACGTTTAGACTCAAACTCAAGAGACACAGAAGGCAGAGCATTTAATTACATTGAATGAATTCCATATTGATATGCCTCCAAGTGTCAGCCGTTTGCAAAATATAAGAACAAAGAGCCACAACATCCCTTAATGCAGTAATAATGATATTCCATTTATCTTCCCTCATGAGTTTACCAACAGCCACAAGTACTGCAAGTATAGGCATGACTTAATATAAATTTCACTTTTTCTCATGATCCCACATTTACCCAAAAGTATTTATGCTGCCATCCGAGCACAGCGATGCAAAAGAAAACCAACAGCTTCCATCTCACCAGCTGTTATGTTGGCGCACTGAGATATAGTTCAATAACCGGACATGGTAAAGCACAGGCTTCTCACCACAGCAACGAATGAATGCCCATCGTTCCATTCTGTACATGACACACACCTATTATTCATGTTCTCTGGCTCGCTGAATAGACTTGACTCATGCAGCAGAACTGAAGTCAAAGCTGCTCAGGACAAGGTGAGCCAGTGAATCAATGTGAGCATTGTCTAAATTCATAAGTCTGCCACTTAAGATGTTTTACACAGTAATTGCATATAAAACACAGATATTCAGCATTGCATTAATACAAGGTTTCATAACGTAAGCTCTGTGGGAATTAAGTAAGAATACTTCAAGTAATTCAGCCTTCAAGCAGAGTTGTAAAATAACGGATCGTCACAATGCATGTTATTCATCACAATGAACTCGAGCAAAGTTATAATCAACTTAATAGAGGTCTTGTGAAAAGATAGCTGGATATAACAGCTCAAACTAAAAAAATGTTCTTTAGAGTTTAGATAAAAACGAAAGGAAAAAAAGGAATCTGGAGAGGAGAAATGCTAAATGTGCGAGTAACAACCGAAATTGCTCCCGATGGTCAGGCCAGCACCTTGCACGGTAGCTCGCTACCATCAGTGTAAGTGTGTGTGAAAGCTTGTCTGTAAGGCAAATTCTAAAGCAGTTTATGGCTAAAAACGCCATATAAATGCAGCCATTTACTATATATCACCATCTTAGTTTGGCATGCTAGTGTTGTTAATAACCACAAAACACAAAAGGTACAGTTGAGGATGATGGAAATGTTGTTAGTTTTGCAGGCATTTGGTATTGGACACATTAAAACTTTGACCTGATGAAAAACTACAAATGTCAACCTCATGGTGGCACTAGATAAAAAAGGTAGGGGATCACCGGAGTCGTGAGGATTCATTCTCTGGGGACCATTAATATGTAATGTAACAAAAGAGCAATGAGATGCATCAACCACATTCATTAAAATGTCACTGGATGTTATGAGAGAAGCTGCAATGATTGCATTCTTTGCAAGAGGATCTCACCTGTGCATTCTCGCATTTTCAGATTTACAGCCACCCAGCTGATTTAACTCAATGCTCAATATTCCCTTACAACCGTTCAGATTCCCCAGAATGTTCTTTAGTTTCATGCTCTCTTACTTTCTTATTCCTGACATTTGTGTGTGTGATTTCAGCTGGCTTCTCCTTTATTTTCCATCTCTTACACCTCAACTGCCATCTCAAATCCCTCTCATCTCTCCGGCTTCTGCTGTGCTCTGATTTTGTCTCACGCAGCTCTGTTGGAGGTTATACTGGCCGGCAGAGACTGCTTGGTGGCTGGAGACTCATGCTCGAGTGATGAGACTTGTAGTCCACGTCTGCGGACTTTGCGTCAGTGTGTGGCGGGCAATGGCAGCGTGAAGCTGGGCCCTGGTGCCAGGAGCCAGTGTGCCAACGCAGTGTCCGCCCTGCTGTCCAGCCCCTTACATGGCTGCCAGTGTAAAAGGGGCATGAAGAAGGAGAAGAACTGCCTGAGCATCTACTGGAGCCTTCATCAGTCCATCATACATGGTAAGTGCTTAGTGGATAGCAGCGGTCTAATACTGCAAAAAAAAAAAAAAAAAACTAGAATTTTACAAACTGTAGAAATCAGAGCTTCGTTTTATTGTCATTCAGAAGACAGAGAACCACAGGTCGTTAAAAACAATACAGATGACAAATTAATAATAGGCAGAATTATCTGTGTATAAATGATCATTTAGTCGATTGGAGTCTTAACGGCTAAAGCAAAACGATAACATGAGATGATTATTGTTTCGTATAGTTTAAATGAATTGTGATGCTACAACCCGTTTCTGTTTTTCCTTCAGGACTCAACCTGGTGGAGAGTTATCCCTACGAGACCGTGCATAGGGATTACGACTACGTCCGCTTGGCCTCTATTACAGCTGGCAAGTTCACAGACCTTCATTAAGTTTCACCTTATTTTATACAATTTTACCCTTTGAAGATGTATTGTTCTAGCACAAATACATGACTCGACTGAATTTCCCCTGGAAGCATGCCCAAGGCAAATAGAGGTCCCTTCTGTTCTTAAGACACAGTTACACAAGTATTACTATTCATCTGGACACAATTAAAGCATCCAGAATGATATTGTTGTCTCCAGGTTGTTGGATGGAAACCTTATTCATTAGCGAGACTGAGTTTATATAACACAATGCATGGCTTTCAATGCTATACTAATGCAGGCATTCTTTTCGATACTAATAATTTATAATAATAGAATATCCCCAAATCTCATATAGCAATGCAATCTTAGGGTTATCTTAAGGTTACACATTTAAGTAAGTAAAACAACATTAGTTCAGGTTAAAATTAGGGTAAAACAACAAAAAATGTGTTAATATGCACGTTAGGATAATTGTTTGTTCATGGTTAAATGAGAAAACATTTACCAAGAAATTAAAAAGTGACTTGCATTAGAAGGTTTCTTTAAGGACTCTTTTCGTCGTATACTAAAGGAAACTATGGTTAAATGTCATAAGACGAGTCCTTCATAAAAAGTCCTTGTGTTTAGCGCACACTTCAAATCAGAGCATGTTAAATAAAGTGCCGTCTGTTGTAGGTATGGATACGTGTCAAAAGTTTTGTCATGCCCACCACATTTTGGAACAAGTAGGAATTATGTTGGTATCGGTGATTTCTCTCGTAAATCTCTCTAACAAAAAAAAAAAAAAGAAGAGAGAATTCAAAGAATTATTCTGCCTCCAGCTACGATCCATCTACAAAAATACATCGTCTTTACTAACAGAAAATATATCCATCTACCAATCTGACCAGAACATCAGTCACTGTAAAAAAACTATACACACACACACACACACACACATACACACACACACTGCAGAAAACTGATGACTCATCCCTGAAGCTCAAACAGCTCAACAAGGTCAGCTGGTTGCTCATTTCCCAGGCAACATGTATACAAAAGGTCCATTCAGACGTTGCCACACACCGACGACCAGTGTTCACTCTCACCAAACATGACCGTTCACAAATTGAGGCCTGCTTTATTCACTGATGCAATAAAAGGACAGTCTTTATGTTTTCGTTGGAGATTACATAACACGACCAATACTCAAGTCACACTTAATTTCAGATCTGATTCTAAAGATACTCCGGTATCAAATATTTTAGGCAACTCCCTAAATGTTATTGAAATTAGCTCCTCTTTTTTTAAATTTTTTTTTATAATGTTTTGGGCATTTCATGCTTTTATTTGATGTGATAGCGGAGAAGGGCAGGAAATGTGTGTGTGGGGGGGCAGCCAGTAATCAAACCGGGCACTTGCTGCTCAAGGCATTTCCGCCCATGTGGCATGCGGCCTTACCAATCGGTTAGCCCCGTGAAATCAGCTTTTGTATTACTTTTTCATGTTCTCAGTCTCCAACTGAATTGCTAATTAGATGTGAAGTCTGAAGTACAGCTCTCAATATCCCAATTGAAAAAAGATGTCACTAATGTTGGTGGACAATTCTATCATTAGGGCACAAAATAGACTCCCCTCATTTGGCAGAAAATGTGAAGCATAACTGCCCAAATCAATGACACACACACACACACACACACACACACACACACACACACACACACACACACACACACACACACACAAAGAGGCCATCACAACCCTGAAATTATAATCAGATTTAAGCAAGTAATGATTATTTGGGCATTGGCACTATTTCATGTGTGAATACATGTGATTGGGTGCTTAGAGTAACATTAAAATTACAAAAGGTGGAACAGCCATAAATGGCACATATGCCTAGTAGGTTCACAGTTGAAGTTCAGCGTCTGGTGGTGCAATATGCCAGCCATCATGGTCACTTTAATTGGGAGGACAGAGAGGCGTGGACCTGGTTCTTGTGTTAGCATTTAAATAATGCAAAGAAGCCAGCTGGGTTATACTTGTGTCCTTATTTTCATTTTAAGAAATTGTTCTCTTTCCATAACATAAAAATAGAGAACAGACTCCTATAATAATAATAACAATAATAATACTCATTTTGTTATTCTGGTCCTCAGGAAATGAGCCCGATTGTTTATTCATAGACACTTTCCACCTTGCAGCTGATTTTACATTCCAAACTACCCAACTCAACTTTTGTGATATTACATGTCAGCATTTTGAATAAATAAATACATTACATATCACAGGTCACAACCGCTCTCACTCATATAAAACACAAAAAGTTTTTCTTCTGCTGGTATTATTTTTTCCACTGATATATATGCCTATATGTCTTTTACCTCACTTCTATCCACAGACTCAGATGTTGGCATGACAACTGTGAATCGCTGCCTGGATGCGGCCAAGGCTTGCAATGTGGATGACTTGTGCCAGAAGCTCCGCACAGAATATGTGTCAGCTTGTATCAAACCCACTGCCAAGTCGGGCTTGTGCAACCGGCCTAAATGCAACAAGGCCCTGCGCAGGTTCTTTGACCGGGTCCCCGCCGACTACAAACACGAACTGCTCTTCTGCCCCTGTACGGACACAGCATGCGCAGAGCGTCGAAGGCAGACTATTGTACCCAGTTGCTCTTATGAAAGTGTGGAAAAACCCAACTGCATCACACAGATGAGGATCTGCAACGCTGACTATGTGTGCAGGTTAGAACGGAGCTAAATGGAAGCTTTTAATTGGCTCCCATATATTTGAATGTCAGTTTTGCTCTCGTGTCTATAACCGATGTTAAAAGTTATTTCTCACTTAGCCATGGTTTCATATGGATATGCTAACATATTGCTGTAATATGATCATAATCCCCAGTTTTGTTTTTGCTTAATGAACCAACTCTATTCTCAAGGTATCCCGAATCAGCAAAGCCAATGTTTCATCATTCCGGGTTTATTCAAGTACTCCTTGGATATAGATTTTAAAATATAATCACCATACATATTTGGGCCAGTGCTGTTCAGTATTATGGCTCTTAGAAACCAAATAAACAGCTATTCAATCAACAAAATGGCCTGCTGTATTATCCTCAAGCTTTCTACCTCCATTGGTTAGAACACCCCAGAGAGCCTGTTGGAATAACACATTAAATATTTAGCACAGATAAAGAGCCAGATGGATCTGAGTTATCGCTCATTGCTATCTCTGGTCATGGCCATTATTTTTCACAGCCCCATTACACTGAGAGGGCTTTGCTAATGATCCCAGGTCTGGGGGATGAAATATATTACTCTATCACTTTACACATTACAGTCCAATGCTTTCAGTCTTCACCACATCCAACAATATTTCTTCATGTCAGAGGGGCATACTTAATTAAATGAAACTTATACTAAAAAGAATGAATAATAAAAAAAAAAAGATTCAGCAAACTGCTTACATAAGATACAGGGAGCCATCATGTTCTTGCTAACCAGTGCCCGTTGTTTCTCTAGGTCTCGCCTAGCACAGTTCCAGTACGATTGCGAACCCTCCAAAACATCTGCCAATGGCTGTAAGCAAGGGAACTATGGAGCCTGTCTTCTCGCCTACACAGGGCTCATAGGTAGGTGCACACCTGAGACGTAATACACAGAGAGGAAATCCAAATGGACAGGTGGAGGAGGAAAGAGATGTGAAGGAAGAGATGTGAAGGACGATATGTACCATATGCTGTGTTAGAGAAGGAAAGAGAATGAGTGAAAAAAGCTAGCTAGAGGGACAATAATAATACCGAACCAGTTAGAGTGAGTGGGAGAATGAAATTAAAATTGTAATTCTAAACCAAAAGACTAAAATTCAACATGGTTTAAAGATACAGAAGACAAAAACAGAGGCTCTTTACACAATGCGAGGTGTGTTTTAATTGTTTTATCCGTAGAAGAAAAAAGAAGAGCCACTTCTTTTCCACACACACACACACACACACACACACACACACACACACACACACACAC
>CALSCE010009297.1:668860-721431 GCA_943593645.1 Bovichtus variegatus
CACACACACACACACACACACACACACACACACACACACACACACACGAGAGAGGAGCTAACCTAATGCATTTCAAGAACCTCAAATAGTGCCGTCAGCACAACAGCCACTTGGCATTTTCATTCCCGTCTTGTATTTATTAAAAGCACTTGGAATCAAACCTCCACTATGTTGAAGGAAAACAAAGCCACAGGAAAAAAATATCAATGCCAGAGATGTCTATGACCTAAGGAGTGTTTGTCATAATATCTCTGTATTGTATCATACAAGTCAGTGCACATCCAGTCCAACCAAACAATACTAGAATATTATCAGCCCTGTGCATTAGGTCAGCGTAAAGGAACTGCAGTGTCCATTAATGTTTTAGATAATAAAGCACTATGAATACAGTGTAACAACTCAAAAGGATATTGAATATTTAATACTGATTGAAGTTTGGTGCGGTCTCTCTGCAGGAAGCCCAATAACTCCCAACTATGTCGACAACTCAACTTCCAGCGTGGCTCCGTGGTGCTCGTGCTCGGCCAGTTGGAGCCGGAGAGACGACTGTGATCATTTCCTAGGATACTTCACCGACAACATCTGTCTCCGTGAGTGTCACTCTATCCACAACGTACTGGAATGTACCAACAGAGATTATTGGGGAAGGGGTTGTGTTTGTATAGAGGTAAAAAAAAAAGGCTATTTTTAGTTGCTGTAGTAGTTTCGGTTTAACCGGTGTGGTGCAGTTTAATGAAAAGACCAATTATGTTTTGTTTTTTTCTTCAAGCCTCTTCAGGTTTGTTTTTTTTTCATTTTATTCTGTTTCTGGTTGTGACTCAGTCACTGACTGTTCATTTCCAACATGAAAACTTGGCCAAAAGCAGTGATATACCAAATGTTTCAAAGTGTACCGTGAAATACATTTTCTATTAGGGATGTCATGAGAACCAATACTTCAGTACCAAGTCAATGCCAAATTTGTGGAAACGCGATGGTACTCGTTTTTCTAGAGTACCGCAAGTTCCACAGGTATCGTAGCTACTGGGGGGGGTCAAAACGAATGGCAGTAAACTCACTATCAACGCGTCCAGGACCGAGGCGTGTGTCAACAGGCAGGTTGCAAACAAAAAGCGAGCTTTAATAAACAAAGCGCACAACACACTGGTACAACACAAAACAGAGGGAGCAGGCCAAGGCAACAGAAAACAGGACAAACCAGGTTGGCACGATGGTACAATGAAACAGCAGGATCAACGCAGGGATAAACACAGGAGGAACGACCACACCAGGAAACATAGACGACGAACTGACAAGGAACAATGGGACACACGGGTATATATACACAGACAACTAATCACAAGGACAGGACACAGCTGGAGGAGGCAGGCAAAGACACAAGAGCAGCAGCGTGATTAGACACAGGGGGCTCAAATCAGGTCGGGGCAAACAAATCACAAAAGGCAGGAAAATAGACAGGAAGTAAAACGAGACATGACACAAGGTGAGTGTGCCTTACAAAGTAAAACAGGAAACAGAAAAACTAAAAGCCAGGATCATGACTCACAAATTATTTAGTAATAATGACTATTAGGTGAAGGTAAATATAATATTATCATGATGTGTTCAAATGTATCTAAAATGGAGTTTTTAATTAAACCCCTTTAAAGCCCCTTTCACACACAATCTATTCCTGAAATGTTCAGTAACATTTCCTACATGGGAGCAGGGGTTGATATTCCACTCTCATATCTGTCCAACAAATGTAAGGTTTACTGTTAGCTTAGCATAAAACTGGACGCAAGGGGGAAACGGCTAACCTGCCACTGTCCAAAAGTCACAAAATCCGCACCAGCACTTCTTGTGCTATGTTCTCACTACGAGCGACGAGGCAACACAACGGCCAAGCGTGGAAAGCTACATCGTCACCGAGTTACCCCTGAAGTTTTGCTCAAGCACACATTGACGTAGTAATGCACCACATTCTTCTCCCCTGAGATGGTGAAACAATATGATTAGTTTCCGTTTCACTGTGTCATTGGAGCGTTAAAAAGAAGTCGAGGCCAGCTCAACTTTGATATGTAGTCACGCCTGTCACGCAGTGACGAGTGTCGGCCGTCAGTTTGTAGATTCATGTCACCGACTTCCATTGAAAATGACTTGTAGCCTGGTGCTTTGTAGTGTAGTGTGAACATAGCATTAAGCTCACTAACTAACACGATGTGTGTGTAAGTGTAAAGTAGGGACCATTTCTTGGCCAGGAGCTGTAAAGAATATCAAACCGGTCCTTAAAGCCCAAATTTGTACCATTTATAGATTTTATCCAGGTTGCAAAAATTAGACATCAAGCAGCTTTTTGAGTGTGTGCCACATAGAAAGCCTTAGATCTACATCCCCAGAGATGAAAAAGTAGGCATATGGACACACACTCATATAGCTGAATATAGCAGGACAAAGTCTTAACAGGTATAAAGAAAACCCCATCAATGTCGAACTGAAACAAATACTGTTCCACAAATAACCAGGTGCTTGTTTGGATTTCTATGTTTTCATATCATTTCCCTTCACTGCTGGTACAGCCAGAGTAATTTGATTATGATATGAAATACAAAAACAGCATTCCCCAATCAGAATAATTTGCACTGATAACCTGCAACAGGGGACATTCAAATAGACTTGATATGAAAACCAAAGTAAATACGTTTTGGATAGAAGAATGTGACAGTGAGACAGATGTTTCCCAGCATGCTCAAACAGCAGCAGAGTGAGATGTATTTAAATCAGAGTTCCTGTGCCTTTTGTAAATGTAACAGTATGCTCTCTTTCTTTCCCTCTCTCTCTCTTTGTGTGTCCCTCTGCTTCTCTACCATTTACTCGCTCACTTCATCTTCTCATGTTATTAATCATCCCCTTCATGCCGTTTCCTTGGTAATTCCACCTGGGTGTTCAGACACTTCTTAGTGAATTATAAGTAAGCTGGCCCTGTGATTGTTAGGTAATTGTATATTTATGGAATCTCCTCCAAACACCTGATGTACTTTCTTTTCTTTTTCTTTTAACAGTTGATGGAAAAAGTTAGAGCACTAATTCATTAAAACTTTCTTCGCAAAACTGCTGATTATTTTGGACACCAATCAGTTTTAATCCTTAAGGGTGGGAAGTGTGATTTAGAATTTACACACACACCACACACCACACACACACACACACAGGTGTTGATATTACAGATTTATAAAAGGTGAGCTGCACAATTTATGAACAGTAGAAATAGCAGTAGTAAATAAATGATATTACATAAATAATGGAAACAATAACATGGATTAAAGGGTCAGCATTTCATAATATGGTGCTACACAAGTCCTACATGGATGTCTTGTCATCTGTTCTTCTGTTACCTCATGCTAATTCTCTTCTTTCCAGTTCTATTATGACCTCTGCTCTCGAGTATGAATAATTAATGGTCCTTATTATTGACCTCAGCGAGCCTATATCTATCATTGAACCTGTACACACAATGAGCATCTTTGCTTGGTGTGTGCGGCGAGGTGAATCTTTGGCCAGTCTTTCCTCGCGCCCCCAGCCTAGAAAAAATACAGAGAGAGTCTCAGAGTTGTTTGGCCAGTGCAAACGGTCTATGAGTTAATGAGGTCGATGTGGAGAGGCAGGTGCAGTTTGGATACTTGAAGAGAATACTGAGTATTTTCTGTTTTCTTTTTTACTCGCTCTCTCTCTCTCTCTCTCTCTCTCTCTCTCACTCTCTCTCTCTCTCTCTCTCTCTCTCTCTCTCTCTCTCTCTCGCCTCTGCTGACCAAATCCAAACTAGCTCTAGGCCCAGCCAATCATGAAAAATGTACTATCCAGAACCGGAGGCATCCAACGTGATTACATAAGACATGGGTGGAACTCCTTGAACATATAAAAAGGCAGCTTTGCTGAAGTCTGACAACTGTTTGTTTTTTAATTGCCACGTCTAATGTTTCAGGGAATGCTCTTATGACGTTTGGAAGTGAATCTGACCAGCAGCCAACTGTCAGCCAGTCCAGTGCACCGAGCTCCGGCCACAGCAGCAGAGAAAACAGGAGCACCGCGTCTCCACCAGAAACCATTGAAACTATGAGGAACATTCTGGATGCAATAATACCAACGCAGGTGTGCAATGGCATTGTCATTTTAAATATGCAAATTCAAGGTATTTTGAAATTGCATATTTGTAATCATGACCTTAAAATTCGATTGTCGAATTGAATTGGGAGTTTGGAGAATCGCAGCACCCCTACTGCGCACCCACACACCCTCTTTAAAAACAAAGAGCCCTGCTTCATTGTCAAGTGACGATGAGTGCTTCCTAGTTTCACTTTTATTCATAAAAACTCAGTTATGTACATAAATATTCATTGGAACAGTGAGGTTCATCCATGGCACTTTAAATATAACCTATGTACATATTGCGTAAAAACAGAAACAAGGATTCTTCAAAAAGGTCCACTGTGTAGTTAGCTGCATTTCTTGGCCAAGACATGGCAAGAATTGATGAGGTTTTTTTTTTATTTTATTTTTTTTATCCTGACCTGCAGAGCAGTCTGCTTTTACACAATGAGTAATGATGATGTTCATCTAAAACTCAAAGGGCTGTTTGTAACACACTATAATATTAGCAAATCATCAGGACTGGACTATCCAAAAAAAAATTCAATTCAAAATAAAATAAAAAAGAGAGAGTGGCCATATTAACTGATCTCTTTGTCTCCTCTCAGGCCCTGGGAAACGAGCTACTAGTGGGCCAGTCCACCCTGCCATCCAACAGCCTCCCAAACTCTGCTTCACCTCCCAGCTTAATGCTTCAAGCTGCCTTCAGCCTTCTGTTGTTGCTCCTTCATCTGCTCAACAACGGACACTAAAGACTGCAGGGGGCGTGATGAGGACCCTCCTAGTATCAAGCAGATGGGAGGATCAGTGCAGTTCAGAGGAAAATGGACCGTGTGGCGTTACTCCTCCCTCTAAATATGTGTACAGCGATTCTGTTTTTCTATTTTTGTGTCTAAGTGGTCCAGTTCCACCTGCCAGTGTGCTCTCAGACTGTGGGAGACCTCTGCAGACCGAAGCCAGTCTGTACATTTCTACATTGTCGTTGCAATCAAAATCAAGCCGAAATGAAGTCCGAGTGTCGCTATTGTGGACTAACGCAGCTCTCAAACTGTATCCATTTTCAAGTTATTATGAAAATATACTGCAGATATGTATGATACAAAGATATGAAGTATGTCAGTACCAGTGAAGATGTGTGTCATCAACAAAAGCTCTTATTTTAAATATTGTAAGGGGAAATGGTGAACCAGTGAGCTTTGTGACTGCTCGGCTCTCCGCACGCAAAGTGATTGGAAAGCTGCAGGAGTGTATGGGGCTTTAATACCACTCTCCTCAATGGACTGAAAGAGAACCGTTATTTCCGATCAATACTGGAATAGTGGGGGAGACAGAGGGACAATAGAAGCTCCATTCTGCTCAGATATCCATAACAGATGCCATGATTCTTTACACGTCCAGCAGCACTATCTAGAAAACGTGTGGCAAAACCAGAGTACACAAGACCAACAATGACACAGTAATTGTCCTCTCAATCAAGCCTGTCGTCCTTTTGTCAAACTGTCTCACACCACTTTGTCTGTTATTGCTAAAGCTACAGTAGCCGTTCACAGAAACGGTCCAAGCTCTTGGACTTGAAGCAGCGACTCTTTACATGTAGCCGCTGTACTATGTGTTTGTGTGAGCGTAACACCCTTTGATTTCTCATTGTGTCCGTGAACATTGCCATACGGGGCTCTGAGTGTGAGAAGGAAGTGAATGGTTTGACTTAGTGAGCGTCGCCAACTCCGGTACGGAGCCTGTTTGAGATTAGACAGTTATGAATGATTCAGTATTTTCTGTTCTGGGAACTTGCCAGTGAATTCTGAACAGGACCAGAGGTGCTGCAAATAAAAAAAGTTCTCAGATAATTATGTTTACACATTAGCATCATTCATTTTCATTTATTTTCTTTAAATGACAAAACGTTTGGTGGCGTTGAAGTAAGTCGTCCGCGAGAGACAGAAGCAGCACGACTGGAATGCATTGTTTAACTAAACGAACACTCGCATTACTTCCACGGCACTCTAGAGTGCATTATTTGAAATGAGAATATGTGACAGGATTTACAGCATAATCCAGCCATTTGTGACCCAAGGTCTTCTTTCGAACAATCCGTCTCGCTAAAAGCTCATCAGCCGCGTCGCTTCAGATCTACTGAACTTTTGTAAAGCTTCTCTGGACCTCAAATAACGTTTAAGGCAAATATAAAAACACATTTTAACCTGTAAGGCATTCAAGCATACTCAGTTACAAGAACCATTTGTTAAATAGATTGTTAATGTATCCCTCATCAGACAACTTTACCTATTTTTAGCAGCACTACTCTAAGCAGAGACAGACAGGCAACAAAGATTAAACAAAGAAATCCTGAAATCAATGGCCAGAAGAAGCACAATGGCTGTGCAAGAAAGAGCCGTCTGTTTACATGTTTCTGTTTGTATTCGATGACTTCAGATGCCGATTAACCCTTCACGTTTCACCGTTTCCATTTTGCCTTTAGTTTGCTGGAAACAGACAATTATCAGTGTCAAGTCACAACAGTCTCCATAATTAAACCCTGGCTGTAACGCAGGATGATGTAATTATCTTCTTGTTGTTATTTATGAGGTAGAAACAAACTGCACTGTCAAGGAGCATGACTGCGAGTCAGATGAGAAGAGGGAAAAAAATACTGCAAGTGAACCATTGAAAAATTGCAACAATGGCAATTGAAATGCAAATCAATTATACAACATAGGCTTATACATAGGTCAGTGCAAGGGGGCTTTTTACTGCAGTGTGGATTTAATGTAGGCTTACTTTAAAAAGAGCGTTTCAGTATTTTTCACAGTCATACACATTATGAGATATTTGCTGTTCATTTCTTGTAAAAGTCAATATTTTTTGAAATACTGCCATTTAAATACCAAATATGCTATGTTATTGGTTGCTAATAATTACGGATCAAACATTTTGAGCCATAATTACGCTTTATTTTGGAAGTGGAAAGAAAAAAAAACTAAAATGTTCATGTTGTTATCAAATGTAAGACTAGAGACCATCTTGCGATGTGATCACACCAGCCGTGACTCCAAAAATCGGACCAGGGGCGTAAAGTGGCTCGGCCAGGGGACCAGGAGACCACCCTGCCGAGAGTCGGAGACGGACCGCCAGTCAGAAGCCGCAGCAACTCGAATTGATGTACATGTCAATTCAGAGAAGATTTATGGTGACTGACTATTAAAAGTCTGTTTGCTCTCTTGTACAGAGGGAGAAGACAGGATCCAACATGAGTAAGAGTGAACAGCCACGCTACAAGCGCTGCGAGGCTCCATCACACACGGAATCAACGCCGTGCATTGAGCTAGACATTGACGTCAGCATGCTTTCATTCTCACAATGACAGTGTTAAAAATGCTGATGTTTTGCAGGTACGATGTTGACCATTTTCACTATCTTAGTTTAGCATTTCCTAATCAACACTAAACACAAAGTACAGCTGAAGCCGATGGGGATGTCAATGTCCGCTACGGTGTCTCCAGTTATTACAATTCATCCTTAGAGGAACATGAATGTCATCACCAAACTTCCGCAGTCCATCCAATAGTTGTTGAGTTATTTAAGTCTGGACCAAAGTGGTGGGCAGACCGATATTACCATCCCGAGAGCAACACTGCTAACAAGGCTATAAAAAAAAAAGAAGAAGAAGCAAACACTGCTCCAAAGGTTGGACATATTACACACCAATTATGACATCTTTTATCAAACTGTATATGCCTGACATACTGTATGCCTGTTGGATATTTTCAGCGTTTAACCAATGTTCCTCTTTGTACAGTAATTTGTCTGTTTTTGGCTTATGTTGTCAGTTTTCAGTTATTAAACTGATATACTTGAATTTTGGGTTCACACAATTCCCTACTTTGTCTCATGCTTTGAAAACTCACAACAATGTGCTGATTGTTTCGTTATTGATTAATCAAATAATCATTCATTCTATGAAAAATGGGATAGTGACAGGATAGTCAAAGAAATGCCTATCACAAGTTCTGTGATCCCAAGGTGACGTCTTAAAATGTGTTGCTTTGTCCGCACAACAGCCCAAAATCCCCAAATATTCAATTTAAAATGATAGAAAAACACAGAAAAGCAGGAAAGTCTCACAAATAAGAAGCTGGAACCAGCAAATTGTTGCCTTTTTTGTTTTGGCTAAACAATTGAAACAGTTCAAATCAATTGTCAAAATTGTTGCTTCTGTTCTGAAGCCACTTTGTAGCAGTGTTTGTAACTGAATGCGTAATGCACACCACAGTGTCAGTCCCTCTTCATGTTATGATGTACTAACTAGATTTGCATAGAAACGCTGGTGTCATTTCAAAAGGTTACAGCAATTTTCAGTAAAAGCAGAGAAAGAAACTCAAGAGAAGACTGTGATATAAGAGTTCTCCAGCTCTGCTCAGGGAGAACAATTAGCCAGGGGAATCAAAGTTGTCTGAGGCTCAGAGTTATGACTCCAGACGGGGGTCCTTACTCAGAATGGGGGGGGGGGGGGTCTACAAAGCTGTCCATCAAAAGTAAATCAAGAACGTAACACTTTGTTTGCATCATGGCGATATTACTCTGAAGGCACCGACACTGAAATCAGCCCGGAGTAGTGACTCCGCAGAGAGGAACTCTGCTCATTATCCTACAAGTGGGTGAGAAACAGATTCCTGTGATGAATCTGAACGCTCGGAATATGATCTGCTCAGCTGATTTATTACAGACTCATCACTCCCGTGAGCGATGCATTTCCATTTTCAGTGTTCAGCGTTGTGGAAAAAACAAACTAAGTTCAGTGTAATCCGTCATCATTGATGACCCATGATGCAATTTGTCAAAGTGGAGGTTCAGTCCCCAAAAAATCTTGTCACTACAATGTTAAACACTGTATGCATGAAGATTTAGAAAAAAAAAAAAAAAAACCCCAAGGAAGAGAAGGAATTTGGTGTCAGGACTTCATGTTTGATGAATGTTAAATTCACAACCTCCTTTATTGCATAACAGCATGTACATCTGCCCTGTATGCGTCACATCTCATCTTTCTGTACTAGACCTAGTACAGATCATTCTTTTTGTTCATGCAATTTAACACAAATAGAGTAAAAAATATATTTTATGAATGAAAACTAAAAATGAGGCAAATAAGGAAGGAAACTAACAACAACAACTTAATTCAGTTTTAAAATAGATTTGAATGTTAATTAAAAGTGACAGTTTGGTACTCCAAGTACAGACTTTGAGACCAGAGACAAAGTCTTGCGTCCTGCCCACTGTCGAGGCTTTAATATTTAACCAAGAACATGATACGACTTTCCCAAATGTTAAACGAGCACTTTTTCGCGCATATTGTAGAACGTACATAATATGTAGACTACATTAAATACATTCGATACGAACAGTGTCAACAGCCAGAAGTTCCTTAAGTTACTAAACTACTTGTCGTGTAATCAAATACAGTTTTCAGAAAACATGACATAGAAACTGTAACTTCGAATGTTATTTAAGGCATCTCAGGTTATGACAGAGTGACAATAAGACCTCCAGAAACACAATCAGAAAAAAAGCGGTTAATGTATTTCCAAACATTATAACCACAAGACTAGAAGTCACTAAATTCAAGTGATAAATCAATTATTGGCAAATGAATCGTCACCTTTATCAGGGGTTTATAGGGGTTGTGAATAATATAATACAAGACAGCAATTGCATACATTTATGCATCTGATGTATATTCTAAACATAAATGTAGTCATCACTAGAGTGAACCCTACATGAATATATCTGAAGAGGACATATCCACCATACTGTCCATGACTGAAGCATCACGTTTCAATCCAGCGGGTAAATATTTGTAAACTCGCTGGGTATTTCATGGTGTGATGAGAGCATGGACTGATATTGCGAGGTGTAGGATTTAAAATATTTAGGAGGAGCTTTTCAAGGCTCTGTTAACAGATTTGAAAATGATTTAGGGTTTAGGTTTGTCCAAGACCTTGTTCGAGGTAGAACAAGTGATGCAGCATTGAAGCAAAGTTGGCACCCTGCTTATTTAGGTTATCAGCATGAGATGGGGGAGAACTTATGAATTGGGCCCGGGAAAATATCCTGACACGCACAAAAACACATGAAATATTATCCTGTCCGCGCTTCTACCTCTGCTGCTCTCCCTTCCGTTATGCCGTGTATTTTTCTGTAATGTCCATGCGTTACCGCTTGGATTTATTCACCCCCCCCCATCGCCCTTGCCCCTCCATTCACCGCAGTTTCTACCCAATGACAGCTCTGGATCCAACACCGATCAATAGAAACGATCAAATGCTGCTCAAGGGTGTTGAAGCCTCTTGCCATATGCCTTTGGATCATTTTACCTACAACACAACTATTCTTCACTACTTTCATGCAGTTCCTGTGCCCCCCCCCCCCACCCACATCTCTTGTGTTTGCAGGAATGAATGGAAATTGATTCCCCCCACTAATTGCTGTAAACACTGCAACAAAGTAGAGACAGGCCTTGTGACATATGTCAACTTAATTGTCTCACTGCTTTCCACTCCAACATAATGACTTGTTAGTAGCTGCGACATGATTTCACTTCCAATGAAAAAGTGTGATTAAAACTCACTGCAATCACAAACAAAACCTATCCAATGTTCCCTCTCAGAATACTGCATGAGCTGTAAATCAAAAAAAAAAAAAAGTACTTGGGAAATGAGTAATGATGATTATTAAATAGCAGAGCGACAGGAGGCTTTGAACTGTTTACTCCCAGAGTTCTGTTGAAGCGAAAACAAAATGCTGTTGTTGCGAGACATTAGAATGTCAATTTACATTTACATTTTTTTACGTAGAGCATCATTAAAAATCCAGCATGACTGAAATATGTTTTTGAGACGCATATTTACTTCAGCATACGCACAGATAATAGTACCAATGACAGCTGAAATTAGCTTCAGCCTATTAGGGACTTGGCAAAGAGGATAATATGAGTAACAATAAATGCAACAGAAACATGCAGCAGGTTAGAACTGAAAAAAAACTGCCCGTGTGAAATGACTGAAAATTGTATCTGCATATTATGGCTCTGTCTTGGAGACTAATCCCCTGAACGTGGCTTGTTTACTCAGTATGGTTTTTAATCACTGTAACTCAGTACTAATAATCTGTCTGAAGGGCATCACTGTGTTTCCCCTGCAAGAGTCTAGTCCTCACAGCGAGGCACATGTAAGGCGAAGTCATTATTACACTACGGTGTGATGAAAAAAACCTGATATTTTGGTTTAAACTTAGACGTAGAAATAGTGCTTTGTATGTGACGTGTAAGGTAAACCTCTCTTGGGGTTACGTTTGATTATGACTGGAGATTTTTTTCTCGTTTGCTATAATTGTAAAAAAAAAAAAAAAAACTTTCCCGCCATCTTTTCCTTGCTCCATTAATGCACATGTTTGTACATATTTGTAGAACAAAAACTGGGTGCCTTTCGACCGCCGAAAACGGCGTTGCCTACTTCGTTGCACACATACTCGTCCAGATGTACGCGTACGTTCACGTTTGTCTGCGCACATCTGTGTTTGTATGCAAGTCTGTGTGTTCATGCGTACGTGTGTGAAGCAAGTAGGCGTATGTCTGCAGACATCTGTTTGTGTCTGTAATCCGTGTGTGTCCATGCATATATGTGTATTTTTGGGTTTGCATGAACGCACATGCACAAATCTGTCTTGTAAAAAAGGTGATTGTTTTTTTCCTAGTGTGTGTGTGTGTCTGTGTCTTTCATCGTACTATTGGTTTTCTGACAGAAAGAAGACTCAATGTTCCTACAGTAATATACATGTGCGCGTGTGTTTCGAGTTTACAGGAGTAAACTTGCATATGAGCATCTAGAGTAAAGTCTCACAGAGTATGAATTCTTGGTACAGTTGCCAGCAGCTGCACTGTAGAAGACACCTTCATGTCCCGGAGCAGGACAGCGTCAGAGGGGGAGCAGCTGGACAGTAATGACTGCCCACTATGCACCAATCCTTCACTGGCCTTTACCCCCTATGGACCCCAACTGGGGCCTCGTGGGAGTTTACTAGATTGTTGGGTACTTGTGTTCTCCCTGTGGAGGCCATTTCCGGAGCAAATGCCCCTCCCCCAGAGGCACTTTCACAACGACTGCCGCAATTACTGCAAGTATTTCATAGTGAGCTGGTTGACAGTTTGTATACAGTGTCATGACTCACAGTAACATGCAGAGCTCAATTACTGCCTAAAAGTGGAGAAATGGGGCAATATTCATCCCGAGGAAATACGTTAATATAGGACAATTCTCAATCTGATTCAACTTTGTGGTCATTTTGGAGGCTGCAGTTTGTGGAGATGTTGAATTGTATTATTATTATTATAATTATACTGACAGGTGTTTATATTATTTTGTCCACCCCATTTATAAAATCAATAGGACATAAGTTGAAATAAGTTTTTCTTTTTTTACTTTATTGTGTTATCCTCTGCATTTATTACAATGAATATGTATTTGTAACAGTGTAGGATCTCCTCTGTGTTCACAAGCTGGTCACTAACCTTGTTGGTTTTGTGCCGAGCAGATTACGTACAGAGGATTTATCAAATCTTTTTTTTTTTTTTTTTTTGGCCGAAAACATCTGCCTGCTGATACTGGAAACAAGTTTGACGGGAGCGGTGAGACTGAACCGAAGCAGTAAAGTTGTGGGCCGTAAAAACCAAACAATGAGCTGAGAGACATTAAAATGTTGGGTGATCATTCTCCGAGTTCATCGCCACGAGCAACACCTTTTCATCATAACGTGTAGTCCTTTGATCTATCGGAAAAGTTCAATTGGTCAGAGCAGCTTTAACGCGGTCATAGTTGCCCTTTGCAGGTATTGGAGAAAGAAAGATTTTCTTTTTTTTTTTCTTTTAAAGTTGGCATTGAACTTTAAAAAACATTGTCACTGAACATAATTCAAGGTTTTGCAACAAAGAAAATGTGTATCCTAAAATGTTACTTCCTACATTCAATGATGTTTAGACAGGAGGATTTGCACTTCCTGACTATAGCCCAAAACCAAAACGGGGAGTATGGCAGGTTGTCAATAATATCTTGATGGAACATAATAACATAGGCTGCAGGCCTATACCTGTACTGTAGACAAGCATCTCAAAATACTAGGAGGCAGTTAGGTCCACACTGACCTCACTTCTCTTCCAGCCTCTTCACTTATTCTGCCATACACTGAATAAAATATACAGTAGTGCTACGTTTATCTGAATGTACAGTTACAGCTCAAACTAAAGGCATGGTTTCTCTCTAATATTCTCTATTGTGTCCCCAACAGCAGCAGCAGTGGGAAGTATCCCACTCTCCCCACATTCCCCTGTGAAACCCCCCTGATAGTGTGATACTGCAGACCAGGGACAAACTACAGATAAGCCAGCTGGCAGCTCTGCACTTCTCACCCCTTTTGACATTTCAAAAATGCCATCCCCAATCATCCCCTGCCTTAAATCATGTCCCACCACCATGAAGTCACTGCGGCCGATAATCTCTAAAGGACAGCTGTTTTACTTAAGGGAATAATTGTGTAAGAACTTCATTTTCAAATATGCGTAAAGATTTGATATAGGACCACTTCAACCTGTATTTTTATAAACGCACACATTAAAATATATATATAAAGTCAATTAAAAAAAAGTTAAAAATGATCAGAAATCTAATAATATTTCAAAGATGTAAATAATTAATCTAAAAAGCATCTCTTATTTATATCGCCAACGCAACATACATTTAGGTGTTGTGGTGAATGGAGACTTCGAGGCTTATACTTTACATTATGTTTTAGGCTATATCCACATTAGTACATTAAAAATAAAATGCATACAATTTTAGTTTGAAAAAACGGATAACTTCTGCTACGTTTATGCCTAGCGTCCACACTTCTCCGGCGTTTTAGAACTCCTAAAACGGAAATGCTGCTGACCCCTCCTGCCCCCCCCTGCAATCTCCGGGATTATGTTTTAGCCTGAAACGGGCAGAAACAGATCGTTGAAGACGATGAAGCAGACACCTACAATAACCTCTTGATTGGGTCTCATCAGTCACAACATGCCGTTCACCGATTCATCACGACCCTATCACCGACCTGCCTTCACCCACAGTGGCTCACAGTGAGTCATTGCGTGCAGCTGGTGACCTCACCGTACAAAAATCAGAAAGTCGTCGAGCTTCTGTTGAGTTACACCATACGATACTCATCCCAAATGCCCTAATAATACTGAGAAATAAAAAAATGTATATTTACATGTTTTCTACTTGTCCTCATACTAGGGGTGCAACATTCAAATTACCCAAAAAAAAACTAAACAAAAAAAAAAACACATTCCTTGACCATGCTGACAGTAATCTTTCCGAGCATTTCTGTCTGGTTTCTGCTCTACTGCTAAATGAGACATTCTGAACGCAACAAGCTGGTGAGTTGAGTGTATGAAGATGTCAGTTCACATCCACCTCTGATACCATCCATGCCCTCACTCAGTCACTATCATTGCTGCAAAGCCTTTCAGACTAGAACAAGCAGCAATTTGCCCCGAAGAGAAGTCTCTGCATGGGCAAAGATATGGGCTGGAGGTTTGTCATGTTCTCTTTCTGTCTCTCTCTTTCCTGCAGACATCCACCAACTGCTGAACAACTTTTCCACAGCTTTAGTTCGAGATGTGAGTCAAGACAACAGCTGCCCATTGGTAGCATATCACCTTATCCAGTCAGCCTTAATAAAACCACCTTTGCGTTCTTGATCTTTGCCCGAAACAACACAAGGAGTGAATATCATCGCAGGCTTTCATGTACAAAATTTTTAGAGATGCAGTTCCTTTTATACTTAAGTATTACTTTAATCCACCACTTATTTTCCGGTCTAAGACCACAATTTTAAGTCGAAAAGATGTTTTTGTTGTTGTTTTATTGTCATATATGATAAAGAAAAGCAACACTTCCTTCCATTTGAGAAGCTGGAAGCAGGGAATCTTTAGTATTTCATTTTTATTTTTTATTAAAACGGAGGTATGCAAGTAATGAAAACCAGTGTGGAGGCCGAAATCAGCAATCAAAACACAAAGCATGGCAACCAGGAGAGGACCTGACACAATCAACCGCACTTAGTAGTCATTGGGTGCTTAGCAAAACATTAAATATCACTTCTAGCCTCAACTATTAATCAATACAAAAGCAACAACTTCATTTGCACTCATAGAAGGCGAAGCAGAAAAAACAGAACTGAGGCATTTGTATTTTTGTGTATTTCTTCTAAGAAACAGGCAGTTTGAGACTCTGAACTGGGGTTATACTGCCCCCTTGAGGTTGAGACGAGCAGTACAGCACTTGTCCAGAATTCAAAACATAAAAGACTTTTCACATTTCACAATTACTGTTTACAATACAGCCACATCAGTGTTGCCGTCACTGGAATCAAACCATCACTCCCGGTGCAACGAGAGTGATCCAACATGTGTTTGCACCGACACGACAGGTCTGATATTCAGAGCCGTTAAAGCAACCTGCAATAACCGAAGCTCTCTGCAGTCATGGCAACCCCGGGGGGACACATACTGAGAATCTACACAGGTGCTCAAACATACTTGTAAAGAAATGTCAAGTTTCATAAGAATCAGGTGGAATGCCATTAAAAAATGGCAAATGCAATTTCCAAATGTCATTTATTAACTTATAATACATAATGAAATGAACACCGAAAAGAAGAAGAAAGAAAAGAAATATGTAAAGAAGAGTTGGCAAGGGCAACAGTTCAGTGGCATTAGGGTGACGTACCACATTGTGTTATACTTCGCAATTATAAAAAAGGGAAATAAGAGTCCTTGACTCATTTTTTTGATTGCATCTATAATAAGCTGTGCCACACACTAGATACTGTGTGAATTATAATGTTTCGTGTGTGTGTTGAATGCATTTACAAAACAACAGTATAGGTTAATCAATTAATGAAAATACTACCTTGGATTATGGTATTGTGACAGGCATGTAACACTCATTTCTGATGTTTTAAAAACTAAACGATTAATGAAACAGAATTTTGTTTAATTCAGTTAAATGCATTTCCCTCTTTTACATAATTCAAAATTCTTATTTTCCTTGCAAGCTGTGTCTTTTACTGCAATGGCATTCTGATGGGAAATCAAGACCTCGATATGAAGCTATTAATGAAAACCAACAAGAGAGAAGCTGATATCTTTATATTTGTACGTTTCAGACAAAGGACTCCCATGTTACGCAGCTGGCAGGAGTTTCTCTTCGACCGATCTGTACCACAGAGTAATCTGTCATACAGCCAAACTACCTTGATCCAAGCTATCCCTGTCACCTTATTAGTGCTGCCTCGCTGCCTCAGACCCGCTCAACCAGAAAATATGTCACCTATCTGTCATTATGTACCCATTTTTGTGAAGCTAACAGTTCACGTCTCAGTCTTACTGTGTTCTATTATCCTGCTCAAACTAGACTGCTGGAGACAGAGCACTATATCTGGCGGGGTCACTTGAATCCAGGTTCATTCATTACCTAATTGTTGCTCATTAACTCCAAAGCACCAGTGACCTCTTCATAACACCCATCCTTATCAGAGAGCCTCGATCCAACGTGAACTAAAACAGCCAACAAAATGTATTTTGGCTTTAAATATAAAAGCTGAGGAAACACATTTCTGTTGATGCGATGTAAACGGTAAATGTTGATAGATTTTACACATCATATGAAACGTAGACTACATTTATTACTGAGTTTATGTCCGAGCAAACAGAGCCGCAACTTACTTTTGGAAATTAAGGTTTTTTCACATCCAAGCTTTTTTCATGAAAACTACGTTTTTTTGACATCCAAGTTTTTTCATTAAAAAATGTAGTATTTTTTCTCGTCCAAGTTTTCTTCATGAAAATTAAGGTTTTTTCATGTCCAAGCTTTTTTCAGAAAAATTAAGTTTTTTTTAAATAAATGTTTTTTCCATGAAAATTAAGTTTTTTTTAAACACATTTTTTTTTCCCCATGAAACTTATATATTTTTTCACATCAAAGCTTTTCCCGTGAAAATTATGTATTTTGACATCCAAGCTTTTTTGAAGAAAATGTAGTTTTTTTGAGCTCAAACAAAGCCATCAGCCCATCAAAGAACAGTCACATAAACCACTGAACAACATGACGGTGTCAACACCCTAAAACAGAGATGATGGTGTAACAGAAAGAGTGCAACAGGTGCTGTGCCACTGCCACACAAACACAATGCGCACACATCTGGCTTCCCAACGTGATCACACACAGTTTAATAGATGATGGGTCTCTCACCTTTAGCAGAGCCTCTCGTGCGCGCTGGGTGCGCAAACGGATCAATGAAGTCGTTGAAGTCGGACTGAATTATGACTTATAGGATCTCAATTTCCTGCAGTTTGTAGTCCACATATCCCGGCTAGTCTGCACGATGAGCGCCACAGCCTGCTGCACATCACGGTCCTGGAGAGCACATGTGGCATATATTCGGCGCTAATAAAAGTTGCTTATCGGGCCAACATTGGAAACTCAAACCCTCCGAAATACAGGTTAACCCCTCAGCAACAGTTCTATAATAATGCACGTCGATGTCATGCGTGCGTGAAGTACCAACAACATGTCTCGTGCAACTTGTGTTCAGGTAAATCCCATTAAACTCAATTGAACCTGTTGAAAATCAAAAATGGCGCAAAGCCTTTTCGCAGCCACTGGACTGGTTGTCCTCAGTGCTGTCACTGGTGGTGGGAAGCTATACAGCAAACGTATCACTGGACAATTTAACAACACAACGGAAATGTAATTGGCATTGAATAACCATGAAGAATGTTTTTGATAGAATACGTCCAAGAGAAAGTCCTTTTTCTCAACGTAGACAGAGTCAGCTTCGGTAGCTGCCACAGGTGAAGAAGTGTGACGCTTCTAATTGTTTTTTAATATGCTTTTAAGTATTTTCTTCTGTTGTAATGCATGTACTGTAATCATTACTTTTTATTCTTTTGTAAAGCACTTTGTAACCTAGGTTTTGATGGTGCTATATAAATAAAATGTTACTTTAAAAAACAAAAACAGGCTAAAAGGCATTATACTCGGACATAAAGTCCACATTGTTAGCTTGATTGATAATTACAGGGCAGACTGATATGCATGTCCTTTTCAATGGACAAATGTGATTTCTGCCGCTGTGATGTTGAAAATATCCACTAAATGGAAATTATTGGATTTTCATTCCCACAATCTCCCAAAACGTGAAAACGAAGCCACAAACAATAACAAGGCCGTTGAGAATAAAACTTAATTTATTGCGTCATGCTGGTGTATTATGATAATTAGGGTTGAGGGAAACAGTTTGCACATGAATAAATCGATGCATATCGCAGAACAATCAGATACAGATTTACTAATCGGTTGACTGTGTTCATAGCTTTTCAACACAGTCAAAGATATTCCCCAAGAATGTTCTGAAATACTGAAACACAGATAAGTAATACAGAGTGTTGTGTATGTTGATTTAACAAGAGTTAACCATTTTTATATATGCTTTGTTGTCTTATTCTACTCTACCAGCTACCAGAAATACATCCAGAAGGTACAAAAATTGAATCCTAAATTTGCAGAATTCCACATATGGAAGGATTTTGGTGTTTTTGTCTCTTTGCCCTCACCTATAAATAAATAAAGGGGATCGTACTCGCTGCATACTCTGCCAATTACTTCTCTAAACTGCAGCAGTAGCCACTAAGGTCACATTCTGAAAAAAAACATTAAGTTATTGTGTTTTTTGGTACCATGGAAATCACTGAGGTGAGAGATTCAGTCATCTGTATTACAACATATTAAACAGGTTGCACTCGTGAACTCAAAGTGCACTAGAACAACATAATCTTAAACTAAGATTTGAAAGAATCCTCTGCCAATTCATTCTATAATCATGTGACAGGCCAAACTGTACGATGCCAGGTGATTTCAATTCCCACACTCAGATTAGATATGTTATCTGTTCCAATGAATACACAATCAGGTATTGCTGTCTGGTTAGATTCCTGCACATAATCTCATAACATTCAGCTGGGAGGAGATTGAAAGTTTGAGGTGTATGTGCACAGAACTGATTGTATGAGGCTGCAGAAGGCGCCATGATTGTAAAATGGTATTTTTTGGTGTAAAAACGGTTACAGGCCTAGTCATTTCAATATACTGTACGTCATGGCATTAAATAGTCATTTAAATTCTTAAAACGTATGAGTTATCAAACGTATATCTTACTGTCAACCTACGTTTTATAAACTGCCACGGTATGGTACAATACATTATAGGTTTACGAATATAAATAGCTATTCCATGCCTGGCGGCACAGCTTTATGAATGGCCATGTTGGTCATTCAGTCCGTCTACCACTTTGGTCCAGACAGAAATATCTCCATGCCATGAATTCTGTTCAGATATTCATGATCCCCAAAGGACAAATCCCATGGACTTTGGTGATCCCCTGACTTTTCCTGTAGCACAATGAGGTTTATGTTTCTGGTTTCCAGCGAAATGTCTTAAACGGTGGAATGGATCGGCATGAAATTTGATAAAAGCGTTCGTGTCGCCATCAGGATTTTAAAAAAATGTGATCTTTTTCTTTCAGTGCCAACAAACAAGTCAAAAACTTTCATTTGTCCTCAATTTTGATTTACAGTATGACCAAATACCTGCAACTAATTGTAATCACATCATCTTCAGCTGTACTGTGTGTTTAATGTTGAATTAGCTAAAGTTAGCATGAAACTAAGATATTGAACATTGTAAACATTATACCTGCTTAACAAAAACAAGTTAGTATTGTCATTAGTATTTAGCCAAGTGCAGCCTCACAGAGCCCTGCTGACACAATTTATATTTCCTCCCTGTTTTTCTACCAATTCAGGGTTAAGGTGAATGAATCAGCCCGTTTCCCTCATCTAAAAAAAAAAAAAAAAGTCACTAATCAAAAGCTCAGCAGAGGTGGTGTTTGCCTCCTCAATACCGTCAACATATCAGCCTCAAACATCAAACTCTGTGTAGTTTGTGCCAATGCCTTCTGAATAAAGCACATGGCTGGTTGTGAGGTGTTGCGTTTTCACATACACCCTGATGTGCAAAGGAAAAAAAAGAATATCTCGTCCCTTCATGCCTGTGGTCGTTGCAGTTTGCGTTCAAAGCAGTTTGTATATTGTCGTGTTCTTTTATTTGGGAATAGAGACGCGTAGAAATCAATTCCAGAAAACTTCTCTTCATATTAACTGTATTTATTCCATGATGATATGGTACGCATTGCAAAAGTACTCAGCTGAGGACCGTCCCATTTCACTGTCCACAGACCACATTTAAGTAGTTACTCTGTCTCACAGATCCACAGAACGGCCACGATCTCTAGCTTACAACATATTTTATACCCGCCGCCTTTCAGGTATAGTCTTCTCCCATTGGTTGGCTGGGGCCAGGTCCTGTTGGCTGGGGCCAGGTCCTATTGGCCCCTTGTTGGCACTTAGGTGTGTCCACGCCTCTGAGCGCTTCTCTGCTCCAATCAGATCTTCTGTCACCCTTTTAGGTGGTGTACTCTTCCGCTTCACAGTTTACAAATATTGCATCTTATTTCACAGTATGTTGGCCACTATTAGGCGTAGTCACTTAATTCAATAACATTTTTCATATCATATTTAATACTTCTAAATAAGGACACAATAAGGCACATTGTAACAGCTTATATATTGATTATTATCACAATATATTGCAACACACAGGACACCAGGAACAGTTGGTAGAGACCTTTAATGTCAGAACTCAGCAGGGACAGATGATCAGCACAGGAGAGTACAAAAGGCCAAGCAGATGAACCAGTAGGGGACAGTCAGAGGGTAGGTGGAGGCCAGGCAGAGGATCAGGAATCAGACAAAAACGGGCAGGTAAGAGGCGGGCAGCAGGAAACCAGTCTGGACTGAAGTGCTGGGGAGCCTTGGATGAGTCGGAGAACAATCTGGCAATGAGAGAGCGAGCAGGAGAGAAATACTGGCTTGATTGGAGATGAGCTGCAGCTCATGCAGCCCAGGTGAGCTGACGAAGGGGAAGTGACTGGCCTGTGGGTGAGGTGGAGGCCGGTGAGGTGGAGGCGGGGTGAGTGGAAAAGTACAGAGGCGCAGCAGGTAAAGACTGTGACAGTAATATAGACTGGGAAACAGCAGTAGAGCCATTTGAAAAACTTGGTGTGAAAGAATAATGTTGCCCTGTAAATTAGTTCAATTAATAACTACAGAATTTTTTATAGAAGTTATAGAAGTCTTAGGTAACTGTGGAGAACCTGTGTTCGCACACTGCAAGGTGTGACAAGGAAAAAATATCAGGGGGCAAAAGTGAGAATTGGGTTAAAAACAGGTGATAATTGAATAGATTTGCATCTGAAATAACTCTTCACGCCTGCCTCCAGAGAACGTTTGGTTGAGTGGAAAAGTGATATTGTGCAATGGGAATATGTTCACTCTGATGCATGCAATGTTTGTCTGAGGAAGCTGGCACAATAAGTGACAGATTACACGTGAAGGTAGATGATTGCTGTAAATCCCTGTGAACACTGCGTGTCGTCACTAGATCAACACATTATTCTACATCATACATAAGTCATCTTTTAAAATGTTTCCCATGTCGTTGTTACTGAGGCTGTATTATATTAGCCCTCTAAAGACTCATCTTTCTTTCTTTTTTCTTTTTTTTTTTTTTTAAATCAACCTCAACGAGTAGACGCATCACTATGTTTCAACTATTTGTGTGCAATAAAATATGCCCTGTTGTTAAATGTTTGCAGGGTCTGTTTGTTCATCATATCAGTCCGTCAGTCATGGCCACCACCAGTGTTTTATACCCTTTTCCCTCCTAAATGAGTTCATCCGGGGAGAGCAGCTCGGAGATATAAGCAGGTGCCAAACCAGACGGGGCCTTAAAAATGATTAAAAGTATTTCAAATTAAAATATGAAAGACACGGGTAGCCAATGTAAAGATGCTAAAATAGCTGCGATATGGTCACATTTTTTTCAACCAGTTAAGAGCCAAGCTGCAACATTTTGTATAAGATACGATCAGTACGGATCTGAAAAGTGCATTCTCTCTAATATAGAATATTAGATCATATATATTATAATATCCAGCAGGGTTGCTAAAAGACCTTACATCCCACTTGATTTATTACCTCAGTAAAACGTTTTCCTGATGAGTTCATGGTCTCTGATGCTAGTTTTCGAGACTTCTTCTGTTCAGCATGATGTTCATTTTGTAAATGAAGGTTCGGCAGGGTAAGCTTTTGGGCGAGGCTAACTTTTGATTCAGAGGTCACTACCAAGGTGTGGTCCGATCGCCGAAAAAAAGCCTTAAGCAATCGCTCGTGCTTTGCCCAAACCTCTTGCGTCACTTCTGGTTGCAAAAAAACAAAAGCGTGAACAGCCTTTTTCCAGATCGGGGAATGACACAAACTATTTTATTTTGCTGATATTTCCTAATGGATAGACAAAAAGATTGGATAACCTTTTAACTTCCAATTACAGTCGGACACATCATAGGAACTGGTTCTTAGCGAGCACATTACACATTCTCCCCCTGCTTGAATGACCTCACAGACTGCTTGTGCAACACGTGGTACAACAGTATTCTGTAATGAGTGTATGCATAACTGTACAAATGCAAAATCACAATTTCAGTGGCTGTGGACTCACAGTAACAGTTGCCTTTAAGTAGAGCTTGCACATAGGTATGTAGAGATCCTTGCATTGAGCTTTTTGAATAGCATGAATACTGCAATGAGTCATACAGGTGAACACTATGGTTGTTTAGCATAACAGTAAAGTGGTGAACGTCCCACAGGACAGTTGCATTAAATATCAAAGAGTCCCAGTGGGGTTTAAAGGTAGTTTCCTCACACCTTCCTCCCCCATCTCTTTGTTTTCCTCTTTTCCCCAAACCCACCTTCGCCTCTTGCACATAAAGTCAGCTTCACTGTGATTGGCAGGGAGGACATTAACTTGTTATTCATTGGTTCCAACCCATTCCCATCTACCTGAGGGCCTGGCTGCAAGACTACTCATGCTGCAACTCTCACTAAGGAAACACATTTTTTATTCCCGGCTTTGTATAGTTTTCACTGCCGTATTCGAAATACCGCAGATTTGACAGCACTGCGAGAATCCTCATGAAGACCAAAAAGGAGAAAGAGGAGATGTCTGAAGTCACTGTGAATCGTTTTTCTGAAGGTAAGGCTCATGAAGCTGAGTCAAAAATCTGTGAATGATCTTTAGTGCTTGTTCTTTGCTTTGTGCTCTGAGCACCAGACTGATGGATTTTACCTTTCGAGGAAAAGTTTGACAGAACACAAGATTCTAGTAAAGCAACTATTATTTACTGCCTTGTCGCTGTGCACCGGCCTGTGATCTTATACTCAGAATGAATCAATTTATTCACATAATATAATTTGATCCAAACATTACTGGTAAATAAAATGTGATGCATATAAAATACATATTATAATAAAACCTGTTATCTGTTATTGTTCGCATGCATTGTTCAGGGTGATTAGCAGTGAACGCTGTTGTCGACATGATGACCTTCATCGACAAAGGTCACAGTGTAAACGTGAAGAGCAGCAGAGCACTTTAAATATCATTCATTCATTCATTCATAGATGAACACGACCAGCACAGAAAAGCGTTTACGTTGGACTTAAAGTCTCATTGCTGCATGACTTTTATGTTGTGTATTGAATTTTTTAGGCACACGCTTGAAGTTACCAACATTTGTTTTTGTCATAAAAATGCAGACAGTGGTGAGTCACGCCGAACTGACTGATCATCACAGTGTTTCCACACTTCTGGATTTAGAATAAACAGGGATTCTAACATTTCGAAGGCAGCATTTAAGGTTTATTTGAGGAAAAATAAACTGTGATTATTATTACAGATTGTGTTTCTATTGGAGTCGGTTGATGGTAAATTTGGCCCAGCTCTTCAGTATGAATAATTTTAATGTTTGACCGCAAAAATGATCGCTGTAAGCTGCCGTGCACTTTGTTAGACGTTTATCGCTCTCAGTCAGTAACATATTGCCGACAGATTCATTCAGTAGCTCTTATATGACATCCATTACTGAATTATGAAACCATTTATAATCATAGGCCTTTCAGCACATTTTAATTGAATATTTATTCAGGCATCATGCTTGTGTTGCTTTTATATACCAACAGTGTGAATATCATGCTCGTGTTGTATGCGTTGTGCTCCTCTGATAATGCCCCTCAGTTGCTCCTGGAGCTTGATTAATGTTTCACAGTCAAACTCATTGTGCAGTTGCAATGACCCCCATGACCACACAACATTAGTCTATTAATGCAGCATTTCCTTGCTTGCCTGGCCTCTTTGGCAGCGATGCTATGGTCACTGTTTGACTCACTGCTACGCCAGCGATGAAAGTCCACAATGCATACAGCATGTGTGTGTTTCTGTGTGTGAGCGGGTCAGGGAGCCGAGGGGTGATCTGAGGTAATGTGTGCAGTGTATTCACATGTCAGCACGCTTTTTTTATTTAGAACCATAAGCGGTGAATAGGATCCGCAATCTGATAGTTTGATCTGTTGAAAAATACATGTCTTTGAAAAAAGGATACAAAACATAAAGGTCCTGGTGTAGTAACAGGACCTCAGATCTACATTTGCATTTTTTTTTGGCCTGGGTTTGGTTCAACAAAGATTTACTATTTGATCAGATATTTTTTTAATGTATACAGTATATCATATAATATACCATATGTTCACTAATGATCTTTTTTAAAAAATTTTATTACACAAATAAAGCATCTGACGTACACAAGACGTACTGTAGCTGAGGCCTAAATAAATAAAAAAATGTTGATGTAGTCCGTGATTAATATGCCGGCGAACTACTTCAAGGATCATTTATTGTCATTATTTGTCATAGACAAAGGGTTGCAAAACCAAACGCATTTGCTACACAAGAAAAACATGATGAAACACAAGGAAACAAAAAACAGTAGTGCCACATGCAAATTCTTTTCGTTTTGGATTCTTTTTGCCTTAATTGAAAATACACCCGAAGAGGGAGAGAGGGGACGACATGCAACAAACAGCCATAGGTCAGATTAAAAACCGGACCGCTACCAAGGACTCAGCCTCAGTACGTGGTGCACCCACTCTACCTGTTGAGCTGCCAGGGCGCCCGTATTTAACCAGAAGTTTAGTTGTTAAGTTGGCTGAAAAATCCCTCACACTGTCCAAACACTGAGGACACGACCTCAGAGTCCTCAGTGGAGCTACGACCCTGTTTCTGATGAGACATTTTGGAACGAATAATCATTTGCATGATTGTAGGTCTCCATCAACTCTTTTTTTGCAATCATCAAACCGGGAGATACATGTAAAATAGTACAACTTGCTTTGACAAACCAGGTGCACTTTAGAGTTAGAAAAATGTCAATTGTGTTCATAGATTTTAATTGGTCTTTTTCACCAAGAAAGTCCACTTCTATTCAGACTCTGAGGTATGTGACCTTTAAAGTGACTATACAACATGAAAAGTATAATTTCTTCCTATTAAATCCTGAACTGAGTCAGATTCTGACAGTTTGGGCTTTTTTTTTTTTTGAACAACAGACTGTGCTGCCACCTCGTGGCAATGAAGGGGAAAGTCATTCCTGCGCTTCTGTGTTTCGGTTTACCTTTGTTTTGCCCTGGGCCAAGTACTGATTGTCCTGAACGTTGCCAGCTAACCCTGTGTCTCTATTTTCTTACCCCTATAATCAACATGTGAGAACTTTTCCTATCTGGAGACTTGGTTTATTCTTGTTGCATCCACCCACCCGCCAAAAGTCGACCAGACCTGTATGAAATAAAGAATCTACTGAGCACCTAAGGTGTGTCCAGTAACTGCATTAGAAAGAGCTTGTACATTTTTACAAGGCTTGTAACTTCTACAAAAATAACAAGCAGGTATAATGTGAGTAATGACACAATGCAATTAGGAATTCAATGGAAGGAATGTACTAGGAGAAATTACCATCTCATACAAGGATTTATTTGTTTTGAATGTAAAAATGATTTCCCGGCAGAAAGTCATTTACTCTTGCAGAGGTCATCTTCCTATTTTGTTGTTTGTATTAACATTCAGCCCTGGCAAATAAATTTGTCTACAAAATTGTCAGATAAAGTCGCAGCATTAAAATTCCTCCTACATGCGCCCCAGTTAAAAGAAAGAAGTGCAGTTTTGTTCCTTCGGGCCGAGCTGAGCGTTCCTCTGAAGTCAAACTCGATCAAAAGACAACATCACAGTCTGCGTAAACAAGCGATAGTCGTGTCACTTAGCCGCCATCAGGAAAGTTTTATTTACTCAAATCGACACTTTTAAGATTTTTTGGGACAGCCATTCAGTCTGCTGTTTGACACTCCAGCTAGAGAGGGAAAAATAGAATATAAAAAATAATATAATTCTGATTTCAGGATGTAAAGTTTCGTTTTTATTCTCACGGTACATTATGGTGTGTACCAATTGTCGGGTTAAAAATAATTCACATAACTTAGTAGATTTGAATGAATGAAGAACAAATCAGGAAGTAAGAGCTAGTTAATGAATAGCTAAATAGTTCCTGAGTAACTCTAAATCAAGAATTATAGATAATGATAAGACACGCCAGACTGCTACATAAATCTTTAATCCTGCTTATTGACCACTTTATGAATCATGACCAACAAATAACCGGATCTAATCATTGAACTAATTATCAATTTATTATTATGTACATATTGCTTTAGTACCAAATCTAGTGTGAAGAAATGACACAAGAAAAAGTTATTTTTCTCTTCTTCTGTGACGACCATGATCACCAGTGTAGTCATTTTATTTCTTTTCCAATTTCCCAGAGCAGCAGGTCATGCGGTGAGTTCATAGCGTAACAGCGAGTGTGTCATGAGCCTTGAAACAAGATCTTTTTTCTTTATTTTTACTACTTTCACCAGGCCTGTTTGTGTCTGCATCTGGTTTCAACTACTTCATGATGGTCTATCCATGCCAAAGGCCTGACAGGGATAGATTTGCCTCCTCAGTGTGTACCTTAAGAATGACTGAAGTGATATTTGTAGTTAAAGGTACCCTGTGGAGTTTTTTGACCACTAGTACCAAAATGGAGCAATGTTTTTACACACACAACGCAGTACATAGTCTTGGAGGTGGTTTCATGCAGTTCCGCTGACTAACAATAGGTGGCAGTATTGCGCAGCGATGTGCTAACATAGGCAAGAAAGAAGAAAACTAGCATGTAAACAAAGTATGTTTCAAATCCCTCCAAAAAAATCTGCTCTGTAAATGTTTTATAAGGTAGGAAATGAAGCTTATAAGGCCTAAAGTACACACACAATATAATGTCATTTAGTGAGAAACTATAGTGAGAACTGAGTACCTTTAAAGTTTAGCTGTCTATTGTTCATGCAAGTAATGGGAAAGTGTGTTAACACTATAACATAGTTCACATTGGTTAATGTAACGTGGAATGTCTATTTTTTTCTCCCATAATTGTGTGGTTAACATCACTATGTGAACAATCTGAGAGTTTCCAACCTTGGTGTTCCCGGGGCTGAAAGTAACACACAGCTTCTACAAACAGAATCATGTCATCAAATAATAATAAATTAAAAAAAACTATAATCACATAAAAAAATCTACTCATGGATATTTTAAGCAATATCAAATTAAGTAAGGAAAAGCTGTTATTAAGATTCCCTTCTTGAAAGTCTACTGGCTGTCCTTTTTCAATAACTTCATCAAGTTATTTAAAAAGAGATTTAAAAACAAACAACAGCACACAATTATACAAATATGTTTTCCCCTTTTCTCTCTACTTTCAACCCTTTAAATGAATCACCTTCCCACTCAGAACTGAACCAAACGGACACATATTTGTGTCCAACCCGCCCTCACAGGATCCCCGAACTAATCTAAACATCAAAGCCCCAAATATGAATTAACACACATGAACAAGAAAAGGGAGACTTCATCGTTTTTAATAATTTGACGAATTTCGAGCTGAATCTTTTCAGATGCATATTTGCATTCCACCCCATCTATATACAGTATGAAAGTTACTCACATACCATGAAGAGGACACGCGTTCTGGGATTAAGCAGAATAACACCTGTGTCATGTTTCAAATGACGCTTAAAATACAAAAGCACTGAAATAAGTGTGTACACACCTAAGTTAGCTGCATGTTGAAGTAAAATCAGGAGAATAAGAGCCAGAAATCATTAATACCAAAACCATATTTTAAATACCCTTCAGATCATAGGCACAAGGACCCAGCAGAAAAAAAAACACGCCTCTCACCCTCCCTGCTCTCTTCCTGTCCTCGCACTTCCTCCCTCAAACCCATGTGCTGCTGGAGGAGGGGTGGTTTTACCTCAGCATGTGCGTGTGTATGGGTGTGTGTATGAAAGATATTGAGAGGTGATCACCGGCGAGTGCAGGGTGTTTAGAGGGCAGAGAGAAGGATGATGGGTTGACCTTTGGAAAGCAGCTCACCTAACAAATCTGGAGAAACATGGAAGCCAAGAAGGTCCTCCATTTTGTGCCATCTGGTAAGTTTTACAGGGCTGGAGGGTTGTGAGAAGGTCTTTCATGATGAAACCTGAGCCAACTGTGCTAAACACGTGGAGAAACCCTCTCTACTGTGTGTGTGTGTGTGTGTGCGTGTCTGTGTGTGTGTGTGCGTGTGTGTGTGTGTGTCTGTGTGTGTGTGTGTGTGTGTGTGTGTGTGTGTGTGTGTGTGTGTGTGTGTGTGTGTGTGTGTGTGTGTGTGTGTCTATCTACAGTGCAGGCTTTTATCCTTAGATTTACAATAATTTACAATAACCCTTCTATGGGGGATATTTTCTTTTTTTATGTCTTTATATTCTTGTTATTAAAACCAGAGCATATGAGCAAGATGCTTTTATTGCCAGTGGAGCCAGAAAGTCAAAAGGATATGGCTCAATATTTTCAATATGGCAATAAACGGCACACTTATCTGTCGTGGAAGGTTTTTTTTACAGCAGACCTGCGAATGATTTTTAGCACGTTTTACCACTCTTATAGTAACACACGGGTGAAGGGACTTGTTACAGAAAGGTAGAAGAAATGATTTAAAGACTTATTTGGTTAAATGTTCTGTTGTTGTATTAGGTGGGAAAGTCTTTATGCAGCTACAGTGTCATATATTCCACGACATGGCTGCATAACACTTCTGTTATCACGCCACTCGCAGAATACAACAATAGCACAGGCCATCAAAACAACACACTAACTCCAACAAACAACTTTAATAATCCCTTAATAGTCTTAAATATCTTGCAAACATTAATGGGTCCGTCTTCACCAATGTGAGGTTTTGCCGCTTTTCTTTGTCTTATGTGATAACAAATGGATTGTGGGTTTTTTGGCTGTTGGTTGGACACAACTGGTTGGTTGAAGATGCGAGCGTGTCAGGAATTGTTCACTATTTTATGACAGATGACAGAAGACCTATTATATAATAATAAGAATAATAACTATTGTGTTAATTATTTGAGAAATGGCAGATGAATTGATAAGGAAATGAAGTTGCAGCACTACAACAAGTATATGGTTCAGTTCAGCTCCATTAATGGGTTAAAAAGTCCTACTTGAATTTTCTCAGGTCGAGGATTAAGGAAGATTATCTAGCAGAAAAATGTCTAATATTCTAATCTGGTTTTCCCACTGTTATTTAAGACATTCTCTGGTTGAAGTTGAAGATAATATGATACAATTGAAACGTAAGAAGTATCCAACCGACAGCATCCTCATCCTTTGCTACAATTATCTTCAGGCTTACAGCCGTTATGCAGGTTTTTATGTCATCCACCAAAAACTGAACGTTAATAACAAGAGTTGGCTGTTTAAAACACTTCAGTCTCCCAGAGGATGAGTGCCACGTTGTTGTCTATGTGAGGAGAAATCACCTTCAGCTGTAGTGCTTTGGCTGGTGAAGTTCAACTCATGCGACTATGATTACTGTTGGTCCGGTGGTCATATGCACCGTGCTGGATAACCAAACATCAGGTAGTCGTGGGCCTTTGAGGTGTTGAAGTGGAATGAGCTGTAGTTCCTCCTTCCTGTTATTTGCTTTATTTCAATATGTGAATGTGTACATTGTGACCTGCAGAGTACACATTGTACACATTGCCCGCACCGACCGTGGTCGAACACAGCGCAGATAAGGTTGGCTTTAACATATTTTATAACATATCGCACGAAAATAGTGTGTTTTACTACAGAGCAAAGAATTGACAAGCAGGCCTTTGTATAAAAAATACATTTAAAAAAAAGTCAAAGCTGCAAGAACCCCGTATATTTACGAAGACCTTCTGTCTCGATGATTCGACCTTGTAAGGTTCAGCTCAGATTCGGCAGCTTTGGAGGTTTTTGTTCCCAGAGACCCAACAAGGATTCTTCTGTTTCTTATTGCTCAAGGACATCTCTGCCCACAGATAGCAGCGTGGAAGAGATTAATAGAAGTCGCCTGAGGCTTTAAGTCTGCCTTGTTTGTCCAGTGAAATACAGGAATTACAGACATCAAATCACCGGCATTAACAGAGCAGTGGTTTGAAGTTTCAACTGGTGGTTGAAGAAAAATAAACATTACGTTTTTAAATAACGGCGAAACAGTACGTCTTGAGCAATGTGGTGCATTTTCCACACATTTCGCTTAAATGTGGACACATTAATCGGAGCATTACTGTTGGCCTCCAACAACACATCCCTCATCTGCGTTGGTAGCTCAAAAAGAGGAAGAGTAGGGAGAAGTGACTAAATTACAGCAGAAACATGCCTTTACTGAGATCTAACAGACCTCTGACCCATTATATAGCTTTGCTAGCTATTACAACCCAATAAGAGCTGTTTCATGACATGTGTCGAGTTAGCTTGTCACCCCAAATCATGTTTGATTGGATACATTTATGTATATGGTCCCAAGTTCAAGATGAGAATACATTTTAATGTTTTGCAGGAAGAGAAAAAAAGAGGATTTTCTTTAAAAATAATTTAAATTAATTGGCATATACCAACATATATTAATTAACACAAAGACACAGGATTATAACTTGGAAAATGTCCTGCAATAGTTCACAAACAGGCTCAGCAGACTATTTAAAGAAGTAGTGTCAATGTCAAAGGCTTGACATCTGTCACTGTCAATGTCACAAATGTGTACCTTAGGTGTTGGCCCGCCTGCCAACAGGAACAGGCATCAGCCATCATAACCAAAATGATTTGCCAACATCATTTATATATATATTATATATATATATGTATATAAATATTATATACATATATATATATATAATATATACATAAATGTATATGTATATATATTTATGTATATATTATATATATATATATATATTATATATATATATATACATATATTTATATAATATTTATATACATATATGATATATATGTATTTTTATATATTTATATATATATATATATATATATTATATACAGTATATACTATATATATATATACACAGTACATTTATATACATATATAATATATATGTATTTATATATGTAATATTTACATACATATAATATCTATATATATATACTGTATATATATACAGTATATATATGTGAGATTTTTTTTATCTATTGTGGGTTTCTACCTCACCTGCACGGGTTTTAGTTTATTTTTTACTTTTCCTCTGTTTGACCTTTTTTAATAACAAATGTCTAAGTAATACATAAAAACCCACAGCTCTGCAGATGGACTGCAAAAATATCTACTTTGATAAACTTTTACTGTAGTCTGTAATGATTGAACAAAGACAGGTAGAGAAAACAATGTGGTGAATTTTCCCACACGGACACATTTTTACTCTTGAAGCACACATTTCATCCATGTTTCACGTCAACTTCACTCTTGAACTGATGAGAAAAGTGCGAGTCTTTACAATTCAGTGGTAGTCAGTGTCTACTGTTGATCACGCTGATAAGATATAGTGGAAAGTATTTTCAATTAACTTGACCTTTATCTTTACGAGACAAGACAGTAAAGGCCTCAATCAGGCAGGCTAAATCATCCTCCCTCCACACATCCTCTGGTACAAACAGCTCTTTTCATAAACTGTGAGGCACCCTGTTGTCTGTGCAGACTCCTGTGAAGAGGAGGAGGCCTGGGAATGTTCTGTCTAATCTGCTTTGAGATATAGCCTTGCTCGGGAGCCCCCTGGAGCCAATCTCTGCCTCAGGCAAGGAAAAGCTCATCTGTGCAGCTACAGCAGCGTCTCACAGATACATGACCGCCTATACAAACATCAAACACAGCTGGTGTCACATTTTTGTTGTAACTGAGAGCGAAGGGGTCTCTTTTCAGTTCCTCAGCATGTGACGTGTTACACCGTCCTCTTCTCCTTAACTGACATCTACTCTGTATCTCCATACTCTTACACCATATGATGCGTCACTCTACTGGTCTTCGAGGTCTGATCGACTGTGCGTCACACTGGCAATAATAATTCATTATTTTAATTTCTCTCAGTGTACAATGGGAGCAGCCGAAAAAGGTTGACGCCTACTAGGGAATGCAGACTGTTTTTGTCACTTTGATGTTCAGTATATGCTACTGTTGCACACTTCAGACACAACAGGGTCAAACTGTCGAAGAGTTTTCTCCCCACGTGCAGGTCAGTTTGTGTCTGTGACTGCATGTAATGTGAAAGGGATCGCTTGTAGTGACTGGAGTTTTTTTCTCAGCTCTCTGGAGCTTTTAGCACCTTTCAGCTCATTGTTTTGGTTTAGCGGCGACCTGCAACTTTATTGTTTGGTTCACTCTCACCGCTCTCACCAACCTTGTTTGCAACAGACAGCTGTTTTGGCTAAAAAAGCTCTGTTAAACCCAGTGTACAGCGCAGCACCTGACAGCTGACGAAGCAGGTGAACACAGTGGAGCATTGAGCAGCTAAAAAGCCAGATATTTCCCTCAGAAGATGGTGGGGAATCAAAACAGAGCGAAAAGAGCGTATATATTGGACTTATTTCAGGCAGCTAAAAAAAACATGACTCCAATGAATGATATTGTTGCACCAAATCTGCTCGATGTGTAAAAAAAAAAAAAGAGCAACTGTTTGCTAATATATGGTGATAATACATGAACATTTTTTAGATTTCATAATCTATCCTTTCCATATTGTGGTTGAAGATTTCAAGGTTATAAACAGTGATGAACCATTTTAATATAAAACACTTTATAATAAATGAAGCTGTGTAAATAACATATTTGTCTTTTCTCCTCCAGAGGCTCCATCCACCGGGAGGTCCAAGAATGGATATGTTTTCCAAGAGATGGGTGCGTAGCTGCAGTAATACATATTCTTATTTACTTTAATTTCTTTTTCTCTCAGCATGGGTCCTGCTTTTATGTCCATGATGTGCTCTCTTTTGCAAGCACAGAGAACATAATTCATGTTTTTTTTATTTTGTCTCCGGGATATGAGGAAAAATACTGTATATTTTCACTGTATTGCAACAGCAATATTTATGCTAATGCAAATATTTCTCGCTGCTCACTGATGACCCATTTCACATGCTGGTGAGCACAGCCAGTCCCTTCGCTGAGAGGTTAATTAATGGGTAAATAATGAGGCAGATGATCTCTGAGTCGATGATGGGAAGCGGGAATTATCATAGCTCAAAGCTTTGCTCGTGAAGGGTTAAGGTTAATTCTCTAATTCTGTAGCTGTTTCTTTCTCCCCTCATAAAAACCGAGATGCCATATTTATCTTCTATACAATTAAGGAATTTACGAGGGGCTGCTTTTGTTATATTGCTGCATGTCTGGTTTAAGGGGAATTTTTTTTATTGACTCTCTCTCTCTCCCTCTCGCTGTGTGCTGTTGTCAACAGATGGCAGAGTGGTGGGAGGGAAAAATAAATTGTCCCTTACTGGAGACACTGTTAATGTGGCCTGCATTGGATCTCAACCTTGATATACAGAACAGTATTATCCAATTGTTAGGTTCAGCTATACAATGGTCTCGATTGTAAAGTGAAATTGAACAAAGTACTGCAGCAAAAAAATATGTAATCCTGACACAAAAAACTCTCAGTTTCAGTAGAAATGACAGTCAGTCATGTAAACTGACACTTGGTTATCGACTGTGACCACTTGTGTTTTATCCACAGAGCTGCAGGATGGAGAACAGGAGGATTGTGGGGAAGATTCACCCGTCACTCACAAAGACCACACCTATGACAGCCAGACCCAGATCAGTGTTTCCGGTGTGTGTGTGTGTGTGTGTTTAAATAAGTTCACTATAACATGTTTAGTCTGTGGTGGGATTTGTTCTAAGAATATAGATTAGAGCGCACAAACGCCACCATCATTTACCAATAGAGATTAATAAAATCATCGCACTGCTGAGCTCTTGTGACTTTTATTATCTGAGAATAACCTGCAGCCTTTGCATTTAGGAAGTCATGTGTGCCAGCTTTGATTCAGTCATAATAACTGAGACGTGAACTGTCAGCTAGATGTTTTAGCTGTTTCCAAGAATAACTTTAGAACTATGAAAGAACCATTTGCAGTGGGGATCGGAGCAAAGATGAGGCGCTGGAGGCGGAGACAGTGTGTACAGTTATACATTCTGTATGTGGCTTTTGTTTGCAGATTCTGAATGTCCTGGCTTTGGGCTTCTAAACACAACCAGAAAAGTAAGACTTGCTTTTCTAGTCACAATCATTACTGCAAAAAAAGATTTCTTTTACACTTCTTACCACTGAATATACAGCACAAATGTACCAAACTGTACCATCTTTAAAGCAAAAACAACCCCTCACACTTGATTTTTTTGAACTACATGAGAATTGATCTTAATCTGAAAGCATTGCGCAGGGAGGAAATGTGTGTTGGGTGATATACAGTCAGCAAAATCAGAAAAGAAACCTTTCACCTTTTTTGCACTATGACATTAATCAAATTTCACTTGTTCTTGGCTCACACTAGTATGTGAAGCTGATGGACTTCCAGGAGGAAGTGCGCGCCCACAGAGACCTGGACAGCTTCCTGGCCCAGGCAAGCATCCTTTTAGATGAGAAATCTGTCACTCTGGACGAGGTCCTGAGGCGGATGTTAGCTCATGTGGTGGAGGACGGCAACGGGAGCTGTGATGCGGACGAGGTCATGGACTCGCTGTTCACGGACGCGGCAGGGAAGGAGTTTAATGGTGAGCAAGAGATATGAAGAGCACTTTGAGTTGAAGTGTTTGCTTCAAACAATGCTTGAAATATCAATCGATATATCAATATTTTCTTTTGGTTGTTCAAAATTGAAATGTTTTATGCTCCCGCAGTTCACCTTCTGTCAGAGACCATTCAGGGTGTGACTGCTACTTCCACTGGCATTCATTACCAGCAGTCCTGGCTGTGTATTCTGTGAGTTCATGTACAATAATATTTATGTGAAAGGGTGCTATTTTGACTAATTCTCCCAGGCTCAGTTCAGCAGGTGAATGTAATGGATCATTGAGTTCATTCATTGGAAAAGCTATTTTCTTTGATAGGGTGGGGGTTCTAAACTACACCTGCCAATACAGAATGCTGCACAGTCGACCATTTGTACGTCACTGATCCAAAATAACTTATTTCTTCTAATTGATTCAGCTCCAATGTGAGGAGCCTGCAGAGACGTCATGTCTGCATCGCCCGTCTGGAGAGGCCACAGAACTGGGGGGTCAACTGCTGCGAGGCCCGCTATGTTATCCTCATCCTGTCCCCTCCTCGAACGGTAAGGGCCAGTCTTCACTTCTATTTACAGTCCTGTGACTGTGAGTCCTGTGTTCTTTTTTTTTTTTTGCAATCGGGCGGCTTACAGCAACTATTCTGACAATCTAGTAGTCGTTTCAGTGAAGAATTGTAGTAAATTCTTTTTAAATGTGTATATTTGCTGGTTTTCCTTGCCTTAAATGATAGTAAACTGGTGGTCTTTGGGTTTTGGACTGTTTATCAAAAAACAAGCAATTTGAAGGCGTCCACTTAGGGTCTGGGAAACTAATATTTTTTTAATTATTCAAATGATTAATTGAGAAAATAATAGGCATATTAATGAATAATAAAATGATTATTATTTACCACCCTAGTCAGGTTAATTCATAGAAACCACATAGCTTTGGCTCATTCTTCATTACGACACAATAAGGAAACAATGGCTCCAAATTGTCTGTCGGTGAGATTGTGAAATCTAAACAGCTGTGTTGAAGATATCTTTAAGAGTCAAATGTAAAGGTTCTCTAGTAACTCTTTCATTATCCTTCTCAGAAAAGCACCAAGACGGCCATCGAACTCGGTAGAACGTTTGCCACGATGTTCTCCGACATTTCCTTCAGACAGAAGCTTCTGGAGGCAAAGACGCAGGAGGAGTTTAAACAGGAGCTGGTCTACCAGCGACAGCAGCTCTCCATAGTCACCGAGAAGCTGGTCGTAGAGGAAGTGGAGGACTCGGATCCACGTAGAGGGAAACCACTTCAGGTGTGAAACAAGAGCAAACAGGAGATGTAAAACAGACTGTGACATTTTGGCTCTGTGCTGTAATCGGTGCAGAAATGGCCATTTTACTAACATGGGTAAAGGATGTTGTATAACTAAAGAACAGCGCTGCCAAAAAGTGTAAAAGCTAATATACAACAATCGGGAACATAACTCTACAGAACAACGAGTTGTTACTTGTAAAACCAACATTTATATTCTCTACTGACTGTTAGGCATCTCCACATGTGGGACCCACAACCCACTGTTTTCCCACTCCACCCAGGCATATAAAGATGTGAGGCAGTAAAGTAAAGTAGTTGAGCCAGATTATCTGATTATCCTGTTTCCACACTCTATCAGCCAGGCATGAGGAATGAGAAGCAGCTGGGCAACAGACTGAAAAAGCTGCCAAGTCTACCATGGCACTGGCAGCAGAATGTGTGCAGCTCCATGTAATGATAAAGTACTTCATTATGTCCAGTGTTTAACTTAAGAGGAAATGTGTGCGCCCAGCAGGAGGGCGGAGAAGTGGGAACACCCAAATACTGCCTAGAGAGAAAGCATGTATTTGGGTTGTAAAAGACCAAAGTTAACAACAGGTTGTGGCTACACCTGATGTCCTGAATGGCTTCAAAACAGAATTTAAATGTAGGTTTGTCGCTGCCAAACCAACTTTTTAACCTGTTCTGAAACTCCAAAGTCGTACAATACAAAAAACAAGCGATGATGAAAACTCAGGTGTGTCAGTATGTTCGATTTTACACTGGGTGTCAGCTACGCTCCTTCACAAGTGTCTCTAAAAAGTCATTATTTACTATGTTCTTTTTAAAGACCCATTATTTAGCAAGCTAATGTATGAAAATGAAGGTATTTCCAATGAATCTTCTGTTAATTGAATATTTTACGATCTTCTCTCACTCACATAAGTCACAGTCAGAGGAATGTTTCGATGTAAGGTCACATTCAGACCAACATTAGCAATGTATTGGGTGGAGGGGTCATCCAATCATTTCCGTGGGACCACTGCGTCAGCACAGCAAGGGTCTCCACGCGGCAAATGAATACACGCAAGTGCACATTCCTCAGCGGTGGAGGAACATTTCAGATCCTTTGCTGGTATTTAAGTATAATCAGGAACATTTCAAAGTATTAAAAGTAAAATTACTACGCTATATATTAAAAATAATTCAGCGGAAAATCAGTAAATTGTTTTGTTACGCCGGAACCATGAAATGAGTTTTCTTAAATAAGTAAACAAATAAAATAGTTGGCAATTCATTTTCTCTCAATTGATTGATTTAGTTAATCGACCAATTGTTTCAGCTATACATGTATATTTTCACGTGAAAAGTAACTCTTAACTATAGCTGTCAGATAGATGTAGCGCGGTAAAAAGTAGAAGTATAAAGTGGCACGGAAAAGAAAATACTCAAAGTACTCGAAGTGCAAGTACCTAAAATCTGTACTTAGGTAGAGTACTTGAGTAAATAAAGTTTCACCTCTGTTAGATTACTTACGTATTTCTAGTGTTTACATCATAGTCATAGACCACTGTGCAGTGTTTTGGCATCTGATATCCTACAAACCGATGGATTTATTACTCAAAAATGTATTTCATCTTCTCACTAGTGTAACTGCAGCCTCTTGCATCTTTATTTTTTTTTTTTAAACATAGTGTTTCCAACTTAGCTTCACCTCACGAAGTCCAAAAACATGATGCAAGATATTTTTTTTTACCAACACAATTTTCAATGATGTATGAAAATCTGCACACAAATCAAGACCAGAACGTATCAAGGAGCCTCGGTGACAAAAAATAAGTTTTTAATTCTACGGCCCCATTAGAGGGAACTGGTCAACACTGGAGTTACAGCATGTGACTACGTGTTGTCTCCTGCCGTGACAAGTTCTTCACACTGACTGAAGTGTCCAGTCTAAATGACTAAAACTCTGCATTTTCCTTCACAGTGCAAAGATTTCTTCAAAGCCGGTAAAGGTGTTTTCGATGACCTCCGTCGCAGACTCCCCCTCTACCCCTCAGACTTCACAGATGGTATTAATACTTTCTTGTAATACTGCTTCCCAAGTATGAACAAATCTATTCAATTTAATTGCGACAGCTACAAAATCATGAAAAGTCTTCTTCAAAAAAGTCTTTGAAGATAACTCCAGGTTTTGGCTGCTTTGGCTGTTATATCTTTTATAACCCTTTAAATAATCCATCAAGGTATAACTGGGAAGGACCGCTGCCTGCTGAAGTACACGACCACAGCTATTTTCCTCTACATTGCAATTCTACTGCCTGCCATCGCCTTTGGCTCATTGAATGACGAAAGCACAAGGGGAGAGATAGGTATGGACTCCCGTCTTTGATCTGCAACATCTTATAATATTATTAACTATCTAATCTACAATAACTGAAGTTTTCTTCTTTTTTTTTTTTTTTTTTTCCGACAGATGTCCAGAAGACCATTGTTGGCCAGAGCATTGGAGGAGTGATCTATTCTCTGTTTGCTGGCTCGCCACTCGTCATTCCGCTGACCACTGCACCGCTGGCCATCTTCATAAGCGGTGTGTATTGTGTCTTAACGTTTAACGCATTTGTGCCCGCAACTGACATTTTTTCATTTTGGTGGAAATGTTCTCTGGACTTGCCTGAGCACAAAGCCGAAGACATTTTCTGTCTAACTAAAGTGAGATTTTCTTCTCGTACTATATTCAGTCTTTATGTTTTTTCTACATATTTCATTATATATATTTGGTATATATGAACCCATAACAGGTTGCATATCAAAGACATTTAAAATGGAAGACATTCAATAAACACAATATTGGCGGTTTCCAGAATCTTCTTTTTTTTTCTTCTTGAAATCCTGACTTTGACTATTAATAAAAGTGAGATTACTCATGACAAATTGACAAATGTCACAGTTGTACTGTTAGATACTTGCCCAAAGTATGTTCGTATCAGATTGCAAGACTTTCGAAGCTCAAATGAGTTAAACATGCGAGTTAATCCCTACAGCACATCAACGGCAAAAAGGAACAGAAAATTCGGTCCCATCCAGTATATTACAGGCAGCAAATGTACTGGAATTCAAACTTGATGCTGAACATTTGGCAGCTTCACAAGTTGGTTGCCAGTTTACCAGACAGTTACTGTGAAAATGTTACTAATTATAACGCAAATGTATTTTTGTGTCTTCGTGTATGTTTTATTTTCTTTTAGTAATCAGGGGAATCTGCGACGACTACGACCTTGATTTCAAAGCTTTCTACGCCTGCATCGGTTTATGGAACAGCCTGTTCCTCATCCTCGGGGGCTTATTCAATGTCAGCCTGTTCATGAAACTTTTCAAACGGTGAATACACGCTTCACATTTGTAGCTATGACACATCACAACAGGAGCTTGCAATATATGAAACTATGCATGTGGCCGTGCGCTGAGGTGAGGTCACTGATAAGAGAAGACACATCTGTTATGACTTCCTGTGTTCAGCCATAATTATACATTTTGTTTAATGTGCACTCTCGCTTTCTGGGCCATCAAATCGCCTTCAGCGGACTGTTATGTCTGCGTCTGTATTAAAAACACTATTTTGATCAAACATGAATGATCACGCAATGCTCTTAAAACATTTTCTTTTGCATTTCTTTTTGGCCGTTTTTTTTTTTTTTTTTTTTTAAATCTCCCAGCTCAACGGAAGAAGTCATTGCATTGTTCATCTCCATAGCGTTTGTCGGGGATGCAGTGAAAGGCACCGTGAAAAGTAAGTCAAGGCAAGGTCAGACGACATTAAACAGGTTTTGAATGTTTCTGCAGCAGGGCCATCTCTCCACACCGCAGGGGGATGTCTGAACATCCTGCATATCGTTTGTTGTAGGTAATGTAGCCCAGCAAATATACATATCCATCATGGAGTCTTTAGAGGAAAAGCAAGCATGAAATCAAACAGGCCCCCAACCCTATAATGTTAATATAATGTAGTCTTTCGCACAGCTTCTGCTTATATCTTTTTTTCCACAAGGGTTTGTCACATGACAGGAAATAAATGGATGAGCTGTCTTCTTTCCTCTTTAAGCCTCGGGCGGTTGTAGTAGCTACTAAACTACATCAAACTGAACAAAGCTTAAATACAGTGCGCTACTTCAATGTCTGGAAATATATTGAGACTGACTAAATAAAAGGGGAGTTACATCGATAAGGTAGTACAACATGTATGAAGACACGCAGTGTGAAATAGACATAAAGTGAATTATTTTCTATTCTCTCCCTCAGGATTTGATATTTTTGTCTGTGATCCAAAAAGTTTTTTTGAGGACTAGACAATTATGTTGAATGTGTCAGTCTCCATGTTGAGTGTTGTTGTTTGCATGCCAGCATGACAAAAAACATTTGCTCAGTTTCTTATTATAACAAAAAACATCTAGTTTTTTTTTTTCAAGATCCTTAATAACAAAACAAGTAATACATTTTTTACAAAAAAAAACATTTCTTGTTATGACAACACATCCCTTTATCCATCCCAAAATAAACACATCATCATTAAAAGAAAATGTTGTTGTTATAACATGAGAGTTTCGTATGTTGTTTAAACATAACTCATAACTTGAAAACATGAAAAAGATGCATGGTGGCAGCCATACCCTTAGGTACAAAGCGGATTTCATTTGAACAAATAGCTCAATGAACATGCACAGATTTCACATAAAAATATTGCCTTTACGTGAAGAGGATCTTGTAAAGTGAAAGAAACACGTTTTCCTCCTCCCTCACACATCCTAGTTTTTCACCACTTCTACCACGGGCCCACACTGGCAAGCACAAACAGCACGTGGGTGCTTCAGAAGATTACTGAGATTCTAGAGAAAGCGAAGAACCAGACGGAAACCCTGCTCGAGCATCATAATGAGACGGCGTCACTGGTGGGACACGCAGAAGAACACGTGTCAATCTTCCTGCCCGAGGGTCTGGTGCTGACAACGAGGGAAAGGCCCGTCCTCTGCCTGCTGCTCATGCTGGGGACTCTGTGGCTGGGTTACGCTCTCTACCTCATCAAGAGGAGGTATGTGCACTTACGGGACCACTTCCTGTTTTTCATCATGTAAAAATATATACAGCAAGTAGTGACACAATTGTTTTGAATAGCAGCCTGCAATACTACAATATAAAATGATCCCGTTACAAGTGAAAATCCTTGAAATATATATGTTAAAATATATATATTAAGTATAAAAACAGAAATATTATAAGCACCAAGTGACCTGTTGGTGTTAAACTCACAGAAGCTAAATCTAAAATGTAAATAAATGTGTTTAAAATGATATCCAGAATATTTCCATTGGATGTAATGGGGCAGCTAGGTTTATAATAAGAGTAAGAGCAAACAAAAAAAAACAAATATACTGTTTGTGATAATGTTGTCTGTGTGGCATAACATGTTTTTGTCCAAACTTAAAGCCACTTACTTAAGTGAAAATAAAAGGGGGAAACTACTTAAGTATCAAAAGTAAAAGTACTCATTACGATGCATGTGTTATTCTCTCTGAGGCATTAACATTTAAGCAGCATGTGGGGTTCATTTTCTAACTACTTTATAAACTGCTGGGTAGTTTAATGTGTAACAATGCATCCTATTTTAAAAAGTTATCATTGCTTCGAATATTAATTCTTAATCTGTCAGGTGAATGTAGTGGAGTTAAAAGTCTAACGTTTTGCTTTGAAATGTAGTGTAAGCAGGGGTGTAAAGTACATTTACTCAAGTACTGTACTTAAGTACAATCTTAGAGTACTTTATATTCTGCTACTTTATACTTACAGGCCTCTACATTTAACAAGGGTATTTGTACTTTTACCCCACTACATGTATCTGACAGCTGTAGTTAATAGTTACTCAACAACATTAAATGCAGCTTACATGCTGATGCATTAGTAATAGTAATCCAATAGTATAATACACATCAATACAAGTCTATAATTGATTAAATGCAGCACATACACATGTACTGGAGTGTATTTTACATTGTTGTTTTGCTAATTTTACTTAAATAAGTTTAAATGTGAAGTGGCATAAATGGAAGTACCTACTGAAACCTGTACTTGTTGTACTTGAGTAAATGCAACTGGTGATTTTCCACCTCTGCATGCAGTAGCTGCAAATATCGTCACATAACTTGTATAAGTTGGGAGGATGTGAAAAAGAGGGAAGATTTACATCCCAGGAGTGAGGCAGAGTGTTACAAATCATCAGCACTGATGTTCAGCCTTCAGGAGTAATAATGTAATACATGAGGCAGATAAATGTGTGTATTTCTATGTCCGACTCCTGGGATGTCATCCCAAACTTTCAATACTGACATGGTTTATATTGCAAGCTAAGAGTGACTACTGTAATCGCAGTAGTAAAACGTACAGAATGTATTACATCACAGTTGCGCAATTTTGAAATACGCGTCTCTTTTTCTCCCCACAGCCCGTATCTCAATGCTAAAATCAGAGAGGTGGTGTCTGACTGCGCTTTGCCTATCTCTGTGGTGATATGCTCCTTTATTGGCTCCTACCTTTTCCTTGACATAGAGCGTGAGTACAGATCTCTCAAATAAAAGAACTTATAGAAGAGTACCCTTGAGACTTAAAGTCACAACCATGACACAGAACACCTTTCACTGCTCAGAAATGCTCTGTTGGAGGTGGAAAAGGGAAAATATTTGCTTTCAGGGAACTTTCAACCCAGTGTGGCTTCTGAATCAATGTAGGTCAAAGACACAGGGTTGAAAGTTGCCTCTAAAACTGCGAGTGAACTATCAATGCATTTCTATTTTCTTTTTTTTTTATGTAACTTTGTCCTATTTTTACCATGCAAATGTGGTGAGACTCTGTTTGAGATGTTTATATTCAACGTTATGTTTCCTTTTCTATCAGTTCCTATGTTCAGTGTTCACGATGGCCCCATCTTCAACTTCCCTCCGTTTGAAAAGCTATCAGGAATGAGCACACTAAGCGCGGTCGGGCTGGGTTTCCTCCTCGCATTGCTCATCTTCATCGACCAGAACATCGTCATCTCCCTCACACATGTACCAGAACACAAGTAAGACCCCGATTTTGGATTTAATTGCCGAACCGCGGCAAGAAATGTAACATAAGTTGTGTTGTTACGTATTTTCTTCACACAATTTCTTATTTATTGTACAAATCTCAAAGAGGTTATAATGTATCCTCTGACATCCACAGTATACAGAGGTCGAATTGTACTGCTGCCGTCTTTCATTGACAAACCACTTGGCGCCCGTGTGTGTGTGAACGTCTGTACCAGGTTGCTAAAAGGCACAGCGTTCCACTGGGACTTGGTGCTGACTGGCTTCATCAACATCCTCATGTCCTGTTTGGGGTTGCCATGGATGCACGCCGCCTTCCCACATTCCTCCCTGCACGCCCGTCAGCTGGCCAAAGTGGAGCAGCACGTGGAGAACGGACACCTCTACACGACGTGAGTGGAGTTAAAACAATCGCTCAAGGCTTTTCACCGTGTGTTTGGAGACTTTGTAACGGTGACAACAATAACTCAATAGTCATTTTAGTGAAGTAAACAGTATATTTAAAAACATAGTGTGTGATGCTTTTGCTTTATTAATTTCAAAAATAATTGTAAAATATTTTAGGCGTAGCTTAAGATTGTTTGGTCAAATGTATATAAATAAAAAAATATTTTTGGCTGATTATCTTTTGAGTGCAAATCCTGCACATTCTTTTCCTGTGTTATTATTATAATTGTTTTTCGATTGGAATAGTCCTTTAATGTAAAAGTGCAATGTTTATATACAGTAATACAAATGTAAAAAACTAAATACAGTGAAAAAAATATAAACAAAAAATAAAGAAGAATTTAATAAGAAATACATATACAAATTGAAGTTGACCACTGAAGTAGATTCTTGGTCATGTACTGCAAGTAGATTGAAAACTAACTTGTAATTCCCATTTTCCTTTAAGATAGCTGTTCTTAATCATATTCATTTATCTAAAAAAGCTGGTTAATAAATATTTGAAGGCAGCGGTTCCCAACCTGAGAAGATACATCTATACAAGGTGATTAAAGGGGGGAAAAATTCTCAAAATTAGAATTTTTGTTTATTTAATGGGAAATAAATACTAGGATAGGATACTTTGACCTGTTCAGTGCCCCTAAAGTAAAAGTCACTCTGAAAATAGTGTCCACTCTAAGGCCATAACATGTTGAATTATGCCATTATTAAGATAAGTATCGTAACTGTCCTGTAGTCACACAAGAAGTGTTTATTGGGACATTTAAAGCACTTTTCTCTGCCTTTGTGTCAAACAGTATCGTGAGTGTGAAGGAGACTCGTCTGACCTCGCTGGTAGCCAACATCCTGATCGGCCTGTCTGCGTTCATGCTGCCCATTCCTCTGCAGTGGATCCCCAAGCCCGTCCTCTACGGCCTCTTCCTCTACATCGCAGCCACCTCGCTTGATGGGAACCAGATGGTGGACCGCATGGCGCTGCTGCTAAAGGAACAGGTGAGCAGGATGGACACTGCGCTTTGATTGGTTGATCCGTTAGTTTTTTTCCCCCCCGTTAATCCATTAAACTTCTCATGGTGTCTGCCCCAAATGGCACCCAGTGGTAGATGTTGAAAAAGTTTCATATTCAGTGGGTAAATAAAGTTTAAGGTAAAAGTTATACGCCGACTTTGCTGCAACCTTCACAAGAAGAGTTCGGCTCAGTTTTCACATTTATGAGAGAGCAAGAAAAAAAACAAAAAAAAAAAAAAACTCTGCGCATTACCATATGACATGTTGCCATGTTTTAAAAACAAGACACTTCTACATGAATAGTTGGTTATGAACATACCAGATGATAATGTTATACCGAGAAAAGCTTCCGATTACAAGTCTGTATGGCGAGAAATGGTTCTTGTTTCAGCGAGACATGTTGGGTTTAAGAAATAATTAGAAAGTTTCATAATATAACAAGATAAAGTCATATGTTGTTACAATATGTCTGTTGATAATAACATTAAAAATACCTTATTATAAGATGGAAAATACTTTTTTTCCCCCCAAAATTGTTTTCATTCATGCTGCACCAACAGTTGCATTTAAATGAAAATGTTCCCTTGACAGTTGTAATGGATATTAGTAAAGCTACTTTTATACCAGCAAAACAAAACACGAAGCCACATGTAATTCAAAAGCATTGTGACCACATCTTACTCACATTTCTTCGTCTAGACCTCCTATCCTCCCACACACTACATTCGCCGTGTGCCTCAGAGGAAGATCCACTACTTCACCACGCTGCAGATAATCCAGCTGATCATCCTGTGTGCGTTTGGGATGTACCCGCTGCCCTACATGAAGATGGTCTTCCCCCTCCTGATGATCCTGCTGGTCCCCGTCAGGTAAGACGACCCAGGCCAACAGGGGGCAGAGCGGCACCGTGGAAACCAACACGGTGCTACAACGTCTCATCACATCATCACAACATCACATAGGCACATAAGATTCTTGCTCCACGTTAAGATCAGTTTACTTCTCAAAACAGTTGGAAGTGATCTGTGGCTCTGGAGGGAAATATCCAGGTGATATCGTCTCCACTTGGGCTTGGTGACACAAAGTCTTACAAGCTCATGGTGAGGAGTGTGGGGCTGTGTCCCCCCCCCCCACACTTTCAAAGATTCTATTGAGATTTTTGAATGAAGCTTTGAATATCTGTCGTCATATTTGATCTCGTCATCGCCCTAAAAAAAAAAAAAAAAAGTAGAAAATCCTCAATTTGAAAAAAAGCGATTCATCGAATTAAATTAGTTCCTTTTTCTTTAATAACTTCAACTGCCTTTAATGAATACAACTCGTCAGTGCCTGCTTCCCCTTTTTCAATACATTTTTACTTTTGGACTTTCAACAACGCTCGAGAGTTCTCGGAAATGTTTGGATCTCATGAGTCAGAAATAATCCTATGCAGCCTCCACTGGAATCCAATTTCACAAATAGTACAACTTTAATAATATTAGTGTAGCCTAATCTTGATCTGCAACCATGCAGAAATACCGGGTTTCAACAGAATGAATAGACATGAAAAGAAAAAGAAAGAACAAGCTGTGCCGCATTCAGATGTTGATTTAGAATTTGAATGTCAACGTTATGAATGAAGCTTTGAAGCTGTGTATTCGGTACAGCCCTATATGGAGTTTGAAAGACGGTTTTGGGTCTTTGTCAAAAGGATCAATACATTTAGTTACCCTTTTCCCCCCAATACAATACATGTAACTGCATCACCTGGTATCTCTCTGTGTTGCACCTCAGGACCAGCCTGCTTCCCCGAATAATCGACGCCAAGTATCTGGACATCATGGACGCCCAGCACATGTAGAACAGCAGAGCACTTTCTCCAGTTGGAAGGGAAACAGACTCAGAACTCAATGATTTGACAATGATGACAACTGAACGAAATGCATTTGGACGGCAAGATTTGGATGCGAGCGCTCTCTTGGTGACTGGACGATTATTGTCATCCCTCAGAAGCTTTGATCACACTTTTACCAGCTTCCACTTCAATATCCAACATTTCTGCATCGTTATTGTATTTAACTATATAGTCATGAAGGAGTTTCTTCTGTTTTGCTTCCTTCCCCCCACGCACACCCACACCCACACCCGCTTTGAGCAGACGACTTGACTATCAGGCATTTTGTTGAAATATTTAAAAAATATGTTAATAAAGTTCATTTACCATGCAGAGTGAAGTGTCACCTCACCTTAATAACGTTTTAAATCAACCACGCCGAAGATATGTGTTCCAGTTGTTCAATTTTCATTCTGAGGAGAGACATAACATGATGAAGTGTGTTTGTATAAAATTGTGTTCTGTGCATTGTAATGTTTGGATTGAATCAAACTGTTGTTACACAAATAAAGCCCTTTAAAAGGAACTAAATCAACATTGTTTATTTTACTCAACCTCCTCAATACTAAAAGCAAAATACTTAGCATGCGCCGCCAGTCGCTGCTACAGTAGGTAAGAAGAGAGCAGCTTCTCAAGCACCATCTAACACAGCATCAGCACAATGCCTGCCTTGATTGAGCTGAGGGTTGTGAAGCGCCCACTGTTAAAGGTCTCCAATAGATGGCAGTAGAAGCTCTTCTTCGGGGTGGTTTGAGATCCGGCCTGGCCTATGATTGATGTGTGCACACCAGTGAATAACAGAAGAAAAAAAGGTGGCATTTTCATATCATTCAATATAAGCAGCTGGGACAATAATGTGGACAGACATTAAGCATGGACAGTTTTTACACCTTTTAGATAGTAAAGTCATTTTTTAAAGCCAACCTGATGCTCTCATTTTTTATGTATTTTACTGCCTTAGCTGTGCTGAAATTTCCTATTCCACCATAAGTGCCTCGACTACTTCATCATGAATGTTTCCCCAGGCGTGTATTACACATGTCTGTATCGAGTGCCTTGAATATATTTGTAAGAACATAAACGCTACAACTGTTCGTCTGAACCCTTCTGACAAACCAAAGGAAGCTCCTTGCTACAGTGAAGCAGTGAACACAATTATCTTCTTTGTCTACACGTGGCTGGAGCGCGAATGCAGCTGAAGAAAAGAGTTTGTTTGTAATTCACATTCAAACACGTGGAATGAAATTGCGCAAAGAAAGCAGTCTGTTTTTGTGAATGAACCAGACCCCGTAGGCACCGTGTGAACGTCGTCTGATACCCAATGTGTATCCCTTTCTTTATTGATAATGACAAGAAAATTAGTGGTATGATATAAAATTAAATAAAATAAAAAATCCACCTGATCGCTGCATCTGTCTCGTGTGCACTTTTAATAGTCTACACAGAAAGTAGAAGGAAATATAATAATTTATTTCACATGATTGTGAGAAAAAAAAAGAAGAAAAATCAAGAAGAGGACACAAAGGAAGCCAGAGGAGTTCTGAGGTTGAAAGTCGATCCTGATGACCTTCCTGTGTAGCCCTTTAGTCCAGCTCTGCTAGTACACTGAGCTAACTGTGGGCTCCAGTATAAAAATACAACCAATCCCATGACTCAGTTGAGATTGGCTCTCTGAAGGGACTTTTAGTTGAATCCCATGAGTTAAAAAAAGAAAAAGAAGAGATGAGTCGCGACTGTCACCATAGAGATACATGCATCTCTTGATCACCATAGAGATGCAGACAATTATTTGCCATCACAAAAACCTGCGTATTTCTCTCTCTGCCACCTACACAGAACACCCCCTCCTGATCTGCGGTGAATCATTTGTGCTCTTGTCTTTGCAGGTGGAGTCCGGAGTCGCCATTAGTTGTGGGCTTCCTCCACATTTTCCAGAGTGTCCTCCATGTGCCTGTGCGGCCTGTCGTCTCTTCCACGTCCCAGAAGTGTCACCGGCAGAGTTTATGTGCTCTTGATGCCCTGGAAGCCGCAGAAGTTCCAGCGTTTCTCCAGACTCGCCCCGACACCGGTCAGCTCCTGTCGGAAGGTGCAGGGCAGCCGAGAAAGAAGAGCCTCCACCTCACTGGTGTTAATCTGCAGAAGCGCACACACATGTAACACAGGCAGAGAGTTAGATGCCACGCAGGACTAATTTCTCCCGCGTCCTGACACCTTTGCTCTTCATTTTCATAATGCTCACACTCAGTTCTCACACCTTCTCTTGAAGGAGAAGCGGATGAAAAGGGCAAGCATCAAGACAATAACATGAGCTACATGACAGGATTTACTCTGGCTCAACACCAACACAAACTAGGTTGTTCGAGCCTCGTGCTGATGTCAGGATGCATTAAGGGCCATCATGGAGATAGGACTGGTGTATCTTTCCAGACAAATGGAGCTGTGTGAGTGTGGAGCTGGTAGATAAGCACAGAGGATTGGGCTTGTTGTTGGAGAGTCCAGCCAGTGGTATTGACAAAACTCTGTGGGCTGCTTGATGTGCAGAGTCAGTGTTGAAACAACAGATACACAGACACACACAGAGACTTTAACAAAATCACGCTGCACAATCACGTATAAAGCATGCCAAACACATACATACACGTCACACAATTTTATAGCAGTAGTTTGACATTTTTGGAAATATACTTATCCTTTTTCCTTTTATTCTCAAACCTTTATTTTTTTTATTTGAGCACGTTAACAAATATACATGCAATTATACCGCAATATTATTTGTTTTCTTTCTTGAATATATGTTTGCAAAATAACTGTAATAACAAAATACAAAAAGAAAATATTAAAACACCCTACCCAGCAATTTTCTGAGATTGTGTCGTAATTATTAGTCGCAAACGCTCGATGATTGATTAAAAAGTAAGCCCACCAGGCTGACAATAAGCATTACATTGTCCTCGCTGGTTGAAAGTTTCATGTGTGTTGCACCTGTAACCACACCTAACAGTGATGTCACCGACACCTTCACATGACTGCAGCAAGGTGCGACATTACGCCTCTGAAACAAGACTTTCACCTGCCGTTAAGTCACTTAGCAAACATAAAACCACCGCCTTTTGCTGGTTGCAGCTTTTCAAATGTGAGGATGTGCTGATTTTATAGGATTGTAAATAAAATATCTTTGGATTTTAGACTGTGAAAAATGTTCACGTGCTGTGCCTTTTTCATTATTTTCTGACTACATTTTTAAATAAACCTATGCAATAGATAAGCTAATAGTGAAAATGATTTTTATTTGCTTTCCTACTACACTCTATAAAAGACTGAGGGTGAGTCAGCCTATGCCAGTACAATCCCTGCATTTTACATCACATCACTTTGTAAAAGGTGGAAGAGGGCAGGAGACCAATCAGATCCAACAGAATGACACTGAATGTCATTAATATTACTTTGTTGGATGAGTGCCTGGTGAGAAACCAATGACCTTTGTTAGTAAAATCAAGATGAATAAAAACGCTCCAACAACATTATATCAACTAGATGTTTTTCACATAAAAAAAAGGTGCAAGTCAGATGCAGCGAGAATTAGCGGCAGGATGTAATGAGAGCACATTTAGAAATCAAGAATCATTTTAAAAGGGATGGTGACGACAAAGCTCAGGTCAGTTATAAACCAAGAATCAGCTCAAAGATGTTTGCTTATTCACAGAAATCCGGCCGACTAAAAGCCTAAACCTGCAGGGGCAGGCAGCAGCAGAACATGAATATATTCATCAATATGTTGTGCAAGTGGGGATGTGTGATAAAACGGCAACAGGACCGAAGCAATGAGGCTCTAACTTGCTATATATTGAGGTTCTCGCTTTTAATCCTCCGAGACTCGCGGGATCGATGGCGGCTCGGCCGACTTTACTGCTGTAGCGAGATTACATTGGCACCAACCATGTCATGTCTTATTATTATTATTATTATTATTATTATTATTATTGTTTTTGCCTATTCAAAAAATGGTGTATTTGACTACTCCAGCGTGCTGGGGTTCCCCAAACAGCCTTGGAATTACATGAATTGGGTATGACTTGAAAGTTGAGACTTGTGGATCCAAGGAGCCCAATTGTATTCATGTGTGATGATGTTAGTCCCCATTTCATTTCATTGTAGTGAGACCATTTAAAAAAATTTAAAACTTGACCTCACTGAAAGAAAGTGACCTGTTGTGACCTCTAGTTTAATCACAGCTGCATGAAACTTTACAACGACAAACTTAAAGACCACGGGCATCCCGGGGTTGTATGGCTCTCCTAGGTATATTGACAATAAGTGGGTTTCTGGGCAGTTTCCACAACAGAAGTGCTCGCCATCCAATTGCTAAAAAATGCAATTGTTGCAGAAAAGTTTTTGGTACTGAATCGCAGCATGGATTTTTCTATGGTTTGCCTCACGGTCGTGGTGTCTTAATGTCGTATTTTGGAGGGATATTTGACCATTTATATACATTTCCTTAAGTGTATTTGAATCACAAAAAATACAACACAGAGACTAAATAAAAACTTTGCAACTATTAATGTTTTGGATGGACATCTAGAGGAAATACAACAGGAAGTTAATGAAATAATACATCTCACAATTGCATTGAGCCGCATTGCATGACTTTCTTTAAAAACTGGAGGATGTGTAATAGGTTCAGATAAATGTTGGTCTATGAAAAAAAAAATTAAAGCACCATTCACAAAAAGCTGGTCATACTAGCTAACAGGGCATCATATTTATATTTAAAAGAGACTGTGCATGCAATTGGGGGGGAAGTCCAGATGAAAACCAATGTTGTTTGAAATTTTGAAAAAAAACACCTTGGCTATTTGCATGCACTTTTGAGACAGTCCCGAATTTTTGCACATCAGTTTCCTGTCAATATCAGATCATTACATACAAAACACACCTGTGGAACTCCATTCAAGCTTCATTCCACACTGCACAGCTAATCTGGTGCAAAATGATGAAAATAAATTGAGGACGCGATGAACCACCTCTTAAACCTAAGTACACCTCCGCGTTTATTTATTATTATTTTAGCTTTGTTTACATACTGTACACCCCTGGTAAGTACAGGTATACGAGTTTGAAGCAGTGCAGCTTTAAATGAATGTGCCTGTTCACCAACCTGAGATAAATAAAGGCTAACAAAAAAAAATAAATTAAAAATCTCAGAGTGACTGATGGGTCTTGCCTGCACTTCAGGCTTGTTTGCATGCCAGGAGACTAAAATGGCACAGCAGGGTCCTGGCATACAGCAGGCCCATATGTCAGCCCTGCGGGGAAATTTTATCTGTGTCACTATGTCTGGGATATGAATGTGTGTGTGTGTGTGTGTGTGTGTGTGTGTGTGTGTGTGTGTGTGT